>OZ038453.1:23535655-23555772 GCA_964036195.1 Sphaerolaimus hirsutus | reverse complement strand
TATGTCGTTTAGATCCATGTATTTAAATGGGCCATTTCGATCCGTGGAATAGCGCCACGGCACTGGCCCCGTTTGAGGAATCTCCTCTGCGTACTTGGCGCTTTTCCAACACTTAACACTTCCCATTTTCTCAAGTGGCAAGAGAAGTGTCGATAAGTTTCAAGTTTCGATAAAATTTACGAATTACTGTCAAGTGGCGTCAGATTTATTTGTGTTAAACGTTCATCGAAATTTATTATTTGGGATTGGAAACACGATCATATTCATGTTTTTCAAGACCATGCATTTCCAGTAATTGCACTTTTCAGAGATCAAAGCAAAAGCACTACGAATACACGGATAAATTGCCTCTCCATGGCAGTTGAAATTTAACTTAAAATAAAGCAGTGGGCAGCCCTGTAAAGTGTACATCAAGTGTCAATGGTAATGCAAAGTGCAAAAATAGACTATTACTGCACTTTTGACACTTTGCATGCCATTTGATAAATTTCTATGACATTTTATACGTGACATTTGCGAGACTGCCACCAAAGAAAGCATATTGGACAAAAACAACCAGTCAAAGAAACCCACCAATCAATAAATTATAAAGCAATCAATCAAAATTTTAATCAATTTTCGACAAACCAAAAGAAATCACTTGGAAACATCAGTTTCCATTGAATTATCAGTTTCCGGGGGTCCGGCACTCATTGGCTGAGATTTTAGTACGCCGACGCCGCCGCCAAGGCGCCTGTAGGATGGTAGTTGACAAATTTAGTTGACATCTAGTTGACGCTGGTATTTTGCGGTTTTTCATTCAGCCGGACTTTTCTGGGGCTGATTCCATAATTTTTATTTATTTTCAGCTGTCTGTGTCAAAATATCATAGTGCCCTCCCTTATTTTACAGCCATCCATTTCGCAATTTCGAAAATTTCGCAGTAAAAAATCCGAGCCGTACCGAACCGATACCGAAACCGGAAACTTCCCAACCCCAACCCCAATCCAACCCCCCCCACCCCACCTATAATTCATGTTTCCCGCGTGTCTCCACCCATTGGTCTCCCTGTCGTACACTTCCACAGTCTTCAAGTACGTGGTGTCGTCGAAGCCGCCCACCGCGTACAGCTGCCCGTTGACCACCGCCAAGCCGACCTACATTGTGGGGTGGGGAGGGGGGTAACTGGGGGGGGGGTAATTGGGGGGGGGGGTAAATGGGGGTACAATTCGGGGTGATGGTAGAGGGTTTGTGGGATCGTGGAGGGTTTTTTACAGTCGGAGAAATTCGAGTAAATTGTTGAGTTGACATTGTGAATTGTCAGCTAGCGAAGAAGGGGTTCGGGAAACGTATGGCAATCGAAAAAAATAGAATGAGATGGTGATTTGGAAATTTGTGTGAAAATTTGGAACATGACTCGAAATTTCACTTGCAGGTAGATCAATAGTTAATCGATTTTAGGGGATTTTTATGTATAGCCCATGGACAACATAATTTAATAAAATGAAGAAAAAAAACTTTTTTCTAATCACATTATTTACATTGCTCACACTAAGTGACAAACTTCGGCGCCAAGCAACTTAAGACACCATGACCTTTTCCCGACCCCCAGCACCAAACGCCAATTACACCAAAGGATAATGGCGCCAACGCCAATGGGTTCAAAATGGGTTCATCATCAATGGGTTCAAAATCGGCCCCACGAACCCCACTGCGTCTGCTGTTCATGGCGACCACCGGCTGCCACTTGTTTGCGGTCACGTTGAACACCTCCGCGCTGGACAACTCGGTCGCGTCGTCGCGCCCGCCCACCGCGTACAGTTGGCTGCGGTTTTTAGATTTAAAAAAAGTTTTTAATAATTTAAAAAGCTGAATTGTTCTTCAGAGGTTTTCAAAGTTATAAGCGGAGTAACCTAGTTAAATTTTCATTAATAAATTTACTAAATAAACAGTTTACTTCACACTTCAAAAATTGTTTGTTTGTTTTAACCGTCCACGTCCCAGTTTCAGTTAACATTACTGTGTCCAGTCACTAGTGATGATCTGTTTTTTCAAAGGTTTAAAAAGACGTTTTTTAAACATGGTTTTTTAAACAACAACGTTTTTTTGCCATCCCTTATATTTCCGGTCCCGCGAACTAGAACCTCATCTTTTACTCGCAACCCCCCCCAACAACCCCAGGAGAAAGTGAGCTGGTAGCTAAATAAAACCCGCCAAAGTAAACCTCACAAACTACCTTGGCCCCCACCACCATCAACCTTACACCCAACAACCCCCCCTCCCCCAACCCCCTCACCCATTATACACGGCACAGCCCAAATGCTTCCTCCTAGTATACATATGCGCCACGGTGTGCCACTTTGCCGCGCGGGGGTCGTATCGCTCGACGGAGCTGAGGGGGGCGGCCCCGTCCGACCCCCCGACGGCGTAGAGACAGTTGTGCAGGACGGACACGGCTACCCCCAGGCGGCGGGTGGACATTGCGCACACCTGGGAGGGGGGGTGGGTTGGGGTGAGAGTGGTTGGTTAGTGACACTAGGTGGAAAATAACGGAAAATGCTGAAAACGGTGGAAAATAACGGAAAATGCTGAAAACGGTGGAAAATAACGGAAAATGCTGAAAACGGTGGAAAATAACGGAAAATGCTGAAAACGGTGGAAAATGTGTTCGAAGACATTTAGACATTTCGTCCGTAAACTAGGAGCCATTGGCGTTACCTCAAATTGATCAGGGAAGCGATAGCTTTATCCAATCTCACTTTCTATGTAAAATTTTTTTCATTTAAAAATTGTTCCCACCCGATAAAAAAACCCACAGAACAACAATAATATGCAAACCTCTAATAACCTCTGACAACCTATAATATGCAAATAATCTCTTAACACCATTCAAAAACTATTAACCCCCCCCCAAAAAAAACAAAACAACAACAAACAAACAAACAAACCTTGGACCACCTATTCGTATTGGCATCATATCTCTCCACTACATTGAGACAGGAGACCCCGTCCTGCCCGCCCACGGCGTACAAATGACCGTCGCACACGGCCACGCCCACTGACGTTCTGGGGGGGTATTTGAGGGGTTTCAGGTTTTGTGTGGACGGGGGGCTACAGAAGGGGGTAGTTGTTGAAAGGTGTTTCCGTTTACTCGGAAAATACGTAGACTCGGGTACTGCGTAAATACGTTTACGTTTACTCTTAAAGAAAGTACCGTACATATCTTAACGCGTACTTTTGTTAAAAGTACTCGAGTACAGAAAACGTATAGGCTTCGTATAGGCTTCTATATTGCTTTTTTCAAGCTAAAAGAGGAAAAGAATAGAATTTCCAGAATTCCTACAAACTGTAAAAAACAATATCCATCCAAACATCATCACACCAAAAACTCGCAAAGCAAACGCACCCTAGTTAAAACCCAAGAAACACACCTGCACGTGCTCGTGGGGGCCACATCCGCACTCCATTGGTTCGTGTGCAAATCGTATCGTTCGATCGAATTTAGATAACATTGCCCGTCGTGGCCGCCCACTGAGAAATGCAGTGAAAAGGATGTTTTTTTCAAATGAGTCTATTTTAGTGGTTGCGTGACATTTTTCGTGACATTCTATTTACATCACATTTTTCACGACTTTACACACTTTACTTGACATTTTACATGCTATATGACACTCTATTTACATGACATTTTACATGACTTTACACACTTTACATGACATTTTACATTCTATATGACATTCTATTTACATGACATTTTTCACGACTTTACACACTTTACATGACACTTTTCACGACGTTACACACTTTACATGACGTTTTTCACAACTTTACATTCTACATGACATTTCACAGGCCCCTTAATCTCCCCAAACAACCCCCACCCACACACAAACACCCCCCCCCCCCGACCAGCATAGAGCAAGTTATGCAGCACGGCGACGCCCACGCCGCAGCGCCGCTTCGCCATGGGCGCCATGCAGTGCCACTCGCCCGTGCGACCGTCCATTCGTTCCACTGGAGAGGGGGGGGGGGTATTTAGGGGGAGGGGTCGACGGATCGCGCGCACACAAGTTGACACATGTGTGTCAACTGGTTTGTGTCAACTCAGATTTCGGCGTCACGCGTCGCAGGGCGATCTTACAATGTACACGCGGAAATGTTGAAAAATAAATGTTATGTCAAGTGCATTGGATGATCACTGTGTGACAATCTGAGTTGACACAGACCAGTTGACACACATGTGTGTGCTGGCTGCCTTAGATTTAAAAAATGACGTTTTCGAAAATTTTCGAATTTTTCCACTAAGCTATAGCATTTCCCAATTTTCTGGTCAGTGTTCAATAGAGCTTTATGTCACGCGGCCTTCCAAGCTAGTACGGCAGCAATTGAATAACTTAAATATCGCACTTTTAACAAACAAATCCCACATCAACCCAATCCAAAAAAACCCAAAACCCAAAAACAACCCCCCCCACACCAGTAGCAATGGCATCCCCACTGCACCACCCCCCAACAGCATACAAAGCTTCCCCGGCCCTGACGGGTCTGCGTGCCCTGGTCCTTTCAGTGCGCATGTGAACTCGCTCGGCGGGTAGAAGCATGTAGTTTTTCGCTTCGTCAACTAGTTCGCGACATTCAGTTGACGAACTGGGTTGAGGGAAGAGTTGGGGTGAGTTTTTTTTGAAAGTCGGGTTAAGGTTTTCCGGATCGGGTTAGGAAATGGGAACTGGAAAATTTCGATTTAGAATCGGAATTGACATTGTGATTATTGTTTTTAAATGTCGGAAACGCGACGAGAAAATCCCGATACAGAATAGGAGTTGACACTGATTTCACATTTTCGTTTGTCAGTTGACGGGGTTATAACTATGAACTATGTAGCATTAAAATGCACACTGAACAACAAAATCGCAACAAACCGAATAAGCGTGTCGCATCCCACAGTGCCAACCAAAAACTTGGGATGTACCAAGGGCAGCCGCACATGCGACAGAACCTGCGCATCAAATGTATGCTTTGCATGAAATGTTACAGTAACTTGATGAATACAGTTTACTGATAAATTTTGTGGAAAATTACCCATGGTAAATACCAAATGAAACCAATGTAAATATTGCAGTGAAAAATATTGTTTTAGTCAATTATTCAGATTGGTGATGCCGTGCTCTATTTAAGAGTTGCTGGTTCGATTCCCGCCCAAGACAGTGTATATTTTGCACTTTTTCATCAAATTCCCACACCGGTAGATAAAAATCTTCCACCAAAACCCCTAATCACCCCAATCAAAATGGAAAAAACCTGCGGCAACAAATGTCTCCTCTGGTTGATGTCATGCCTGACCCAGTGCATGACAGCCTGATAAACATGCTCCTCACTTCTTACACTTAATTCGTCCTTGCTCACTAATTCGATTAATTGCCCCATTGGAAGCATGAGAAATTCTTCCGACTCGACTACCTGGAAATTTGAATGGCGTGGATAAAAATCTAAATAAAAAAATGGATGATCTTGTGATAATTAAAGTTGAAAAAACGGGTGATTTTGAGGAAATGTAATTGCATATAATCTCAGAAAATTTAAAAAATGAAATTAATTTAAAATCACGAAAAATACAAATATTTTCAAAATCGCTAATCCACTCAACCCCCCACGGGTTGGATTTCAAATCAGATCCAACCCGGACCCGACCCGTTACCCGCAACATTTTTAGGACCCGATACCCGAATCCCTCAATTTCAAAATCCCCCCCCCCAAAAAAAAAACCTCCGCAAAATTGTGCTGCGCAAATTTGTCGGCCACTCTGAGCAAGTCCCTGCACGCGTGCGTGTCCGCGAACGCGCGAATGCCAAGACAATTACTGGGGTCCAGTTGTTTTTTTAGAAACTCGCAGCACATGTCCTGGGGTGATGGAAGGGTGGGGTGAGATTGTGTAAATACAGTATCAGTTTGAATAGACCCCCCCCCCCCGAAATTTTGAATTAATGGTTGAGGTAAGCTAGCTGAGCGGAAAGTATCCCCTCAAAATATTGCCACGCGAAACGCAACAAGCATTGTGTTAGATGTTTTTCACATCTGAGTATGTTCAGGCTATAAATGGGTCACGGTTTTCATGAAAATCCTGACGCCATAATCCCTCAACCCGAATTAACCCCCTCAAAATTTGCTGATGATACAGTCAAACCTTTCGAATCAAAGAACCATGCCAGCATACATAATTTTATTGGGCACAAAAGCACAATATTTCAACACTATCTACAGAAAAAAAAACAGTTCGCAAATAAAATCCAGTCAACTCAAAAACATCCGCGAACTCACCTGTATTTCCTGCAACTGCAACAAGCCAGCGGCGGGCAACAACGTTTGAACATTCGACTCTTCAATGTTTATCTTTGCAGTGTAGCAAAAGTCAACTAGGGCGCTTAGAGCGGCCGGCTCTACATCTCGCAATTCTATTTCGTCTGAGAATGCGCAAAAAAAACATTATTGTTTATGAGTGCGTTTTTTAACACCCGCCCTGACGTTTTGGTTCTTTTGTGTTAGAACACATTAATTAGCCCAATGCAGATTAGTTTAATTCGGACTACCGTATTTCTTCTAATAGAACGGCATACCTCCAATAGAACGGCACCTCCAATAGAACGGCAGGTTTTGGCACCTTTTTGCACTCACGAAATTAATAGAACTGTAAAGTAGCCACCAGGGGCTACTTCGGAAACGTTCAAAAGAATGTAAAGTGTCAAATGTCCGGGTAGAAATGTCTGCCGCGTGCAGACACGCTTTTCAGCGATCAGCGTCAACTCAAAATAAGGACACAGTCAACTCAAATAAAATAGTTCATATTCCATGCGGGAATGTGAAAATAGAGAATCAAACAGCCACGGCACACAGGAAAATAAGTAGAAAATGGCACATACCAAAGAGTCAAGGACGTAGCCAGGGGGGGGGGCGGGGGGGGCGGCCGCCCCCCCCCTTCCGGACTTGACCAAAAAATGTGCCAGAAATGGCACTTCCAGAAGACGATTTTGTCGACAGTTTGAAAAAATTTTGCGCGCAAGCGCGCATTTTCCGTTCGCAACATATTCTTTCGGCTGCCTGGTCTCCGCGGCCTCAAAGCCAGTGAAAATGTACCCGATTCCTGTCCATGTCGCTCTATATGCCTGTAAAAAAACTGACGTATACTGGTGTAGTGGCGCCAATGCCAACGCCAGTGGCGCCATGGCGTGGCGCCTACGAATGTCGCCAGCGCTTTGGCGCCATTCCCCTACTACAGGGGTAAAATTTTAGGGGGGGGGGGGCGCCGCCCCCCCCGTTCGCCGGGCTCCGTATACAATCCGCCCCCCCCCCGCTCAAAAATCCTGGCTACGTCCCTGCAAAGAGTGCCGGTAAAACAGCAAATGTAGAAAATCAGGAAAACGGCACGCGAATGAAAAAACCCCAGCGGCCGGGCGGCCTATAAACCGCCGGCCGCAGACGCGGATTAGCGGCGCGCTGCGCGCTGCACATGGATTATCACATGTGGCCTGCGGTAAAGGATAAAATAAATGAGTGCACCTGCGGCATTGCCGCACCGCGCGCGTGCGCCCTCTAGCGCGCGGCGGCGCCGCAACACCCCCCCTCAAGGCACTGGAGGGCCTCTATAAAAAGCACAAAAAAATGGCGCACAAAAAATAAAACAATTCCGCACAAAAAACCATCACCGAAATTTGACCTACAGGTGCCCCTACACCACTACTTTCACAATCGACTTGCGGGCCCTGCCGGCCTGCTTCTCAGACCTTTTCCGGTGGCGCCGCTCCTTGCCGGGCGCACCGGGGACCTCCTGGGACTGACCACTGGCGGGCGCGGGAGTAACAGTGCTGCTAGACGACGCGGCCACTGCCGGGCTCGGCGGCGGGCTCGGTCCGGCTGGCGAATAGGTCGGCGTGCGCGGTTCTGGCGAGATGTCGGGCTGCGGAGGTGTCGCGCTGCGGGCTGGGCTAGCTCGATCTCGGCCGCGGCCACGCTGAGCGCCACTGTCGCCGCTCCCGGCCGGCGGACTCGCAACGGGCCCGCCTGCGTCGTTGCACTTTCTAGAACTGCCCAAAGAAATATCCAACGTGGATTCAGATTTTTCAAATTCACCTGCCGTGGGGGTGAGTCGAGCGGCGGGGCGACGTTTGGCGAGTCCAAACGTCCGGTCGTACAGCTGCGCGTGGGTGCCGCCGGCGGTGCCCAGGGCCTGCCGCGCCCTGATGGTGGCGGGCAAAGCGTCGTCGGCGGGCGGCGGGTTGCCTGTCAGCTGAGCAATCTGTCGGCGGCCATCGAGCCACTCGACGGTGATGCCGTCGGCCATGTTGACCGCGTCGGCACACTGCTCGGCCTGCACAACGCTGGAAGCCTGGACTTCGGCCAGCTGGCGGCGCACTTTCTTGAGTTCGGCGTTTTTGATTTGCAGCTCTGTTGTCAAGCGATGGACCTCCTGACGCCATTTGGTTTCATTTCTTTGCGCGGTTTCTCCCTGAGTCTTCAGTTCGGCCTTCAGGTCACCCTCGCACTTGAGGGAATGGCGCAGCATGGGCTTGCATTCCTCTGGTGACACTTTGAGAGTTTCGACGGCGCGGGAAAGCAAGATGTTCTGCTCGCGCAGGGCTGTTGCCTCGTGTCGAGCTGCGGCAAGCATGGCATTGAGTTGGTCAAAGCGATTTTCAAATTGCTCAAGACGCTTTTCCATGGTTCGCGCAGATAGCACACCTGTTTCGAGGGGGTTGAAGGCGCGCTGGAAAATGGCGGCGCGGTCCTCGTCAGAAATAACGCCCGGGGCGGCCGTGCGGGCCGCCGACGCGCTGCTCGACTGCTTGGAAGTGCTGCTCGAGGGTGCTGGACTGGTGCTGGGCGGTGCCGATACGGCGGCCGCTGACGAACTGCTGGTGGCGCCTGACTGCGCCTGCTTGGCGGGCGTGGCATCTTCCGCGCCGCTGCTGTGGCGCTTGGGCGCCTTGACGCTGCTGCTGCTGCTGGTGGCTTTGGCGGTCTGCACCTTGCTGCTGGTAATCACGGGAGCAGGCTGGCGGCGCGGGCGGTCGGTGCTGCGCTCGCTGGGCGCGGTCGGCCTCGTGTTCTCTGCGAGGCGGCGCACGTTGTGAGGATACGGTTTGCGGGCAGGCAAAGAATGCAAGTTTGGCTCACCCTCATGGTGGCACTGCAACTGCTGCTGCTCGGCGCGGCGCTCCTGGCGGGTGTCGCTGCGGCGACTGCTGGCAGACGTGCGGCTCAACGGGGCAGCTCGGCGCGGCTCGGCGGCTCGGCGCGGCTCGGCCACGTGTGCTGCATGGCGGAGTTCGATAAGTTGGGGCTCCTCTTGAGCCATAAAAAGTTTTAAGTAGGGCAGCTCACCGTCATGGTGCTGCTGCAGGGGTGGCCCGGCCCGGGCCTCGGGGTAGCGCTCGGCGCTCGGCTGGCGGCCCGCGTGGCCGACCTGCCAGACGCCTTCGACAAAGTGCCCTGCCACTGCGCTGCTGCTCGACTGGCCGGTGCTGCGGCGCACCGGGCTGCGGCTGCGCTGACGCGGCGCCCGGGGACCCTCGCCTGCGGGTGCCAGCTCCGCCTGCTGCGGGGCCGAATGAGATTCGATCGCCTTGGAAAGCTGCGAAATGATGCGGGCGTTGGCGCGCTCCCCCTGCGCGTCAGGGAAGCCCGCCAGGCGGGCGAGTCGCGCCTGCGTGAGTGCATCTTGGGCCTGCTGAACCACCTGTTTGAGGCGCGCCGCCGCGTCTGGTTGTGAGGCCGAGCCCCACACCCGGCGCGCTGCCGGCGAATGCTGTCTGCCCGCGCGGTGTGCCATGATGAGACTGTCAATAGGAACCCTCAAAAAATTCGACCTGAGATGTCAAGTAGAGCGATAGATTGATCAAGGCCAACCACTTCGTGGGGGCCTGTGCACAGTGGCTGTATTTTCTTTTCTACCGACATTCCCCATTTCTTTTTCATGTAGACCTTATCACCGATTCGCAGCGTGTTTCGTTGTTTTTTATCGTATACTTGTTTGTATCGATTTTGTGCGTTTTGCAGATGAAATGCAGCTTTTTTCCACAGCTTGCCCAGCGCCCCGGGGCGCTGTGCAAGTTGCGGGATGCTAGTCATTAGTGCCTTCATGGTTGCTTTCAGGCGTGTGTTACTGCTCGGTGGGTCGTGCAGAGGGTCTGGTTTTGTGTTTGGTTTTGAATTTTCCGGTTTCAGTGCCGGCCCCGCCCCCCCCAGCAGCGACGGGAGATAACCAAAGAGCAATTCGAACGGCGCATGCGCCACATCTCGATTGTATGCGACATTCATGCGCAATGATAATTTGGGCAGTGCTGCCGGCCAGTCTCGGCACCCTGCATTGTGTGCCGACCACTGGCGGATGACCTGTTCGGCGCTGCGGATGGCCCGCTCGGCCAAACCGTTGGCTTGCGAGTGATATGGTGTAGTTTTGCGCAGCGTAAACCCCCACTTTTCTGCCAGAGCTTCCATGTGTCGATTGGCAAACTCCGTTCCGTTGTCGCTCACCAGCTCTGCTGGCGGCCCGAAGTGAAAAATGACTGATCGTTCGAGTGCGTTGACGACTTGCTGCCCTGTCAATTGGCGGAGTGGCGCCAACGCCACAGCGCGGGTCAAATAGTCGACAGCCACTAACAAGTGGCGAAAGCCTCGAAATTCGGGCATCGGCGTTGTGTCGACGGCCATTTTCAGCCAGGGCCGAGTGCCCGGGGACACGGGGAACAGAGGGCTTACACAATTGCGTTGTGCGTCCTTAGTAATTTTGCACACATGGCACTTTTTTATGAAATCGTCGATGTCCAATCGGATGCGCGGCCAAGTACAAAACTTATTCAGGTACTGCAGTGTTCTTTCTAACCCCCCATGGGTTCCAGTCAGGCCGGCGTGGGCGTTCTGTATCAGCGAAAGCCGCAAGTGGGCGGGCGCAATCGGCACGGGGCCCCAAGTGCCCCGGCCGTAGATGATACCTTTCTTCAGAAAAAGTACGCCTACTTTGCTCTTGGCCTGTCGCAGCTGACTGGCCAGCTGCTGCAACTGCATGTCGGCCTGCTGTTCGCGGGCCCAGTCGACTTGGCTGGCGCTGGCTGCCATATGCGGACATAACTTATCTAATGGAACTTTTATCACTTCACTGGCGCGCTGGAAGGATGCGTGGTCGATATCGTCGATTGGGTGGCGACTTAGGGAGTCCGCCACCACATTGTGCTCACCGGGACAATACTCGATTGACAAGTCCTTGAGCGACAAGCGCATTGCCCAGCGCTGCGTCCAGCGCTCAATTTTACCACGCACTGGTTTCAACAGCGCGGTGACTAGAGCTTTGTGATCCGTTCGAAGGAAAACTTGTTGGCCGTCAATGAAGTCGCCAAGCCGGTCCAGCGCCCAGGTGCATGCGAGAGCCTCCTTCTCTACCACCGACCAATTCTTGTGCGTGGTGGGAAGCTTCTTTGACACAAAAGCAACGGGCCGCAGCTGCTCAGGGTCATCACCCGGCTGCTGCATGAGGACGGCGCCAAGGCCGTAGTCGCACGCGTCGGTGTACAAATAGAAGGGCTTGGTGCGGTCTGGGTGCGCTAGGACCGGTGCGGTGCTCAAGCGGTGCTTGAGTTGATTGTAGGCATCCTGGGCTTCACCCGTCCAGTTTTCGTACGCTGGAATGGGATCTGCCCCCTTAACCCTGTAGGTGCCCTTAGCCATGTCATTCAATGGCGCGGCCAACTTATGGAATCCCGGAATATGCTGGCTGAAGTAGCCAGCTTTGCCCAAAAATGTTTTGATGCCCTGTTTCGTGGTGGGTGTGGGCATGTCGAGGATCGCGGCGACATTGCACCGTTTTGGTGAAATCCCCCTAGCGCTCAACTCGAACCCGAGGAATTTGACCAGTCGGCAAAAGAAGAAACACTTTTCCGGCTTCAAGCGGATTCCCGCCCATCGTAGTCGGGAAAAAAATTGCGTCAAATGGCCGAGGTGCTGGTGGGCGGAGTCGCTGGCGACCAAACAATCATCGATGTAGCAGAAGAAAGATGGGCGCTGGGCGTCGCGATTCAGCCCATCAATGACACAATCCATCAGTCTTTGGAAACTTGCCCCTGCGTTTTTTAAACCCAGGGGCATGCGAGTATACGAGAATTGGCCACGACTACAGACGAACGAGACCATGTCCCTCGTGGCAGGGTCGACAATTTTGACGTTGTAGTACCCGAAGCTGGCATCCATGCAGGAAAACACAGCGCGGCCGTCCATTTGCTGAAACATGTCAGCTATCCGCGGCAGCGGATATGCATCGCGGACTGTCAGTTCGTTGAGTTTCCGAAAATCAAGGCAGAGACGGTAATCGTCTTTGCCTTTTGGGACGATGACCAAAGGGAATGCCCATGGGGACGAGGCGGGAACAATCAGTCCCTTTTTTAGCATCTCGTCGACTGCGCGCCACACGAAGGCTCGCTTGGGCGGAGTTTCGAATCGGGCGGCGCATTTGACAGGTTCCGCCCCTTCAACCAAGGTAATCTGATGCTCGGTGATTTGGGTCTCACCGATGTCGTACTCGGTGAGGCTAAAAATGTCAACATTCTGGTCGACCAGCCGCCGGAAATCGTTCTGTAGTGCCGTTGGCAGGGCGTCCCTGCTCTCACTGGGCAGTCGTGCCCAAACTTCTTCTGCATGCTGCTTCTGTTCAGCGGATAATTTGTGGAGCGGGACCTTGCTGGGGTCGACGGGCTCTGGAGGAGTGGGCAGACGCATGGTGCCCTGCGCGGCAGGAGTGGGCTGGTCTTCCACCAGCACCCGATCGACTAGAAAAACTTCGGCGATTTTCGTGTCGGCCGGCAAGAACTTGTCTTCCCCCGTCGAGTTGACAACGCACAGTGAAAAACTCGGGTCGTCAAGCCATTCTCGACGCGGGTGAAAAGCGGCATTGCAGACAATTCCTGGCTCAAATTCCGTCAACTCGCCCCTCTCGGTGCGAGTGCTTGGATCAATGGCATACGCCAGCTGCCTACCCTGCTCGTCGGTGCTGGGCAAAATGTTAGCCTTGTCGGTGCCTACGAGGATCTGCGTGCGTGCCCCTGCTGGCACCACGACTTTGTGCACGACCCTAACATCTGCCGTCCGGTGGATAGCGGGAATACCGCTTTGCGCGGTTGCGAGTGCATGCTGGTTATGACTAAAATGCTTCTCAAGCCGATCCAGCTCGCGCTTAGCTTCATGCAAAATCTTAAGCGGGCCCCAGATGGCAGCCCGTCCTATGAGGAGCTGGTCGGATGGTGGCAAAAACTGCCTAAGCTTGACGACGGCGGGAATGTCCGCGGAGGTCCAGTGACCGTCCGGGCCTTGATGAAAAACTTCCATGTCATAAATTCGCAGGTGACTGCCGTCAATCTGATGACCGGAAGTGCGGACGAAGGGCTGGTCGTATGGTTTGAACTTAGCCCTTTCAACCTGTGGGTCAGCCTTCGCAGCCGCCCACACCCGTTCGAGCATCGTGTCCTCAATGAACAAGCCTATGGTGCAGCCGGTGTCGATTTGACCCTGCATAGGCTGACCCATGAAAAAGATGGTGGCGACAGGGTCCAACGCAACTGTAGTGCTATTGCAAGTTGGTGCGGGAGCGTCGACCCGAGAGACCATTGGACACCACTCGTCCATGCCCTGCGTCGGTGAATCGTCAGGCACGTGTCTCTGTGTGCTTTGAACTTTGGGATTGCGCTTAGTGGAGCGCGTTGACCGGCCCCGCTGGGGACAGCCGCCACGCTGGGAGGAATCGCCCCTGGGTGCTGAAATGCCCATTTCTTGGCACAAACGCGTCATATTCTGACGCGCGTCGCTATCAGAAAGACCATTCTCCGTCAATCTGCGCCTCGCGCCTTCAGCAGCTTCTGAGCGAAAAGCCGGTGATGATGGGTTAAGATAGCAGCGACACGATGGGCGATGCCGAACGCGATAAAATGATCGGTGACAAATTGTTTTCAGAAATAACAAACCTTGTCCCGTCGGCATGTTGGTACGTGTGGCATGAAAAATGGAAACAGGGCAAACAGAACGGCAGACTCCAATAGAACGGCACCTCCAATAGAACGGCAGGTAGTTCTCACATTGGAAGAGTGTCAGAACACACAAATATTTATCAGAAAATTGGGTGGTTAGAACATCCAAGGCGTTCAGAACTATGATTAAAGCGGCGTTTACACTGACACGTGTGACGACAAAAACTTTTTGGGCTTTCAACTTTCTTTATGTCACGAAAATTAAATAATTGTTGTGTCAGACACCTAGATCTCGATCACCCTTTCTGCCTAGGACAAACATAAATTTTTATATATGACGTTATCATACACAATAAAACGAAACAAAATTTTTGTCGTCACAGGTTGTCGGTTCAAGTTGTTCCCGGGAGCCTCGTTAACGAACCGACAACTTGTGACGACAAATTTTCTTGTTTGTTTTATTGTGTATGATCACGTCATATATAAAAATTTATGTTTGTCCCAGGCAAAAAGAGTGATCGAGATCTAGGTATCTGACACAACTAATATTCAATTTTCGTCACATAACGAAAGTTAAAAGCCCAAAAAAAATTTGTCGTCACACGTGCCAGTGTAAACGCAGCTTAAGGGATATTTTCACATTTGGTTTTGTTTGAATTGATGCTCTGATAGTAAAATACTGTTCATTTTTCATTAAAAACACTACGTTCAAATGATAAATGTCTGAAAAATATTGGTGAAAAAAATATCGCGGCAGCCTCCAATAGAACGACACCTCTAATAGAACGGCAGGTAAAAAAGTTGACGAAAAAATAGAACGGCTCTCTTCTATTAGAAAAAATACGGTAGCAAAAATTAGGAAACTGTTAAATCAGCTTTGAGTCAACTACTGTCAATAGCTATCGAAAAGGATTCATTCTGGTGAACTCAATGTGTTTAGCACATATTTATCGCATGTCAATTGGCGTGTACAACCACATTCCCACACATGGTGCAGCCCCGCACCCTGTAAAGTGTCAAATGTCACGGAAAGATTCTATTATTTTACTTTTGACGCTTTTCATGACAATTGATAAATTTGTATGCCATTTGACACATTACAGCGTGCAGGACTGGCACCAGATTTGACTAAATCTAGAGTTCAAACGGGATCTCGATCCCAAATCCGGAGAATTTTCGGGATTTAGTGGCCCCGATCCCGAAACCTCGATTTCCCATCCCGAATTCCCAAAAAAGCCAACCCCGATCCCGAAAGTTTTCAAAACCCAATCCCGAACCCGTGGCCCCAATAACGATCCGGAAATCTGAAAAGAACAATCCCGATCCCGAAATCTCAAAAGGCCAATCCCGATCCCGATCCCGAAAAGTCAATCCCGTTTGTACCCTAACTAAATCCACCCAAAAAGTACTCCCTCAAAAAATCCCCCCCCCCCCAACCCTGCGTAGCCTCCTGCATCTCACTAGTGAACATAGCCCTAAAATAGTTTGAACTCGCCGCCAACACGAGTCTATGAGCTTGCAATTTCACTTTTCCATCCCCGGCTGAAACGGTCACATCGCATAATTGATTTCTCGATCGCAATTCGTTCATGCATTCTAATACGGCGCGCGGCTGCTTTTCGGATAGGTCCTGGGTTTTAAAAAACAAACAATTTTTTTTATTTTATTTTTTTTTTTTGGGGGGGGGGGTATTTTGTCGGTTTCATTTCCGAAAGTGCATAAGTGCCAAAGCTAGAAAAAATCGAGTAAGGATGGATTTGGCATGTACTTGTAGTTTTACCGTTTTCAGAATTTTTTTGGCGTTATTATAGGACAAGTTGAACCGATTTTCTGGCAAAAAAACACGATTTTCAAATCATCTTCACACTTCAAAACGAGTTTCAATGTAATACTATCACGAATGTAACTCCAAGACCCTGTAAAATGTCATGTTAAGTGTCAAAGTCAAAAGTGATGTAAAATTCCCGTAAAATGTTTAACGACCGGTACACAACATAAACCGACAATCCAGGGCACAACACAACACTGTACACAACATTCACAGCCCACTCCACACAACACCCCCATCCCACCCCAAAACCCCCTCAAAACCCCCAAACCTGTACGGGTGCCCTGGTACCCCCATTGTTCGCAGTAGAGCAACAAGGGTTCACGGCTCGTTCGAGGCTGTTCGGTGCGCTGCAGCAAGCCATGGGACCCCTGAATTTTTGGATTTTTTTATATTTGATCTGTAGATTGGAAAATTTGGATCGTTTTTTAGGTGAAGGATCGTGTTGAATTTTAGTATAGGTAGTTTGTGTTCAGATACTGTAAACCCTCGATGAATGCCCCCCCCCATGGCAGACGACGTGAAAAAATACCCCCCCCCCTTTTGAATAGTTCCGTTTGAAGGGCGGAAACATTGAAGGGTCGCCAGTGAACTAAAACTGTGCTAAACTCATAAATCAACTTTGAATTGCATTTGAGTTTATTGGAAAAAGATACTCGTCAACCTACAAACGACGTTCAAAAAAACTCATCCCAGCAAACTCAAATGCCTCCAAGAGTAATTTTTGAGTTCACTAAATGTCTATAGTATTTCCTCGAAATACCCCCCCTAAAAATGGGCACTATGAATTTGTGGTCCGGGAAATGCATAACAGACGTTCAAAACACTTACTGTGTTACGTTAGAACATCGTTTATACAACCGTAAATCCTCGAATAAGTCCCCAGGGGAGTTATTTTTTCGTCAGAACTTTTTGAGGGGGGACTTTTTCGAGGGGGAAGTTATTCGAGAATTTACGGTAACTACATCCTTATATAAGGCTGTAAAACTTATAAATGGTGGTTATTGTTGCATTTTTCACGTTTTTCTCTCAAAATTTTCACTCTGAAAAAATAAACAACCCGGGGGTAATTCGAGGAAATACGGTATACACATGTCACGCGTGTTTTCACTGGTATTAAATTGACAGATTATCTGGTGCCACTTCTGCAAAATGAGAAGTGAAATGGCAAAAGCGAAAAGAAATTACTTTTTAATTTTTTTACTTCGCTTTTGCCAATTTACCTGCCGTTTCACTTCTCATTTTGCGGAACTGGCCCCTGGTCGATATGAACTTGTCATTACACGAATATAAACAGTGGCTGAAAATTCCGACGAAAAAGCAAATTCTTCTAGAACACTGCCCCTCAAATATTTCCCCTATCAAAGAAATCTGAGAAAAAATCTTCCGCGGGAATTATTTGAGAAAATACGGTAATTTTAAATGATGCAAAGCAAATTGTAAGCTTATCTGAAAAAATGAGCTTCTTTCGATACTAAACGACTTGTTAAACTGAATTATTTTCTATTTTTGACAGCAACATGACAAAGTGAGGAATTAAACCCACTGGGCACCCGGATATTTAATACCGTGTTGGCTGAAATAATAAATCTACAAAATCGAATAAATCGCTGTGCTCTTGTATTTATTTATTTATTGATAATACTATAATTGACACTGATTCCACAGTGTTTCTTCTATTCAGACCCTATATTAATATCTATTAATCTTTTTATTTATTTTCCAATCTGTATCGTTCTGTGCGAGTTTTGAGATGTGCTAAATATTTAGCACATCTCAAAACTCGCACAGAACGATACAAACACAGATTGGAAAGTAGATAAAACGATGTTTTAATAGAAAAAATAAACACAGGAAACGATACCTACAAAGTAACGATATAAATATTGGCCAACAGTTGGTCGGATATTATTTTCGCCTAAATGTGTGATAGTTAACCGTAAATCCGTGAAAAAATCGCCGGTATTTCATTTGCACAAAAAGCTGCATTGAACATTAAAAAAATAAAAACCGCGCAATACAGGAAAAAATCCTCCACCAAAATACACTGAAAAACCCGAAAATGTGCCTAAAATATTTATGTGCCAATACCCATCAGTGCCTAATAATATATTTATCATCTCTTGGTTATGACATTTTCCTCGTAATTAAGTTGACTTTTTAAAGTTCAAAACGGAGTACTCTTTTTGATGGAGTTATCACTTAGTGCCTATGGAAAATCGTAGTAAAAATATTGCGTAATATGCCTGTATTCAGGTGTGAAATTTATACATGTGCCTTCAATTAGCTTCAAAAGTAGATTAGCGGGATTTTTTTTTCGTGTTTTATCGACTTTTGAAAAATAAACCTGAAATGTAAAATTGTAATTTTGTCAAAAAAAGTCAACTCAAAATTGACACCCCCCTACACAACAAAAGCTCAGGCACCGGATAAACTTCCCCACCCAAACACAGATTCACAAAAAAATTGGCAGCCATCCAAAAATCAGTTGACGCATTCACGCAGCGGGTACTGGGGAAGCCTTGACGTGTTGTAACAATTCGTTGATTTTGCTCTTGGCATCGCCCAGCAACATGTCGGAGTTGTCGTTGAAGAAAATCGGGTTGTCAACTGCGGCGTAGCCGACGCCGAGCGAACGTTTGTTGATAATCACCTGGGAAATTGATGGGACGAAATTTTTATTCCGGTTTGTAATATTTACAGAAAGGTCCCGTGCAAACTAGTTGACAGTCGAAATTTCGGAAACTAAAAAATGTGTATTTCACACATCGAAATTTTTCAGAAATGAATCGTCTTCAATCTCGTCAACAAGAGTTGACAGACTCCTCATTCCTGTAAACTCAAATGTGTACAAAGCTGATTTTTCAGTTCCCGAGAAACATAGGCCCCGACGCGCACTACTTGGCGGCCGAAATTCTAGCAACTGAGAAGCGATCTTCGAACACATTTGGGTTAACCGAAATGGGTAGTCTGTCAACTAGTTGACCGAGATTTAAGATGATTACTTCTGGAAAATTCAAATGTGTAAAAGACAGATTTATCAGTTCCCGAAATTTCAGCCGTCAACTAATTCGCATGGCCACAAAACAAAAAAGTGCAACCCCTCCAAAACTCACCCTATCAGCCTTCCAAACTTTCAAAACTGGCATTCCAGCGATAATCGAGTTCGGGTCATCTTCCGCCGCTGAGTTGACAGTATCATTGGCGCCGACAACCAAAACGACATCAGTTTTGGGGAAATCGTCGTTGATTTCGTCCATTTCCAGTACAACGTCGTATGGCACGCCAGCCTCGGCGAGCAGCACGTTCAGTTGACCGGGCATACGGCCTGTAAGGGTGGTTATTTGAGGGGGTGAGATTCGGGGGTTACATGAGGGGTCAAATGGGTAGTATTTGAGGGTACCATTTGGAAGGTGTTATCTGAGGGGCTGCCATTTGAGGGGGTTATTTGGGGGGGTCATTTGAGATTGGAATTTGAGGGGATATTCGAGGGAGTACAATTGGGGAGGGGCATTTATGGGGGGTGCCAGTTGAGGGGATGCATTTGGAGGGTGTCATTTTAGGAGGGTTTTAAATGGGTTTTCATTTTGTGGGATATTGGAGGGGGTACCCATTCAGGATTTCTTTAGAGGGCATTTAAGGGGATGACATTTTTGCGGGGTATTTGAGGGTGTGCCATTTGAGATATTTAAGTATATTTGAGGGGGTGCTATTTTGGGGGTTATTGGAGGGGGCCAAATAGCAGTTAACTAGATCAGCGGTATCTCGAATTTCGACCCTCCGGGGGGGTTGGATAGATAGCAAATCGCTCCTCCGGAGGGATAGATAGCTGATTATTTTCTGAGAGTGGGGGTTTGGGGGGGTTTGGGGGGTTTGGGGGGTTTGGGGGGTTTGGGGGGGTTGGGGGGGGGGTTGCGGTGGTTCGATATATAGGCTTTTTCGGGGCATAGAAGGAAGAAAAGGGCGAAAAATCGCTAAAAGTAGGTGTAAAATATCTCAAAATGAATATACAAGAGCATATAGTACTAAAAATAGCTGAAAATAGGCAAATAGGAACAAGAACTATCATTCTGGAAGTGAAAATCTATAAAAAGGTATGAAAAATAGCGATTTTGAGCGAAAATTGGAGTATAGTTTCTCAAAAATCGCTCCAGATAGGTAGATAGCTGGGCGATTTGGGGGGGGGGGGGGTTAGGGGGTAGTAGCCCAAAATTTTGCCTCCGGGATAGATAGATAGCTGAGCTGTTTGGGGGGGGGGGTAACCCCCCCCCAACCCCCCCATTCGAGACCCCTGAACTAGATTTGTTCGGAGG
>OZ038453.1:23514451-23535455 GCA_964036195.1 Sphaerolaimus hirsutus | reverse complement strand
CCCTAGTGTAAAGTGTCAAATTTCGTGCGAAATGTGATAAAAAATAGTCAAATTTCACGCAAAATGTGATAAATTCTTTTTTCTAAAGTCGTGCAAAATGTAAACAAAGTTCAGAAACAAAACATTTTACTTTTACATTTCAATTACCATTCAACAGAGCGCTCAACCCCCCAACCCCCCCCCCCCAACCCACCAGGCACAATAATCACATTCTTCGAGTCCAGCAACAACTCGGCAGTTTCAGCGGCGGTCATCTCGGTGTGCGTGCCGGTGACCTCCTTGGCCTTGCCGCCGGCAGCCGTGCGCGATGTTAGACCGCCCATTAGAACAGAGAGGATTGACCGGTTCATTGCCTGGGGGGTGAAGAGACTGTGGTTTGGTTTTGCGGTATGGTATGGGTTTTCGGTAGATGGTGCGGTTAGGGTTTTCGGTAGATGGTACGGTACGGGTTTTCGGTAGATGCTACGGTGCATTAATTTGGTCGCTGTACTAATCGCCACGGCTGGGGACGGGCGGGCTTTTTTAAAAAACAACAACTTATTCATTTTGTATTTTTACATTTCTGTGCGCAATTTCACATACAAATTGACATTGCTGGTTATTTTCTGTGGTTTTGTGATATTTTAATAGTCCACCAAGCTTCCTCAACACTAGTTGACAAATTTGAGTTTTTTTAATACTTTTTCTACAATTTGGTGCCATATTTCTAAAAAACGGGCTCGTTGAAAAAAATGTTTTTCAAAAAAACCCTCCCAAAAACCCACCTCGCACATAATATAGGTCAAAATGGCACCAGAACTGCCAATCAAGGCGCCCACAATGGTCAACAAGTTATTGTTCAACATGAAGCCCTCAGCGCAGAGCGCCCAGCCAGAATAACTGTTCAGAACTGTGATCACCACTGGCATGTCCGCGCCGCCAATTGCCAAAGTCAGGGTTACGCCCATTACGCTGGGAAAGGGGGCGGGGTTTAGGCGTGTCGTCCATTTTTTCGTATTGAATGTCGATTATCGATATTGAGGATCAACGACGTAGGCAGGGGGGGGGGGGGGGCGGCCGCCCGCCCCCCTTCCCGAGCCGGACCAAAAAATGTGCCAGAAATGGCACTTTCAGACGACGATTTTGTCGACAGTTTGAAAAATTTTTGCGCGCAAGCGCGCATTCTCCCTTCACAACATATCTTTTTGGCTGACCAGTCTCCGCGGCCTAAAAGCCAGTGAAAATGGACTCAATTTCTGTCCATTTCGCTGTATATGCCTGTAAAATACAGACGTATACTGCTGTTTTGGCGCCAATGCAAACGCCAGTGGCGGCGCCCCCCCCCCGTTCGCCGGGCTCCGTATACAATCCGCCCCCCCCGCTCAAAAATCCTGGCTACGTCCCTGTTGAGGATTCATATCGATATTGATATCCAAAGTCATATCGTCCCAACCCTACATGGCGGCAGTCCAAAGCCCTCCAAGCAAGTGAAGGGTGTGCTTCTAAAAGTACCGATTTACAAATTTTTCAAATTTGAGTTAGGACCATTTTTGGGGTCACCATAAACATGCGCTTCAAAAAATATATAATATGTTGGGGGTGCGAAATTCAATTTTGAGATATGGGGGGTCGAAAAAAGCAAAAAAATCGCAAAATATGATTTTTGAAATTTTAAAAGTACCGATCTACAAGCTTTTTCAGCTTTTGTGTCTTTAAAAGTACCGATCTACACACTTTTTTCAAAATTGTTCTTTTAAATGTACCGATCTGCACATTTTTTTTGTGCTTCTAAAAGTACCGATGTCAGATCGGCGTCCGATTCAGCAAAAACTCATTTTGTGCTTTTTTATTATGGGTAAAAGTACCGATCTACAGCTGTCTGATTTTGTGCTTTAAAAAATACCGATCTACATGCTATTACCAATTTGTTCCTTTAAAATGTACTGTACTACAAAAATATAATTCACTAAATTTTATATAGCTAGTGCTATGTGTATAATCAATGATTATACCCATGCATGTGGATACCCAACAATATGGCCGAAATACCCATACCCAAAATTCCCATACCCAATACCCATGCATGGGTATTGCATACTCCAAACTTTCAATTGCGATTATCTCAAAATCGATTTTTTGTAGATCGGTACTTTTAGAAGCACACCCTTCAAGTAAATCAGTGGCAAATGGCATGCGGAATGTCATAAGATTTGCCAATTGTCATGCAAAGTGTCAATCGTAACGCAAAGTTCAGTAATATGACCTTCTCTTTTTATTTTCCATTGACACTTTACATGGCACTTGAACTTGACTCTAAACTTCACAGGGATCATCCCAACCCCCCTTCAACCCCCCCCCCCAACTAGGGTGGCAGACGGTACGGCTTTGCGGTAAACCGTACGGTACGGTAAATTTTCCATTGTGCGGTAAACGGTACGGTACGGTAAATCTTCAATTTTGCGGTAAACGGTACGGTACGGTAAATCCCAAAAGTGCGGTACGCGGTACAGTACGGTACGGTACGGTAAATTTTCAATTGTCAGAAATGTATAAACTACGGACTAAAGACAATTTTTACTTCATTAATTGACACCAAATTCAATTACACAATTTGATAATGGACTTTAGAACACAATAACAGTATGATGACAGAAAATTAAATTACCTGCAATGCAGGGGCTCAATATATAGGATTTTTCAAGGTGTAGAAGGATAAAAATGAAGAAAAATTGCTAAAAGTGGGTGAAAAATTGCTAAAAGTAGGTTAAGAATAGTTGAAAATAGGTATATCAGTAACTATAGCACAAAAATAGCTGAAAATAGGCAATAAGGCATGAATGCAATTTCAGTGACACCCCAACCCCCATGCGAAATGTAGAGATTTGCGCGCTTGCGCGCCAAAAATTGCAGAATACAACATTAATTGTCATGAATAAATTCAACATTTTGAGGTCAATCCGAGTAAAATTTACCGCAATTTTTGCGGTAAATGAGTGCGGTACGCGGTACGGTACGGTAAATTTTGGAAAATGCGGCACGCGGTACGGTACGGTAAATTTCTAAAAATGCGGTAAACGGTACGGTACGGTACGGTAAATTATACAAAAATGCGGTACGGTACGGTACGGTAAATTCTGCCACCCTACCCCCAACCCCCACCCACCTGCTCATCAAACTAGTGCCAGTCAACATGGTCAAACCGGTGCCCATGCTGTTCGTGCTCATGTAGGTCAGCAAAGCGGTCAGGTTGGCCAAGCCCAGCCCCGCGTTCATGCCGTGTCTGAACGGCAGGTACACTGCTCGCGAGTCCAGGCTGCCTGGGGGTTGTAAATGGGGGTTTGGGGGTTGTAATTGGACTGGTGCCACTCCAAGACCCTGTCAAATGCCAAATGTCATGCAAAGTGTAAAAAGTCATGGAAAATGCACTGCAGAATAGTAAACGTACGTTTGCCATTTTGCAGGGCATTTTCCATGACTTTTGACACTTTGCATGACATCCGACATTTTACAGGGAATTTTACACGGTCTGGGTGTGCCCCCTGATAAAAAAAAAACAAATTTGAAAAATCAAGCGACACCTTAAGATGCTTTGGTGTGTTTTCTGCTGTCGCTGTTGGGGTATTTGGGAAAACGCGGGTTTTTTTTAAACGACCCCGTTTCTTTAAAAAAGGAGCTTTTTAAAAAGCTCTCAAAAAACCCGGACATCCCTGGTCAGTATATATAAGCTTAACAATGACATTTGAATTTTTGTAGTAAATCATAAATAAGCCTTGAACGCATTTGAGTTCACCGAAATAGGTTATTTTTACTCCGTCAACTGTAGTTGACGAACACCTAATTTCAGTACACTCAAATCCTATTTAAAATTGACTTATGGGAAATTTTTAGTTTACTGGGCGGTAAACTATTATTGAATCCAGCGCCAATGGCGGTAAATTTATGTATTTATGTTAGTATTTCCCAATATATTTAGGTTTGCCCCAGCTAATGAATGTCACGGGACTTTTCCACTGATAAAAAAAAATTCTAAATTTTTCAGATGAATCAGTTAGAGAAAATTAAGCCAAGCTACTTTTTTTCCTGTTTCACCATTAAAAACCGCACCATTAAGTTTGCCATAAGCCATCAAACTGCCGGTAAAAGTGACGCCACCGATGAAAGTGCCCAAAAACAGGGCACATTTAGTGGCTGCCAAACTGGGATCGGCGACGAAATGGTGATGTTCCTGTAAATATGTAGAATGGCTAACGGTAAGTACAGTTACAACTTTGCGATACACTTCACGACACGGTAAAGATTCAAATTTTACGGTACGGTAAAGATTCATATTTTACGGTAAGGTAATACTGCAAATTTACCTGTAAGAACTCGGCTACGCAAGTGAGCACTGCGGCCAGGCCGACGAACGAATGGAAAGCGGCAACCTGGGAGGGGGGGGGTTGGTAATTTTGGGATTTTGTGGTAATTTTGTTGAGGGGTTCTGAGAATATTTGAAATATTTATAATTTTAATAATTTAAGTCCGATGTTCCTAACCATAATAAAATGTAACATCCCCGATTTTACCAACCAAATAGGTATTTATGACAAAATTTTATTTCCAAGCGTTTGATTTTTTTATATTAAAAAAACAATCACTACTCAAAAATAAAACCCCCCAAAACCCAAATACCCCCCAAACCCCCGTACCAATTGCGGCAACTCAGTGATGGGAATCTTTTTAGCGATGGTCAAGCCAATGCCCATGCCGGGGAACACGCACATGGCCATCTGCGCGAGTAGGGCGGGGGAGGGCGCCAGGTGCCCTACTGTGGCTGTCATGCCCCCCGCCACGCCGATCATGCCTGAGTTGGTATTTGGAAGATTAGATTTTCGGGGAAGGGATGCAGGATTATGAATGGGGATGTTATTTTACCAAGATAGAAGAAGGGAGAGGGCGAGTTTTTTTGTCCAAAATCCCGATACAGAAAATTCAAATTGCTTATCCCGATCACGACCATAAAAATCAATCCCGTTTACACCCTATCCCTGAACCCCCCCCCCCATAGGGTTCAAACGGGATTGACCTTTCGGGATCGGGATTAGTTTTTTGAGATTTCGGGTTCAGGATCGGGATTGGCTTTTTGAGATTTTCGGGATTGGGATTGACCTTTCAGGATCGGGATTGGGATCCCGTTTGGACCCTACCCCCCCCCCCAATCGCCAGCTATCCACCTATGTGGAGCAATTTCTTCAAACCACTCCTTTTTGTACCTTTTTATTCATGTTTGCAATGAGAGTGCAGAAAATACACAAGAATAGAAAAATAAAGGTAAAAACAACTTCGGTGACCTCAATGGAAGTATTTATGAAGTGAACATTTAGACCCCACACACGCTAGTTGACATCGACACCAAATGTCAACTGGTTCCGTTCCAAATTCAAAGCTTGCATTCGAACGTCATTCGTCGGCTCGTCAGCAATCTTTGAATCGGGATCGGCACCAGTTGACAGTTGGTGTGGATGTCAACTAGCGTGTGTGGGCCCTTATAGGGATAAACCCAAACAAAAAACCAACCCCCGCCCCCCCCCCCCAATAAAAAAAAACCCCCAAAAACCCCAAAAAACCGAACCCAGGGCGTTTCCAATCCTGGCAGTTTTCTGGTTGCTCAACCCCGCGAGCGCGCCCACGCAGCACAAGCTCGCCGCCAGGTAACTCAAGCTGTGGATTTCAGCGTAGCCCGCGTTTAAGCCATAGGCGTAGGCGCCCAGGAACACGGCCGCGGGGATTGTGTAGAGCGTTTGGTACTCGGGCGGGTCGGCTGAGGAGTTTTTTTAATTTTTTAATTGATTTTGAAGGATGATTTTGGATTTACAAACTAGGGAGGGATGGAAGGATGGATTTTCGATGTTTTTTTATAGTTTTTCGATTATCGTATTTTATCGAATTATTCAAGCAACTTTTCGAAACTACCGTATTTACTAGAATAATTCCCCTGAGAAGTTGTTTTTATACTGGTTAGAACATATCGAATGGGGACCGTGAAACAATTTAATTTTGTCCAGGTGCTTGATTTTTTTGTTGAAAAAATCAGTTTTCAAAATCTGTTGAAAAACGCCATCCCAGTTCCAACCCCAAAGAATAAAAATCAACTAACTGGGTCGTTTGAACATGTCCAACATTCTCTGGGTGATCAGAAAACCGCCTCCGATATTCACGGAACTGATAAATGTGGCCAGGGCAGCGAGGGCCTGCGAAAAAAAAACCACTTTTAGGTATAATGAGGGGTGGAAGAAGCGATTTTTAAACGGCTATTTTCAAATTTTCAAAATTCAAAATTATTATTTTTATTAAAAGCGTTTTTTTGCTTTTTTTAAAAACCCAGACATTTCAAATTTGCCCATTACACTCAAAACACACTGTCCTCCACAGCAGTGCAGTAAGGTGAACATTCTTTTGGAACTTTTTGCCTAGGGGTAGATTAGATATATAAAATGGAGAAAAGCCAGATACCAAATTTTGGGCCAAAATCTCGGTCCCAAAAATTCTATCTCATTTGAACCACCCCCCCCCCCCAAAAAAAACCCCCCAGGTTGTTGAAAAAAACTTTTTTGGCCATCACAACCCCCCCCCCAACCCACATTAGCACTACTATGCGGCAGGACACCCCCTCCCATCAAACACAATCCACCGGCAGCAGTCAGTCCACTAATCGCATTGGTCACGCTCATGAGGGGGCTGTGAAGGGCGGGGGTTACCCCCCACACTGTGTGGTACCCCACGATGACAGATAGACCGAACGTGGAGAACATTTGCGCGAAGGCGGCATTGGGGCAGGTCATTCCGAGGGCGGACATTGTTGCTAGGCCTGTGGGGGGTTGGGGGGTTGAATTTGAGTGGGGGTTGGGAATGGGACCAGAAAAGGGAGATGTGATAAAATATGGGCCAGCTGCGGTGAAAACTCAGTATTGAGGCACAACAAACACACACTACCACGTGACTGCAGTACCGTAGTAGGGAAAATGAGCCCCCCCCCCCCGCTAGGTTGGCTCAATTTACCGTACCGCAAGATGTGACAATTTACCGCACTGTTTACCGCAATTTACAAACATTGTCCATTCCGTACTATTTACTATTAATTCCAAAATCTACCTTACGAGACGACTGAAAATTGACGGAACAGTTTTATCGCAAAATTTACCGTTTACCGCAACGCCATACCACGCACCGCGAAACCTACCGTTCCCCAGTTAGGTAACCCCCCCCCCCACCCAACCCCCCCCCCCAGAAACCAACCTCCACTCAGCGCACCGGCCTTCTTCATAGTCACCATAAAGTAATTCGGCGGTTCCGGTACCACCTCCTTCTCCGGTGCGGCGGCCACCTGCGAAGGGGGCGGGGCTTGCAGCTCTTTGGGCACCGGGGCGGGGAACATCATCTTGCCATCGTGGAGCACGAGCGCGCCGCGGGTGACCTCGTCGGCCAGATCGATGTGGTAGTGTTTGTCCTTGCCTGGGGGGTTGGGGGGTGGTTTGGTTGGGGTGATGTGGGGTTTAGGGGGGGGAGGGTGGCGTGGGTTTGAGGGGGGTGCATATCAGCTATATTTGGATGTGGACACATTTTTAGCGATTTTTCTTCAATTTTTACCCAAAATCACCGATTTTTGTGGTTTTCTTGTATTTTATAGCCATGTGAAGCTACATAAATACGTATTTACATACCTATTTTAAGCCAGTTTAACAAAGTTTTTGCACCCGTTTGACGTTCTACACCTTCAAAAATCCTGTAGATTCAACCCCTACGACAGGGGTCTCCTAGGGGGGGGGGCTGCCCCACCCCCCCCCGAAATCCGCCAGCTATCTATCTATCCCGGAGGCCGCTCAGCTATCTATCTATCCCGAGGCAAAATTTTTGGCTACTACCCCCAAAGACCCCCCCCCCCAAATCGCTCAGCTATCTATCTATCTGGAGTGGTTTTTGAGCCATTTTAAACCTACTTTTGGCCACTTTTAACTTATTATTAGCGATTTTTTCCCCTTTCGGGCTTCTATGCACTGAAAAAGCCTATATATTTTGCCCCCGCGAGCCCCCCCATGCTCCCCAGAAATATTTTGCAGCTATCTATCCCTCCGGAGGTGCGATTTGCTGTCTATCCAGCCCCCGCGAGGGCCAAAATCTTGGAGACCCCTGCCCTACGACCACCCCCCCATTTTTTGTCATTTTTTATACTTTTTATACCATTCTATCCACATCTTTTCTATTCAGTAGTACAGTCCCTTTACAAACTTTCAACACATTCACGAAAAAAGAGACAACACACAATTAAATCAACAGTTGGTCCGTGTCTGAGGTATGTATTTATATACCAGAATACACAATAACCAAACTGAAGGTAAGCATTGCCCGGAACGTTACCGTATTTTTGCGAATAAAGAGTCGTTAAATTGGCCCTACACACACTAGTTTTCACCGTGACTTGGGTGAAAACTGAAATGGCCGCACGGCGACATTCAGCCTACTCTTATTGTATGCTATATGTGTTTTAGTTTTAACATTTTCAAATTTAAACTTTCATTTATCAAAATTAAAAATTAAATTAAATGATCAATTTACAGGTAAAAAAATTTCAGTTTCCGCTGAAGTCAAGGTGAAAACTAGTGTGTGTAGGCACATTACAGCAATGGAACGTGAGAATGTGTGAAAATTGTTGTGAAAAATGAAATGTATATTTCCAGAAGTTGATTATTCAGATAAATATGGTAACTCGCAGTAGAAACTGTTCAGTCGGCAGAATATTTTTTATGCACATACGCTGAATATTTAGATACTCAAAAGCGTCACAAAACGCGTCGCAATGTACATGTAACATCTAGCCCGGAAATCCAGGATTTAGCTTTAAGACCAGCTGTTATGTGGTGTTTTTTCCCTGCCAGCAAATAACACTATGAGCGGCATACACCAGTTGACATCAAAATTCGTGTCAACTAAATTTTGGTTAATTTTGTGATTCCAATTTCCTAATGTGATAGAACACGGTAATTTTATATAGTGACACTCAATTTACATTGTTTCTATTAAGCCTGATTAGGGTTGAAAAAAACATCGTTTTTTTAACTCCATTTAAAAAAAA
The DNA here is from genome assembly GCA_964036195.1 of Sphaerolaimus hirsutus. Taxonomy (NCBI): domain Eukaryota; kingdom Metazoa; phylum Nematoda; class Chromadorea; order Monhysterida; family Sphaerolaimidae; genus Sphaerolaimus; species Sphaerolaimus hirsutus. The sequence goes on along the minus strand of OZ038453.1, from coordinate 23,526,367 downwards.
AACGTTAAAACGTTTAAAAAAACATCGGCCAACCCTAAGCCTTTGAAAATTTTTTTGTGTTATTTAGTTGACATTTATTTGTGATGTCAACTGGTGTGCGTGGGCGCATAAACATATGACACATGAATATAACTTAGAAAGGCGCGCAAAAAGTGTACCCTAAAATGAAGAAATCCAAACCAAAAGTACCCACCGATACTCATGAGGAACTTGGTAATATTATTCGCGTACAGGGTACTGCTCTGGGCGGGCATCCTACTAGGCAGGTCAGTGTATCCGATGTGCGTGACTCCATTAGAGTCGACGTACAGCTGGGGGCAGTCCCGGACCCTGTTAAAAGACTTGTAAAATGTAAAATGTCAAGCAAAGTATCAAAAGTCATGTAAAATGCCTGGTGAAATGGCAAACGTACGTTTGCTGTTTCACCGGGCATTTTCCATGACTTTTGGCACTTTGCATGACATTTGACATTTTACAGGGCGTTTTACAGAGTCCGGGACTGGCACCTGGCCGGGCTTGGTGGTGGCGACGTTGCCGCCAGCCTCGGCGGCCAAGTCGACGATTACGGAGCCGGGGCGCATGGACGACACCATTTCCTGGGGGGGGGGGGATAAGTCGATTGAATATCGACTATTTTTTCATGTCGAGTTCGAGTATCGACCATTGTCTTTTATTTAATATCGACATCGAGGGTCTATTTGGCGCTAAGTGGTGCAGGGGTATCTTGAATTTTGACCCTCAGAGTGGTTGGATAGATAGCAAATCGCTCCTCCGGAGGGATAGATAGCTGAAAAATTGTCTGGGGGGGGGGTTGGGGGGCTTTTTCGGGGCATAGAAGGAAGAAAAGGGAGAAAAATCGCTAAAAGTAGGTGTACAATAGCTCAAAATGGGTATACAAGAGCATATAGTACTTAAAATAGCTGAAAATAGGCAGTTAGACGTAGGGTTGGCCGATGTTTTTTTTAAAACGTTTTTTATTAAAAAAACGCTGTTTTTTTTTAAAAAAAACATGACGTCCGAAATGTTTTTTTTATTAAATTTTTAGTACTAAGCACTAGGTATTTTGCAAAATTTTTGCGCGCAAGCGCGCAATTTCACACACAAATTGACATTGGTGGTTGTTTTGATTGGTTTTGTGGCATTTTTAGTATCAAAGTATCCATTTCTATGTGCTACCATGGGTTAATAAGCTGTCATATGTTGCTGTAGTATATAATATTGAGGTAATGTGCTTCCATGTACCTCCACAGTGTGTAACTTCACTCCCAAAGTAACAACCTCGTTTTATAACCTTGTTTGATCACTATTCCGTGCCAAACTTTACCTGAAGTCACGAACATTTGACTATAAGGCGATATACGAACGATATGTCGATGAAAAATGGATATTTTTGACACAAATCACCACTTATAATGCTATCCCATGGCTCCACAGACATTATATGGTCATATATAACATCACAGAGTATTGCCACTGTCTGATATACCTATATATGTTGACACAAGGTCATATCTGGGAGCTTTTAAAAAAAACGTTTTTTATTTAAAAAACGTGTTTTTTTTAAGCGTTTTGTTTTTTTAAAAAACATCGAGTTAAAAAAAACGTTTTTTTTCAACCCTAGTTAGACGCATGAACCAGTGATTTTGGAGGTGAAAATCTATATATAGTATGAAAAATAGCGATTTTGAGCGAAAATTGGGGTATAGTTTCTGAAAAATCGCTCCAGATAGGTAGATAGCTGGGCGATTTGGGGGGGGGGGGGTTTAGGGGGTAGTAGCCCAAAATTTTGCATCCGGGATAGATAGATAGCTGAGCGGCCTCCGGGATAGATAGATAGCTGGGCGGTTTGGGGGGGGGGGTAACCCCCCCCCCCCCCCCATTCGAGACCCCTGACTTGGTGCCAGAGTTGTTAAAAGTACTAAACTTTCTTAAAGTAGGTAAACGTAAACGTAGATTGTTTTTCATTAAAGGAAAAAGTAAAAGCGAGTAGTTTTCTTACGGAAAACGTAAAATCAAAAGTGAACATTTTTCAATTTTTATTCCGGGACACGTCAAATATGTTTTTTCGTAGGAATATGATATGTTATTATTCAAGGTTTTATATTTTCGAGTTAAGGACAATGTCAGTTAAAGAAACTTCCCCCTAAAATACGTTTTCTTCACCGCGCTGTTTCTAAAAATATGCTTAAAGATGAGTACTGGTATTAACATCAGTACGGAGGAAGCGAAAACGTTTTTAATCAGTATTCGAGTATACGTATAAGTATTTTTGAGTGAACGTAAATACTTATGTTTGGCACACAGCCAGAAATAAACAAAACTGCAAAATTCCATATTTGAGTCTTCGAAAATTGTGAAATGTAAGCGAAAGTTACGCTATATATAAAAATTCCCAAAAATAATTAAAAAACCACCTTAGAGATCAATTTCGGTGCGGGTCTTCCGGGTATCAAAGCAGTTGTAATAACAATATCGACATCTTTGCATTGCTTGGCAAAAAGTTCCATTTCAGCCTTGATAAATTCGGGAGACATTTCTTTCGCATACCCGCCAGTGCCTTCACCAGATTCCTGTTTGGAAAGGAAATTGAATCAAAATTGTGAAAATGTATTTTTGGCCATACACGGACTAGTTGACAAAGACACTAAATGTCAACTAGTTCTGAAATGTCAACTGGTTCAAAGCATGCCGACGAGCCGACGAAGGACGTTCAAATGCAAAAGTGTAGAAAAGAATTATATAGAAAATTAAGCTGTAGTGTTGAAGACATGTTGGGGTATGTGCAATTTACAAGGCTATCATTAAGTATGTGTTCACAATAATGCGTAGTGTTACTCGTCAGCAAGCTTTGAATTGGGATCGGAACCAGTTGACATTTGGTGTCGTTGTCAACTGGTGTCTGTAGGGAAATTTTAACTAAAAATAGATCAATTTACTATTAATTTACCTTGATCTTGACCTCGAGAAATTCCCCACCCATAGATTGAACTTGTTCCTTTACAGCCGCGCGAGTGTCGAAACAGCGCACGATGGCTCCCTGCGCGGAAAGGAATTTTTTACGACATAAATATGAAGCGACAACTTCCAAAAGTCGATAACTCCAAAATATCGACAAATTGATTTTAGCATGGAAATGGCATCTAGAATCGGTTCCGCACATTTTTTTCACCGTTTTCCGAATTTTCACTTGCACCTTTTACAGTGTCACATTTTGACACTTTTGGGAACAATTTGAAGAAAAAAAATTCCAGCAAAGTCGATAACTCCATGCTGCATCCAACAAAAATTCGATAAGTCCACCTGTTTCGTGGGAAAGTAGCAACTGGGGCACGCTTGCCCACGAAAATCAGTCGGCTCCCGTTTCGTTCCTCGAAAAAACGCCGCGATTTTAAAATAAAATTTTAAAAACCCTTTTAAAAACGCGTGCCATTCCCAAACACGCAACAAGAACGACCAAAAACGCAAAACCAACCAAATTTCTGGCAGCTTGAATAGCAGACAATCCGGCGACTCCCCCGCCAATGACCAAAACTTTTGCGGGGGGAACTTTCCCCGCCGCCGTAATTTGACCCGCGAAAAACCTGGGGAAATGGTCCGCTGCCAAAATTACAGATTTGTAGCCGGATATATTGGCCATTGAAGAAAGAGCGTCAAATACCTGAGTGGGGGGTGTTGTTTTGTGGGGTTATTTGGGTTGGGGGTGTTCAGGATTTTGACCAGGGACGTACGCAGGATTTTTGAGCGGGGGGCGGATTGTATACAGAGCCCGGCGAACGGGGGGACGGCGCCCCCCCCCTAGGGTTCAAACGGGACCAGTTTTTCGGACCGGGACCAGAAATTTTCTAATGTCAGGACCGGGACCGGGACTGGGGGGTCGGGACCGGGACTGGGATTTGCCGAACCAGGTACCGGCACCGCGGTATTGTTTGAACCTTATTGGTATGTAATGTAATATCCAGCCAATGTTGTTCCACACACCTCCACTGTGTGAAGGACCACTCTCAATGTATTAGCCTTTTCTTATAACATTATTCAAGCAGTATTCCATTGCCATCTTCACTTGAAGTTGTGAATATTTGATGAAACGCGATGTACGCAGGAAATTTTTGGGAGGGGGGGGGCGGCGCCAGTTTTAGGTGCCAACGCCATGCCAGTATTGGCGCTGGCGTTGGCGCCAACGTCTACAATATAGGTATCTTTATATACCTATATTTCGTACTAGAATCATGTTGGGGACCTTTCTAACGCTGTCACATTATGGAAAAATACATAGTAATCATTGGCTGGGTAGTTGCGCGCTTGCGCGCAAATTTTTTTTAGATGTTTCTACAAAATCGCATTAGAAAAGTGCCATTTCTGGCAAATTTTTTTGAAAAATACGTTTTTTCCATCCCTTGTCGGGACCGCTATAAAATTCCGGGACCGGGACTGGGTGGTCGGGACCGGGACCGGGACTGGCTTTTTTTAAATGTCGGGACCGGGACCGCCCCAGTCCCGACTTTTTGCCGAACCATGTACCGGGACTGCGGTCCCGTTTGAACCCTAGCCCCCCCCCCCTAAAATTTGGCCTATAGTAGAGGAATGGAGCCATGACACTGGCGCCATTTGTAGGCACCAGCGCCATGCCAGTATTGGCGTTGGCATTGGCGCCAACGTCTACCATATTGGTATCTATTTATACCTATATATGGTACTAGGTCCGCTTTGGCACTGTTGGACACTTTTCTAATGCAATTTGACACCTGAAAATACATATTAAAGAATGGGGTAGGGATTTGCGCGCTGTCGCGCAACATTTTTTTTAACGTGCCCACAAGTTCGCCTCAGAAAAGTGCCATTTCTGGCAAATTTTTCTGTCCGGCACGCGAACGGGGGGGCGGCCGCCCCCCCCCCGGCGTACGTCCCTGATTTTGACTATTTAGGGGGTGTTCGGTAAATGATAAATCGTTCCACGGAGGGATGGATAGATGACTTTTTGAAAGTTTTTGCGGACTGTTTTTGTGATTCTTCGATATGGATATTTAATTTTTTTTTTCTGACTCTCGATATCGATATGTATCATACATCGGGATCGTATCGAATATCGATATCGAAAATTATTTTTTTTTAAATCGACTATTCTTTTAGGGTTCAAACGGGATCCCGATCCCGGATCCCGTGAAATTCCGGGATTTAGCAGTCCTGATCCCGATCCCGAAACTTTTCAAATCCCGATCCCGATCCCGAGAAACTCCAAAGTCCGGGATCCCGATCCCGGAGAAATTAGTGGAAATTATCAAAAGTGAATAAACGACGTTTTTGCATGCAAAAATGTGAACGCAAACCCCCAGCGTTCATTTTATGCCACGTTTCTGGTATCCAACAGTGTTTTTAGACCTTTATGAACAACTGTGGATGCCAAAACATTGGCCAAAATCTCTATTCCAAGACCTCAATCCTGATCCCGAAAAAATGCCAATCCCGATCCCGATCCCGTGACCCCAATCCCGGCCAATCCCGAAATCTCAAAAAACCAATCCCGATCCCGAAAAGTCAATCCCGTTTGAACCCCATATTCTTTCATGACAAATATTGCGGGATTCACAGCCTTCTATTAGCCTTGTTATATAGCCTTTTTTGAGGTGTAGAAAGAGGGAAAAAATCGGGCTAAACACCTAAAATCAATCACCCATCAACCCCCCCCCCTCACCTGCGCCCTACTAATCCTGGGCACGCAATCCATGCCAAAAGCGGTCATTTTCCGCCCGGCCATCTTGTCCACCAGCGCCTCGTTCTGCGCGGGGTACAAGAAGCTGATCGACGTGCCCCCCGGGTTGTAGTGGGGTAGTTCAGACTCGGCTGGCGCCCGCACTTTGAGGACGATATCTGGGGGGGGGGTGTTTAAAAAAATTAACACAAGAACCGAATTAGGATTTTGACAAAAGTTTCGAATTTAGGCTTTCTCCCTAATCTTTCACAAAAAGATCTAAAACCACACTTGGATGCCAGAGAAATGGCATAAAATGCACATAAAATGTTTAACATTTCTCAGCACAAACAAGCAAAATCGTCACTTTTTATCATTCACTTCGGAATTCGGGCTCAGACTTTAAAAATTAGGATCGGTATCCCCAAATCCCGATAATCACCAAAAAATCATCCCATTTCAACTCAAATAATACCCCCCCCAAAAAACGCACCACTTTTAAACGCGGCATTTTTATCGGTCACTTTCGCCCCAACTTCCTCGTACTGCACATTGGACCATTTCGCGCCCGCCCCCGCATTCGATTCAACATTGACATTAAATCCCGCCTTAATTAGCAACGCCGTGGCCGCTGGCGAAACGGCGACCCGTTTTTCGTTGGTAAAAGTTTCCTTTGGCACACCCACTGTTAGTTTGGAGTAGGGGGTGCCCTGGAATTTGGGGGGGTGGGTTTTTGATGGGTGAAATTGGGATTTTTAAACAAATTTGTTTAAAAAAACAAACAATAATATTTATTTAAAATAAAATGGCTTTTTGAAGGGAAAATGTATAAAATGAGCGATGCGTGATTGACTTTATCTGCATTCGTTTTACGATTTTTTTGAAAATGTGCCAAAAATTCACACAAAAATTTGTGATATTCTCGATATTTTAGGCTCTGCTTAGGCCTAGGTCTGAGTGTTTTGGTGATGGCGCTCATTCTCTGGAAGGAGGGACGAGTGTCACTTGGACCTAAGCCAATTAGTAAGCGGAACACTGACAAATTACTTGCCGGCAGAAGTGGATTATTGATGGGTGAAATTGGGGGTTTTACGCGCGGAAAAATTTTAGGGAAAGCTTAGTCCATGGATGGGGATTAAATTTTTTTACAAGCTTGTTTGCAAAGACAAACAAATTTTAAAAAATATTGAGAATTTGGGTTTTGAAAGGGAAAATGGAAGAAAATGTACAAAAACGAGCGTTGCTTGGTGAAAGTTGCAGAATTCCCAGCAACAATGAGGTAACTACTCTAATTAAGATTTTACAGTGAAAAAATCGTCATTTTTTCTCCAGAAACGCACCTTTGGCGGCGGTTTACTCTCTGTCGCCGCCTTCAATCCGTATTTTATGACCAAAAATCGCTTGGCCCCAACTTGAGCCCAAGAATTGGACGAGGCCAAACCGCTGCAGCTGCGTCCCAGCATTTTTGGAACTGTGCCAAAAGTCGCCGGCACCTGGGGAAAAGAAAGTGTGGAATTATTGTACTGAATTATAAAATAAGCTGAGAATAGACCCGTAGTTGGCCACCATACTGGTAAACTCAAATCCATTCTGAGTTGGTTTATGAGTTTTCAAAATGTCAACCGTCAACTAGTTTGCGGTGAGAAAACGAAAAAAACTCACCAGAAAAGAATAGGTCGCTCGCCGGGTGTCTTTCACCCCCTAAAAAATTTTTCCGGCCGAACCGTTGGAAAATCGGCCGTATTGCACGAATGAATTTGAGTGCGTATAGTTTTCAGATTGAATGATGAATTTTCGATTGAATGATGAATGATTGAGATTTCGGAGAAAATGCCTACAAAACGAAAGCATAGAAACGAACGGAGAAATAAAAGTTAGATAAATGCAATTTCATTAATTATTCTGAGATTAACTTCTTAAATATAAAGCAGAAAATTTATGCGACAAAGCGTATAGTATTCAGAAAAGAAAAAAAGACGTAAGAGAACGGATCGGACTATTTATGACAAGTTGGCCCACGTCCAAGTTATCGGTTACGTATTGTAGAAGTGAAAGTGAAAGCGCTCAAAGTGCTCAAAATCGCTAAAATTAGCCACATTTTGCCCACTCTCACCTTCATAATCGCTTTTTTCGTCTATATACATAATTATATACCTATTTTTAGCTATTTTATTCATAGCGATGGCGACATAATTTTTGGCCGGGTCTTTATGGCACGTTACCAACTTGTCATACGTGGTATTTCCCAAGAGAATATTTCCGTATGGGAACTTGGCAGCCGGCCGAAATATTGAAATCACTATAAATATAAAAAAATAGGCTAAAAATAGACCACGAATATAGACGAGAATACCAATTATGAATGTAAAAAGTTTCAAAATGGAGCACATCTTAGCGATTTGGAGCAATAATTGTGGGAAAAAAATCGCTTGGAGTATAATACGCAAGCGGTAATTTGGACGAAGGCCAATTTCTTATACATTACCCCGATCCGAAAAAAACTATATAAAAATAAACAGTAAAAAGTAAATTGCGCGAACAATCACAGTCTCAAAACGCCGCCTTCGCATGCCACCTCATTTTTCAGCATTCCCATTGCCTGAAAGATAAAGAGTTTCATTCCATTTTTATGTGACCGTACAAACTGGTTGTCAACCAGAATTTTGATAAATATGTTTTTAACACATTTCAGTTGACCATAAGCCCGCGTTTGCACGGATTTTTTGTGACAACTCGACAACATTAAAAAGTTCAATAAGTTCAGTAAAAAAATTCCATATTCATGAGAAAAAGTGGTCAACTATACATTCTCCCTAGGTGAATATGCATGTCAAATTGCGGAATCGTGCTTGCAGCTCATACGTTAAAGACGTTTGAAAACGTTTTGATGTTGTCGGAAGCTGTCGGACAGTCTCCCGACAGCTTCCGACAACAGCAATATGTTTTCATACGTCTATAACTCCTGAACTTCAAGCACAATTCTGCAATTTGACATGCATATTCGCCAAGGGAGAATGTATAGGTGACCACTTTTTCTCATGATAATGGAACCTTTTTACTCAACTTATCGAACTTTTTAGCATTGTCGAGTCGTCACAAAAAATCCGTGTAAACGCGGCCTAATGAATCTTTTTTGATTTACCGTAAATCCTCGAATAAGTCGCCGGGGGAGTTATTTTTTCGTCAGAATTTTTTGAGGGGGGACTTATTCGAGGGGGGGGGGACTTATTCGAGGGGAGGAGTTATGTTTTCGTCAGCATATTGAGCAAAATGCGTGATGAAAAAACTATTAATGGGGTTAAATTCATGCATGAATCCATATTTATTGTAATTGAATCAACGCTAGTGAACATCAGCAGCAAAAGAACACATTCTTTTCAATGTACACATACATTTACAACGTGTTTATACATGTAAATACTTCGTTTCCACGCATAAAGTAGGGGGAGTTAATCGAGGGGGGAGTTATTTTTTCCTCAGTCAGCTAACAGGGGGGAGTTATTCGAGGGGGAGGACTTATTCGAGGATTTACGGTACATAAATAAATAGTTTATTGCCTCACTCCTGTCAGATCACTCAAATGTGTTCATAACAGATTTATCGGCTTTCTTTACTTTGTTTTTTAAAGGTTAGTTTGCAGAATTACCGTATATCCTTGAATAAGTCCTCCCCCTAGAATGACATCCCCCCTTGAATAACTCCCCCATCTTGACCAGGTGAGTAAAAAATAACTCCTCCCACATCGAATAATTCCCCCATCTTGAATAACTCCCCCTATCTGTATTTGATATGTGTATCCACAATGTGTATTTGAATTATTTGGATACTGATGAACACAAATTTAAGCATGAATACCTTGTTTTTGTGGTTGTTGAAGTGTTAAATACCTGGATTACACGAGTTGATGGAATGTATTCATACAATGAACAATGTGCAAGTTCTGAGGAAAAATAACTTTCCCCCTTGAATAACATCCCCCTTGAAAAACTCCCCCCTCCAAAACCTCTGACGAAATAAAAACTCCCCCTCCAAAACCTCTGACGAAATAATAACTCCCCCCCCAAAACCTCTGACGAAAAAATAACTCCCCTGGGCTCTTATTCAAGGATATACAGTACATAGAATTTTCTTTGGTTTGCATTTTACATAATTAGCCAAAATTCTTTGAGACATTTTTTTCCAAATGGGAATTAGGTATTTATAGTAAATTTCATCAAATTGTTTATACTTTAACCAATTTTTTCACATCAATCCATGTGGACGCCCTTTACAGAATTCATATCAAATGCATGCTTAAAAGTTAAAATCAGTAAACAAACACACCACTAAAATTGCCATGACAATGCCCAATCCACTGCCAACACTGACTTCCAACCACCTGTGATTTGAGATTTAAAAACTGTTTTAAAAATCTGATTTTTTGAAAATTTAAGTGTTCTAAAAAATTTTTTTTAACAAAAACACAAATTTTTAGTTTTCAGTGATGCCAAATGTATTTTGCAATTTTTTGTATGCAATCAAACAATGTCACATTCTCCCCACTTCCAATTTCTATACATGCTACCACAAAAAAAACTTGAAAAATCTTAATAATTTGACAAATAACTAGAAAAAGAATAAAATTCATCCCACCTGTGATGGTGGTCCAAAACCCGGCTGCATGCAGTTAGCAAAGCCACACAAATCATTGTGATTTGCACTGCTGGAACTGCTAGATGGCACCTTCTCAGTATGGGGAGTTTCATTTTGATTGGCACTGTGCCAAGTTTGAAATGAAGGTAGAACTGGGTTGGAATGTATGGAAATTTGTTTGAGAGTTGTTAGGTAATGAAGATACATATTTACGGTATTTCTTCTAATAGTCCAATAGAAGGTACACTTTTTGACTTTTTCTGAGCCACGAAATAAATAGAAGGGCAGTCTCCAATAAAAGGGTCAAAGCTGGATCGGTACCAAATGTTGCTGGAACAGTGCCAAATTCATTAAAAAAAAATAAAAACTGTATTTTGGCATCGTTCCAACATAATTTCTGGCTGCCATTCTGGCAGGTATGTCATTCTATTAGAAGAAATACAGCTAAAATCAAAGTGAAAATAACATACAGAGAGAACAAAAGCAGCATAAAGTGCAGTGCTGGAGTGACCACTTGGAAATGATTGTCTGGAATCATCTATCCATCTTGACATATCTGATTGCTGATAGCATATGTCATAAATTGACACAATATTTTCTGAGGGCAGTCCCGCACCATGTAAAGTGTAAAGTCAAGTGCCAAGTGTCATGCGAAATATATAAAAAAATGAAAAGGAACAGATTCTACAACTAATCTTCCCACATTTTGCACGCCATTTGACAAACTTAAATACCTAACATTTTACATGACATTTGACACTTTACTTTACACTTTACAGGGTGTGGGGCTGGCACCAGGACTCTCGCACTTCCCACTGATGTGTAAACTTGTCTGATTGAAGCCACAGCGAGATAGAAAATGCGGCCTTAATTTTCCCACGCACAATTTTATGAGCACAGTCACAGTAATGGTTGAGCACAGGCCAAAAAATGCAATCATAGAAATTTTGTGCGTATTTTTGAGTGTCCTGTTGAATACACGGCCGCCAGTATTCAATGCGCAGCCCAAGAAAAGCTCTGTTACAAAAATCTGGGAAATAATTTTTTAAAGATAAATGATTCATTTGAAAATATCAATTTTCTTTTTTAAATACCGTAGATTCTCGATAATTTCGTCTAGGTAATTATTTTTCCTAACACTTTTTGAGGGGAAACTATTCAAGGGGACAGATTAATTGTCTTGTCGCTGGTAAAAATCATTCCATTTTATTCCAACTAGTGATGTAAAAAGTGTCTAAATTTTGGCGCCTGGCGCCAAAAGAACCATGGCTCTTTTACATCACTCATTCCCACTCATCAAACGGGGGGGGGGGCTAATTATGGAGAAATTTTTTCCTCGCTTGTCTAGTGAGCAGGGGGTACTATTCAAAGGGGCTTTTAAATGAAGGAACACTAATCGAGGGTTTACGGTATTTGCAAAAATTAGCAGAAATAAACCAACCAGCAAAACACCACAAACTGAAGGGACAGATACGAGCATAGTTGTTGGGACATAAGGCTTCATATATTCCTTGTCATAGTTTTTTAGTTCACCACATTTCAATAAAGGATCCAAAGTTACAAATGGCGCCCGATTTTCTAGGTGCACCACTACCATA
>OZ038453.1:23227841-23514251 GCA_964036195.1 Sphaerolaimus hirsutus | reverse complement strand
TGTAAGAGTCTAGACCTAAACACCTTCCCGGTCACGTCCGGCACCCATTTTTTGATTTTACTTCTTACATCCTATCCCCAGTTTTAGGGTGCCCCAGAGGCTGAAACTTGGGGGAGATATTGGTGCAACCCCCCTCTACTTCGCATGAATTTGGGGGGTCGCGGCGACCCCTCTCAGGGTGGGTCGCCCTAAGTGCAAAATTTTTTTCCCGCTTTTTTGGTGTCCCACAGCAGGTCCGGCACCCGCTGATTTCTGAGCAGTGGGAGGGGTATAAATCTGAAATTTTGTGGATGTGTTACCAACAACACTCCCCTACTATTCACTATTCAATAATGTGAGATAAATGTAAAAAAATTTCTCAAAAATTCGCTCAATCTCTATAAAAACACCACTCCGCAATAGATGGATGATAAGAAATTCACTTTTTGGAACTTTTTTATTAGACACTTGAAGAGCTGGTTTACAGTACTTTAGAGGGAACGGTTTGATGTTTAAAGTTATGTAAAGAACCATACCTCTAAAATGCATGCATTGCAAAATTTACTTGGGGGGGATTTCAAAGTGTGAATTTTGTAAATTTTTGTTCCTGCAATGATGTCATTATGATGTCATAAAATTCACCCTAAGTAAATTTTGAAATGCAGGCATTTTAAAGGTATGGTTCTTTACATAACTTTAAACATCAAACCGTTCCCTCTAAAGTATTGTAAACCATCTCTTCAAGTGTCTAATAAAAAAGTTCCAAAAAGTGAATTTCTTGTCATCCATCAATTGCGGACTGGTGTTTTTTTAGAGAATAAGCGAATTTTTGAGAAATTTTTCACATTAATCCCACATGTTTGAATAATGTATAGTAGGGGAGTGGTGTTGGTAACACATCCCCAAAATTTTAGATTTATACCCCTCCCACAGCTCAGAAATCACGGGTGCCGGACCTGCTGTGGGACACCAAAAAAGTGGGGAAAAAATTTTGCACTTAGGGCGACCCACCCTGAGAGGGGTCGCCGCGACCCCCCAAATTCATGCAAAGTAGAGGGGGGTTGCGCCAATATCTCCCCCAAGTTTCAGCCTCTGGGGCACCCTAGAACTGGGGATAGGATGTAAGAAGTAAAATCAAAAAATGGGTGCCGGACGTGACCGGGAAGGTGTTTATTATTAGCAGAGTTGTTAAAATACCGGTATTTTTGGAAAGCGTAAGCGTAAGCGTAAATACACTTTCCAAATTTTCAGTATGGATAATTAAAGCGTAAGGTATTTTTAAAATACCTGGGAAAGCGTAAATAAAAGCGTAAGCGTAAAAAATTATAAGAGATGTTTTCTCAGTGAATTCTTTCCAAATCAAGCTCTCAGCGACATTTTTCGGATGTCCACTTAGTAGTCTGCCATCATATGTTGTTTGGAAATTCATCGGCAGCCACACTTACCGTATTTCTTTTTCTACTTTTTTGCCTGCCATTCTATGGGAGGTGCCGTTCTATTGGAGGCTGCCGTTCTATTAGATGAAACATGGTAAGTTTATCTTCCAACTTGGAGTTGGTGCTGTCGACGGCGACAACATCGTCCGTCTCGGAATCCATTTTCAGCCCAAAATTTCTTATCTGAAGCCACGATTTTGCTCGACACAGTATTAGCAAGACAATCATACTGCGACACAATTTGTAAATGTGCCACTATTTCCAGCACATTACTGCACACACGCAGTGATCTTTTTGGTACGCAGTTTCATTCACTCTTTTTTTGTGGTTTTTTGTTTTTTTCAAAAGTGTAAAACTGAACCGTGTGAAAAGCTTTTTTACGCTTTTAGTACCCGGGTATTTTGGCCGGGAAAGCGTAAAAAAGCGTACGGGTATTTTATGAAAGCGTAAGCGTAAGCGTAAGTATAAATACCCATTTACCCAGGTATTTCGGGTAAGCGTAAATACGCTTTCGCAACTCTGATTATTAGAGCATTTACGGTAACCTCTGTAAATATAATCTAAGAAAATCTGTCAAAAAATATCAAAAATCTATCTGAAAAAGCTGAGCTCTCTTCTGATCAAAATATAATTACCGTATCACCTCGAAATACCCCCATGGGTGTTTATTATTTCGCCAGCAAAATTTGAGGGGGGTTAATTCGAGGGGGGGTTTATTCGAGGGGGGGTCTTATTATTTCGTCAGAAATTTTCGTAAGTATCGTAGTAAATAGTAGGCATTTGCATGCTCAAAACAGGTAATAAGTGTGTCCAAACAAGATATATTTAGTAGATTAGCTACACAAACATGTCCATGTGTAGCTGCAATACAAATAAACAGTAATACCGTATTTCCTCGAAATACCCCCCCCTTGAAATACCCCCCCCCTCGTTTGACCCCCCCCCCCCTCTAGAGACCACTATGAAACAATCACCCCCCCCTCGAAATACCCCCCCCCAAATTGAGTGTAAAGGGAACGTACATGACAATAACTGTAGTTTGTGTTCAGTGTACTGCAGAACACAGGTTAAAACAATGTCGGTGTCACGTTAGAACAGTGTACATACCACCTACATACTAATATTAGTCTACAGAACCTTATAAATGGCAGTTTTTGTTGCATTTTTCGACGTCTGCGTACGTTTCAGACGACAATTTCGTACTTGGTTTTCAAAAATTTTCTTGTGAAATAATAACCCCCCTCGAAATACCCCCCCCCCTCGTTTAACCCCCCCCCTCTCGGGACCACTATGAAACAATCACCCCCCGGGGGGTATTTCGAGGAAATACGGTATACATCATGTACATTGCATACATGACGTATTTATTATGTACATGACGTACATCATTCCGGGGGTATTTCGAGGGGGGGGGGTTATTATTTCCCCAGCCCATTTTGAGGGGGGGTTAATTCGAGGGGGGGGGGTTAATTCAAGGGGGGGATAATTCGAGGTAATACGGTAAGTCTCTGGAAAAAAAAAACAGGGACAAAATATAAATATAAGATTTTTTATAATTTCTGAAATTAAAAAAATATAAATCTCCGAAAAAATTGGCGGTTGGCATCTCCGGTTGGCGCCATCTCCAAGTGTGCCACAGCGCTTTTTTTCGGTCTCCCAGCGTCAATCACCAATGGTGCCACGTGTCGTCATGGAAAAGCGCCATGGCGCTAGTGCCAATGCGCTTTTGGCGCTTGGCGCTATTTTGCTCTGGCGCAATTTTGCTGTGGCGCCATTTGCGCTTGGCGCCAGACTCATGAAAAGCGCCATGGCGCGTTTGGCGCTTTTTTTCTTGGCGCCAGGAACAAAACGCCTGGGGCTGGCGCTTCGCGCCATCGCAAAAGCAAAAAGCACCATGGCGCTTTTGGCGCTTGGCGCCATTTTGCTCTGGCGCCATTGGCGCTTGGCGCTGAGATTCGGAAAAGCGCCATGGTGCTTTTGGCACCTGACGCCGAAGTCCTGGCGCTTTTTCCATCACTAGTCACGTCAACGTGCCAGAGTAAAATGGCGCTAAGCATCAAAAGCAAAACGGTGCATTTTTCTTTGGCGCTAAGCAAGGTGTGCTAACCAAAGAAATAAAGAAACCAGTAAAATTGCAATGATCACATCAACAACAATTCTCAGCCATGGCATTGGCAGCTTATCATTATCAGTTGCACCGGGAGCTAGCATTCTTGACATATTCTGTTTTTTTTTGTGTAAAGCTTTAAAATTTTGTTACAATGGATGCTTTTACGCGGCTATATACTCATGCACAAAGGGAAGTGGTTAACTGGAGAAATACCGCAACTTCCAACATACCGTATTTGCTCGAATAATTCCCTGGGAAATTATTTTATCATCAGAATTTTTGAGGGAGAAACTATTCAGGGTGGATTATTTAAGTGGGATCATTTTTTTAGTTTTCTAGCATGCTACTATGATATCATTCCACAAAATATGTGTGATTAACAGAATATCATGCCATTTTTGTTTAAATTGAATCATACAAATTGATCATATTCCAGAGGGGGAGGGGGGTTCTTCTAGGGGGTATTATTAGGGCTGGAACTCGACTCGACTCGACTCGACTTGTGACTCGAGGGTAAAACAGAGTACCGACTCGACTCGTCTGACCTGACCAGAAAAAAATGGCCCAAACTCGAGACTTGAGGTTTTTGCCTGACTCGACTCGAAATTTTGACAAATTTCGAGTCAGGGTTTCCATTGAATAATATCCTAAAATATCAATTTTGATATGAAATTTTAAACATATTTTTCGAAAACTTTGCACGTGAGCGCGCATTTCCACACCACATGTGTGATATATTGTGGATTGGCTTGGCATATGTATTGAATGGTGTTAAAACTCAAACTTCTTATTACCATACAATTCTACATAATGTGCATGTGCATGCTAGTGCCAGATTTTGCTTAACTCATAAATCGGTTTTGATAAAACATATTTGAGTTTACTGAAATGAGTTATTCTTTATCCCCATCAACTGCAGTGGACAGATACATCATTATGGTAAACTCGGCAGACATCATGGAAGTCAATGGTCTAAGGAATTTTTGTACCAGTGTTGTATAGACCAACGATAGGGTCACATGTGAATTTGGCCCACGTCCAAAGTGCACTGCGTTTCAGACAAATATGAGTGAAAAATGCAGGTTTCATGTTTGCGTCACTGATTATCACCGTGGAATACAACAAATCGACCAGAAATGATCACAAATGGCAGCCCGTACACTAGTGGACACATTTGCGATCATTTCCAGTCACTTAATTGTATTCCACAGACATAATGAGTAATGCAAACATCAATCCTGCATCTTTCACCTCATTCGTATAATACGTAACCCGACGCGTGCCACGTTAACATACTGGATATCTATTACATTCGTCCTTTTTAGGAATTCATTAGCACTGTTTGAGCGAGATATCTAGATTTCCAATTGTGTATTTTTATATCCGTGCTTAATCCATTTATTTTTCACATTTGAACATTCAATCGGTTTAAATAAACTGTGAATGTGAATCCATCTGTTTGAATTCGAATTTGAGACATATCTTACTTGTACATAAAAGAAGGAAAGCTGACTCGTTTCATGCCTGCTGAGTATTAATTCAAATGTGTTCAAAGCAGATTTATGAGTTTACCAAAATCTGGCAGTAAACTAGTGTGTGCACCGCCACATGTGAAACACACACACCACCTCAAATGCATTGCACAATGTTGGCACTGATCCAAAAAAATGTTGTAAAATATGTTGATTTTCCACCCCTAGGCCGATTTTATTTTTGCTACTTTATTTGTAGCAACATGAGTGATAAAAAGTTCTATTTTTGCTTTAACTTGATATTTAAATGAACTGTTGGCATTTAGACTTCATTAAGTGTGTGTGTGAAAACGTTGGTAGAGAAACCAGTATCAAAAATTACGTCAAGGGTCATACCAAAAAGTAATGCATCCGACTCGACTCGAGACTCGAGATTTTTGCCCGACTCGATTCGACCTTTCACTGGCTCGCCCGACTCGACTCGCCGACTCGACCGGAAAAAATTTGGAGTTGCGACTCGAACTCGAGTTTGAAATAAATCGAGTTTTGAGCCCTAGGTATTATTCTTTTCTCACGCGCCTTACAGGGGAATTATTCAATGGGATGGGACTTATTCAAGCAAATACAGAAAAAGTCTGCGACAAAAAGCAGTGAAAAATGAATAACATTTCTACAATTGCACAAGTGTGAGCAATGAGCACCAGAGTTGTTAAAAGTACCGAACTTTTTTTCAAAGTATACATAAACTTATAGTATTTGTTTTTTACTCACTCTTGAGCACAGAAAACGTAAAGTTAACTTTTTTTACTTTTACTCATGAGTAAACGTGAGTAAACGTACTTTTACCTCCAGAATTTGTAAACGTGAGTATTTTTGAGAAATTTCATTTCAATTTTATCTCAAAATCACAAATTTTGTCAACTTTTTGCATATTTTAAGCAAACTTTTGGCTAGATATGTTCTAATATATTCATTTTCGACTATTTCCCCAATATTTTTAGCATATATTCTTTCATTTTTCTTCTTCTATGGCTTCAAAAGTCTATATAAAAGACTATCTGAAATACGTTTTCTGTGCTCGCGTACTGTCAAAAAGTAAACGTAAACGCGAGTACATGAACTTTTTTCGGGGGAAACGTAAACGTATTTACTCTGTACTCGAGTATACGTATTTATCGAGTAAACGTAAATACGTTTTAACAACTATGATGAGCACAAGAGACATTTGAGAGAGGCGCGATTCAGAAACTAGAGTTGTTAAACATATCCAATCCATTTAAAGGTATGTGTCGAAATAAAATGTTTTCAATAAAATCATAACCAATAAATGAGAAAGTTAAGTAAAAAATGTATACTCCGCGGACCGTATGCTATGCATTTTTCTGAACGGAAGCACTCCATCATGACGTCATCGTTAATAAATTAAAGAAATTGGTTCAGCAAAAAAAACTTTCAGGAAAAAACATTCGACACTCATACATGACTCCGCCTTTTTCTTTTTGAAATGGTTTTCTTTTTCTGTGAAAGTGAATACATAAGTATTGCGCATTATCGTCCAAAACATAAATAATTTTGGGCTTATATTTTGCGGTCCGCTGAGTATACACCAAAAAAGTATTTTTGCTGCAGAAATTTCTTCAAATTGTTACTCAAGTGAATTTAAAGAGGAATGTGACCAAGTCAGAAGAAAACATTAAACAGAACACATTCAATTTTTTTATTAATGGAAATAATTAGTCATTTTGTGCTAAAAATGTGAAACAAACATAACTTACCTTTGTCAGCCAAATATGCAACTTATGTCTTATGTTGCTGTTTTTTAGCTAACATACCTTATCTTTATTGTCATGGATATTCAAGATACCTACTTCAGGTTAAATTTTTTTAGTTTAAGTTCATTTACATCATAAATTTGTCATCTGACTTGTAGACACAACATAAGCATATGTGGGAGAAATTATTTGGTATTTATTAGTCAGTTTTTTGCTTATCATTCAGGTGAAAAATTTTCTCCAGTCTCAATTAATATTCAGATGTTACCTATTTACTTAAAATATTTTGCATTTTATTACCTAATAAACAAATAAATTCATATATTTACATGAAATAAGAATACAACATTATGATTTGTGGCACTAAACAACAAGAAGAGAATACCTCAAGTTTCATGCATGAAACGTTTTTTCTTTAGGCATAATACAATTTTTATTAATGATGATGTCATGATTTGGTGTCTCCTTCAGAAAACTAGGTATTTAACCTAGGTAATACCATTTTCTATAATGTTTCTAAAACCTTTTTCCTCTAATAGAAGGGCGGGTCCAATAGAATGTGCATTTTTTCCACTTTTTTGCTTTATGTCTTTACTTTATACACTTTTCTACTTTTTTACTTACTTTGCGTTGTGATTTAAATAGAAGCGCGGTCTCCAATAGAAGGGTGAAAAACTGCTGGAATTGTGCCAAATGCAAAAAAATGTCACCGGACGCTGTTTTAGTTGCTTTGGTGCTATTTTAAGATCAAATGTTGAATGAATTCTATGAATCGTCTGTGACGTCACACGCTGGAAAATATTCGCAAACTTGAAACAAATTGGCTGAAAAATGGCGAAAAAATATAAGGGCGGTATCTCCGATAGACGTGCCGGTAAAAAAGGTGATGAAAAAATATAAGGGCACCATTCTATTAGAACAAATACGGTAATGTACGGTATTCGGATTATTAAATGCAGTTTGTGAATAGAGCCCCTAATATTTGTGGCGTGTTCGATTACGATATCAATTATTTATAACGTTGATAGGCACGCATTTTGTTGTGAAGTTATGACCACAGAACGAACGTCGTGTTACAGAAAAGAAGGAATCCCACGAAATAACATGTGTAACGCATCCTGGCATCGTGCCAAAACCCATCATCTGTTGTTGGCTCAATTTCAATCTATCATGTTCGTTCGAATTTGATAATTGGCACTTCATTGTGTTTGAATAACAGGTTCCATTCGCCAAAAAAGAAAATTTCCGTTCCTCCACTGTTTAGTGACTGCTAGATTTCCCTCAATCGTGAATATCATCGGCTAAGTCAAGGTGGATTTCAGCCGCGAGTCATTTGTGTTTTATCTGGGATTTGTCAGTGAGGTTTTTTCGCGTTTCAACTTTGAATTTGGCCCATTTTATCAATTGGGAAGTTGTGATAAAAATGTTTTTTTGCAGAGCCCGTTCGCTGGCCGATCTATTTACAACGCTCAGCTGTGGATTTTTTCCGCATTTTACAACTGCAGCTTTAGCTAGCCCTCGATTTCGACCATTTTATGGCGTCTGTTTCGGCAATTGAATTGGCGGGATTATATGTTCAATTGGCTCCGCCCACTTGGTTGGTAGTCTTGTAGTGGGATTTTCTTGCGGATTTCGTTTTTTTGGGGTGCTGGCTGTGAATGTTGATGCTATGTGTGGCTTCATTTGTGCAGTTCAAATGAGACATTTACATTTTGTTGAAACCATCCCCAAAAATGTTGAACCCTGATGATAACCATAACAATGATTTTGTAAGGTAAATGACCTTGTAAAAAGTATGGTGTCCTTTTATTCTTCTGATGGTTTCCCGCCACTCCCAGACCCTGTAAAATTACCTGTACAATGTCAAAGGTGACATGCAGTGTCGAAAGTCATGTAAATTGCCCTGTAAAATTATATTTTTCAACCAATCATTTTACATGACCTTTGACAAGTTAATACGACATCTTACAGGGTCTGGAATTACCCCCTGATAGTGTGCCCTGTCATATGCACCCCCTAGCAAAATACATTGCCCCCCAGATGCGTGTAGCAGAGGGGTGCCCTGCGATTGCCCTGCAGTGTTCCATCGATTGTACCCCTGCCCTCTGTCGCTGTGCCACGCCGCTACTCGTGTGGTGTGTGGGGGTTACTTTGTACTTTGGGGTGATTTTGAGTATACTCGGCGGCAGGGGTCTCCTAGGGGGGGGGGGCTAGGGGGGCTGCCCCCTCAAATAGGCCAGCTATCTATCTATCCCGGAGGCTGCTCAACTATCTATCTATTCCGAGGCAAAGATTTTGGCTACTACCCCCAAAGCAGGCTGTCCGTTGGTGAAACGCGCTAAGAGTGAAATGCGTAACCGCGCTGTTAGCGCGGTTCACAAATTGGTCAACCGCGTACCCCATGCCCGGGAACGCGGTTCACATTTTTAAAACCGCGCAGCTAATCATGCTGCGCGTTTCACATATCACGTCAACCGCGCATGACCATTTCATGCGCGTTTATCGTTCTCATTTGAAACGCGCTGCTATTGAACAGCGTGTTTCATTTATAACATCAACCGCGTGAAGATTATAACTTGGACCTGGTGTTAACTGCGCTGTTAACACTTGCTGCAGATAACTGCAACCGAGTTGCCATTTTGCAAGGACTTTTACATGACTTTTGATACTTTGCATGACATTTGACATTTTACACGGTCAAAAGCCATGGAAAATGCCCTGCAAAATGGCAACCGAGTTTCCATTTCGCAGTGGATTTTCCACGACTTTTGATACTTTGCATGACATTTGACATGTTACACAGTCAAAAGTCATGGAAAATGCCCTGTCGCGGAACAACGCTGCACTAGGGTTGGGAAATGAGAACGTAACTTCGGTACCCGAAACAGTTTCGGGTTTAGTATAATTCATCAACGCTAGTGCACTTTCCATGTTTTAAATGCACTAGCGTTGATAAATTATACTAAACCCAAAACTGTTCCGGGTACCAAAGTTCGGTTCTGGTTTCCCAACCCTAGGGCCGCGTTGTTCGCAGAACAATGCAGCACTAGCATTTGTGAATGCTGACCCAAATCCCAGTACATGAAAACCAGGTATTCGGGTCAGTATTTACCAACGCTAGTGTCGCGCAGAGTTGCGAAAGTGTATTTACACTTACCTGAAATACCCGGGTAAATGGGTATTTATATTTACACTTACACTTACACTTTCATAAAATACCCATACACTTTTTTTACATTTTCCTGGGTAAAATACCCGGGTACACAAAGTGTATTTTTTTCCTTTCAGATGGCCCTGTTTTATGCTTTTGAGAAAGCATAAAACAGGTTCATGTACAAAAAATAACTGCACAGTGCACATATGCAGTTATGCATTGAATGTAGAAAATATGGCAAATGTGCAAACTAGCACTATCTCTGATTGTTGAACAGTACTCATGGTACTCTACAGTTTCATCATACTTTTGTAAAAAGGACAAGATCAATTGAAATTCACCAGCTGGACACAAAGTCGACTGGCTTTTGCATTGATATTTGCTGCATGTACATTCTTGAATTTAAACAGTGTGTATAACATTGCTTAATCAGTAAAATATCAACACTAAAAAAGTGCCATTATTAGGCAACTTCAAACCACTAAATTTGTTACAGCCTGAAACGTTTCATAATTGGCAGTAAAATGTGAAATAATGAATGATTAATGAAATAATTAATCTAAAGGTGAAAACAGTGGTGTTTTCTGATGCTCAACAGTGAGAGCACTTTCTAAAAAAATTTACACTTACACTTTTTTTACACTTTCCTGGGTATTTAAAAAATACCTTACACTTTTGGTATCCATACTCAAAATTTGGAAAGTGTATTTACGCTTACACTTACACTTTCCAAAAATACCAGTATTTTAACAACTCTGGTGCCGCGTTGTTCTGCAAACAATGCGGTACTAAGGTTGGGAA
This sequence comes from Sphaerolaimus hirsutus, assembly GCA_964036195.1. Taxonomy (NCBI): domain Eukaryota; kingdom Metazoa; phylum Nematoda; class Chromadorea; order Monhysterida; family Sphaerolaimidae; genus Sphaerolaimus; species Sphaerolaimus hirsutus. The sequence continues at coordinate 23,503,527 of OZ038453.1, read as the reverse complement.
ACCTGAACCAAACTTCGGTACCCGAAACAGTTTCGGGGTTAGTTTGCCAACATTCCGTTTATTTGTTGCTGTATCGATTCTTTACTACGAACTTACACAAAAATTTCTGGCCAAGTTATACCCCTCAAATTAGCCCACCCTCGAAATTTGTTGGTGAAATAGTGAAGTCCCTGGATATAATTCTCAATATAAGCCTGACAAATTTTCAACGTTCGCCTCGTTGATGCACATGCACTGAGACCAAGGCAGTTTGTAAAATACATGAGTTTACTTTGACGTCGCCGATGTTGCAATATGATGTCGTTTTCTTAGATTTTAGCCGGAAATTACGATTTCGTCATTCCCTGGCAGTGGGCCAACTCTTTCTTTTTGATATTTTATCGGGCGGTTGTATATATCGCGTTATAATTTGACGCTATTTTATGTGCACGTTACCCTAAAGCTATTTTTGTCAGCCAGTCTCCGTCATGCGACGGTAGTAACCACCAAATAAAATATTAAAAAAGAAAGATTTGGCCAACTGCCAAGGAATGACAACATAGTAATTTCCGGTCTGATATCAAAGTAAACGACATCATATTGCAATGTCGGTGACATCAAAGCAAACTTTCATATATTCCGCAAACTGCCTTGGTCTCAGTGCATGTGCATCGACCTGGCGAACGTTGAGAATTTATCGGGAGTGCCCTACCCTACCCTACAAAATCTGTAGGGAGAATTAAATCTGGCCTCAGGGGGGTATTTTGAGAATATACGGTAGCTTTGCCATGCATTTCAGCCCTGCGAGTGGCGAAGGGATGCAGCTGCGTGTTTGTAGCTCATCCATTGCTAAATTAGGTTTTTCTGGTGCAAAATCTGACTGGTCTCTGCTGGGCTGGCCATTGCCTCTGCTCCTGTGGTTTGTTCATTTGCATTTTTTGTGTTTTTGGATAATTTTTTCACTGTTCGAGGTCGTGCCTAGTAGGGATGACCAAAAAATGTTTTTTTAACGACCCTGTTTTTAATGTAAACCGTTTTTTTTAAATTTAAAGCGGTATTTTTAAAAGCTCCCAAATATGGTTATGAGTGAACATATACAGGTATATCAGACTATTGTTAGTATTTTGTGTTGTCAAATATAGCCATAGAATGACTGTGGAGCCATGGGATCTTTTTATTAAATGTTCATAACTTCAAGTCAAGTTTTGTATGAATAGTGCTTAAATAAGGTTATAAGAGCAGGCAAACACATTGGCAGTGATGTATCACTGTACAACCATATGGGGAGTTCCATTCCAAAAGTTCACAAGCGCCCAAACCAGAAAAATTGAGTTGAGCGCAGAGTTGCGAAAGTGTATTTACACTTACCCGAAATACCCGGGTAAATGGGTATTTATATTTACACTTACACGTACACTTTCATAAAATACCCATACACTTTTTTTACACTTTCCTGAGCAAAATACCCGGGTACAGAAAGTGTATTTTTTTCTTTCAGATGACCCTGCTTTATGCTTTTGAGAAAGCATAAAATAGGGTCATGTAGAAAAAATAACTGCACAGTGCACACATGCAGTTATGCATTGAATGTAGAGAATATGGCAAATGTACAAACTAGGCTTTGATCTCCAACCTTTGATCAGTACTCATGGTATTCTAAAGTTTCATCATACCTTTGTAAAAAGGACAAGATCAATGGAAATTCACCAGCTGGACACAAAGTCAACTGGCTTTTGCATTGACATTTGGTGCATGTTCATTCTTGCATTTAAACAGTGTATCACATTGCTTAATCAGTAAATTATCAACACTGAGAAAGTGACATTTTTAGAGAACTTCATACCACTACAGTATTTGTTACAGTCTGAAATGTTTCATAAAAGGCAGTAAAATGTGAAATAATGCATGAAAATGACAAATAAATTGATCTAAAGGTGAAAACGGTGGTGTTTTCTAATGTTCAACAGTGAGAGCTCTTTCTAAAAAAATTTTTACACTTACACTTTTTTACACTTTCCTAGGTATTTTTAAAATACCTTACACTTTTGGTATCCATACTCAAAATTTGGAAAGTGTATTTTGTTATGTTGCCAACGGGGCAACAGTGAGAAAACTTGTAAAGTGTCCGGATCGAAAAGACTGTCCACCGAGGTGGACACGCTGTCCAGCGTTTCACGGTATCACCCACACTCAAATCTCCAACACAAAATGAGTTGACTTCATATCAGCTCAGTAGATAAAAGAGTAGTGAAAATCGGAAATACAGCCGCGGTGCACACGCAATAAAAAGCGAGTAAAAACACCCAGCCCGGCACTTACCGAATGCCGGTAAAACGCCAATAGAAATGTAGATAAAATAACCGCCGCGAAGTGATAAAAACCTAGGGCAGCCGGCGGCCTAAATACGCCGGCCGCGACGCGCATGGATTAGAGTTGCCGCGCGCTGCAAAACCTGCGCGGCATAAAATGCATGGAATCACGTGACCGCGGCGCACGCATTATCACCTTAATAAGTGAGTGGGCACCTTAATGCATTGTCGCGTGCGCTGAGCGCGCGCCACGCGATAACACCCCCCCTCAAGGACCAGGACGGGGTCCTAAATGAGATTCAAAAGTGGGTAAAACAGAAAAAAACAATTCCGAAAAAACATTGCCGCACAAAAAACCACCACCACAAGCCCTACTTTTGCCCTCCTACACCACTACCTTCACAATATCCTTCTTGGCCCTGCTAGCCCCCTTTTCACCCCTTTTGGTGCCTTTGGACTTGTGGCGCTTTTCCTTCTCAGGGGCGCCGGGGACATTCGCTGGCCGTAACGGGGCGGGCGCGGGCGTAGTGGTGCTGCTTGACGATGCGGCTGGGGCTGGACTGGGCGGCGGGCTAGGACCGGGCGGCGAGTATTCTGGCGTGCGCGGCTCGGGCGAGACGTCAGGGGGCGGGCCCACGGGAGTGCCATCTCGATCTCCTCGGCGGCGCGGCTCAGCGTCGTCACGCGGCGCCCGGGCCGGCGAATTTTGATCGGCCCCGCCTGCGAAGCCTTTGCGTGAGCTTCCCAAAGAGATGTCCAAAGTAGAATCAGAGGCATTTATATGCAAACCTGCCATGGGCGCAGTGCGGGCTGCCGTGCGGCGCTTGATCAGTCCAAAAGTGCGGTCGTACAGGTCCGAGTCGGCGCCGGCGGCCGCGTGCAGCGCGGCGCGAGAAGTGACACAGATCGGGACGGCGTCATCGGGCGGGGCGCGGACGCCCTTCAGCTCGGCGTTCTCGCGCTTCAGGTCCAGCCACTCCACGATGACAGCGTCGGCCATGTTGATCACGTCGATGCTCTGTTCTGCGGTGACGGCGCTGGCCGCCCTCGTGTCGGCCAGCCGCTTGCGAATCTGCTCGGGTTCACAGTTATGAACGCGGCTTATTTCATGAGAATGCGAGAAAAGCGGCGCTGAACATCGGCGCACCTGTTCTAGTTCGGTCGCCTTGATGGACAGCTCGGTGGTCAACTGGTGCACCTGGTGCCGCAGGCGCGTCTCGTGTCGCTGCGCAGTCGCGCCCAGCGTGCGCAGATCGGCCTTGAGTTCGCCCTCGCGCTTGAGGGCGTACCGCAGCATGGCCATGACCTCGCTGGGGGCCGCTTCGAGCGTCTCCACGGCCCTCGACAGTAGGAGATTCTGCTCGCGCAGCGTCGTCACGTCGTGACGAGCTGCGGCGAGCTTGGCGCTAAGACGATCAAAATAGGTTTCGAAGCGCTCTAGCCGCTTCTCTAGAAATGTCTGGGACAGCGTACCTGTCTCCAGAGGGTTGAAAGCGCGCTGAAAGATGGCGGCTCGGTCTTCATCGGAGATCGCTCCCAGCGCCGGCGCCGGTGCTGGCGCCGGCAAGTCGGCTGCTCGCGCCGCCGTGGCGCCGTCGGAGCGCGCTGCCGTAGTCGAGCTGCTGCGCGATGACGTCGTCGAAGTGGCGCTGGGTGCAGCGCCAGCCGCGGCGATCGCGGCCGCGGGCACTGCGGGAGGGGTTGCGGTGCTGTTGGCACAGGCATGCGAGTTTTCATAAACAGTGAAAAAAGCGTGGTCCGAACCTCTTCGGACTACTTTCGCTGCCGCCGTGCTGCTGCCGCTGCTGCCGCTCGACCGCTTGCACGCCGACGCGCCCGTGCTGTGGCTGCCGGTGCTGCTGCTGGCGGGCCCGCTGGAGGACGCCGCCGGGGTCGAGGCCACGTTGCCGCTCGAGCCGCGGTCGGCCGCCGGCCGCCTGCCGGTGCGGCGTGGGCTCGCCGCCGACTGCGGCTTGCCCACGTGAGCTGCGAGAGTGTTTGTTGTGTGCGCATAAGTGCGTGCATGAAAGTTAGGGCGGGGTCGCGTCACCCGACCCCTGCGGCGCTCACCGTCAAAGTGCCGCTGGAGCTCGTCGCCGTCGCGGCGCTGCTCGCCGCTGCGGCGCCGCTCGCCGTCGCGGCGCTGCTCGCCGACGTGGCGCTGCTCGCCGACGCGGCGCTGCTTGCCGCGGTCGTTCGGGCCACGGTAGATGGTGTACCCCAGGCGTGGGGCGTCGCGCTGCCGCGGGCTGCGGCTGCGCGCCGGAGTCCGTTGGCCGCCCGCCTCGCGCTGCGGGCCCTCGTGCTGCGGAGCGTTGTCTGCAGGTGCTGGGCTTGTCTGCGGGGAGGGCTGAGTGCGGACGGTCGGCGCGGCTATTTGTTGTGTGAAATGTGTGGAAAAAGGTTTGTTTTTGGCACTCACTTCGTGGCCAGAAAGTGCCTTAGTGAGCTGGGCAATGATGCGTGAGTTTTCCCTTTCCTTCTCAGCATCAGGAAAACCGGCCAGGCGCTGCAAGCGCGCCCGGGTGAGTGTATCTTGGGCGCTGCGGACCACCTCCGCCAAGCGCTCGGTCGAATCTTGGGACTGCGCCGCCCTGACCCGTCGGGCGGCCGGCTGCTGCTGGCCGGCGCGGTGCTGGCTGGCCATGATGAGTGTGTCGATGGGGGTGCGGAAAATGCGTCCTGAAATGTCAAGTAGGGCAATAGATTGGTCCAGGCCCACTACTTCGTGAGGGCCTGTGCACAACGGCTGTATCTTTTTCTCTACCGACATTCCCCATTTTTTCTTCATATACACCTTGTCACCAATTTGCAGCGTGTTTCTTTGTTTTTTGTCGTACACTTGTTTGTACCGATTTTGTGCATTTTGCAAGTGTGTTGCAGCTTTTTTCCACAACTTGCCCAGCGCCCCGGGGCGCTGTGCAAGCTGGGGAATGCTGGTCATGAGTGCTTTCATTGTTGCTTTCAGACGCGTGTTACTGCTTGGTGGGTCATGCAGGGGGTCTGGTTTTGTGTTTGGTTTTGAATTTTCCGGTTTCAGTGCCGGCCCCGCCCCCCCCCAGCAGCGACGGGAGATAACCGAAGAGTAATTCGAACGGCGCATGCGCCACATCTCGATTGTATGCAACGTTCATGCGTAATGACAATTCGGGCAGCGCTGCCGGCCAGTCTCGGCACCCTGCGTTGTGTGCCGACCACTGGCGGATTACTTGTTCGGCGCTGCGGATGGCCCGCTCGGCCAGGCCGTTGGCTTGAGAATGATAGGGCGTGGTTTTGCGCAGCGCAAACCCCCATTTTTCTGCCAGAGCCTCCACGTGTCGATTGGCAAACTCCGTTCCATTGTCGCTTACCAGCTCTGCTGGCGGCCCGAAGTGAAAAATGACTGACCGTTTGAGTGCATTAACGACTTGCTGCCCTGTCAATTGGCGGAGTGGCGCCAACGCCACGGCGCGGGTCAAATAGTCAACAGCCACCAACAAGTGGCGGAAACCTCGAAATTCAGGCATTGGCGTCGTGTTGACGGCCATTTTTAGCCAGGGCCGAGTGCCCGGGGACACGGGGAACAGGGGGCTCACACAATTGCGCTGTGCGTCCTTAGTAATTTTGCACACATGACACTTCTTTATGAAGTCGTCAATGTCCAGGCGGATGCGCGGCCAAGTACAGAACTTGTTCAAGTACTGTAGGGTCCTTTCTAACCCCCCGTGGGTTCCCGTCAGGCCGGCGTGGGCGCTTTGTATCAACGAAAGCCGCAAATGGGCGGGCGCAACTGGCACGGGGCCCCAGGTGCCCCTGCCGTAGATTATTCCTTTCTTCAGAAAAAGAACGCCTACTTTGCCCCTACCCTGCCGCAGCTGGCCGGTCAGTTGCTGCAGCTGCGTGTCGGTCTGCTGCTCGTGGGCCCAGTCTATTTGGCTGGCGCTAGCAGCCATGTGCGGGCATAATTTGTCTAATGGGACCTTAATTACTTCGCTGGCGAGCTGGAAGGATGCATGGTCGATGTCATCAATTGGTTGGCGGCTCAGGGAATCCGCCACCACATTGTGCTCTCCGGGACAGTACTCAATTGACAAATCCTTGAGCGACAAACGCATGGCCCAGCGCTGCGTCCAGCGCTCGATTTTGCCACGCACTGGTTTCAACAGCGCAGTGACAAGAGCCTTGTGATCCGTTCGGAGGAAAACTTGCTGGCCGTCAATGAAATCACCTAGTCGGTCCAGCGCCCAGGTGCAGGCAAGAGCCTCTTTCTCCACCACCGACCAATTTTTGTGCGTGGTTGGAAGCTTTTTAGACACAAAAGCAACGGGCCGCAGCTGCTCGGGGTCGTCACCCGGCTGCTGCATGAGGACGGCACCAAGGCCGTAGTCGCACGCGTCGGTGTACAGGTAGAAGGGCTTGGTGCGGTCTGGGTGCGCCAATACTGGTGCGGTGCTCAAGCGGTGCTTGAGTTGATTGTAGGCATCCTGGGCTTCACCCGTCCAGTTTTCGTATGCTGGAATGGGATCCACCCCCTTAACCCTATAGGTGCCCTTCGCCATGTCATTCAATGGCGCGGCCAGCTTGTGGAATCCGGGGATGTGCTGGCTGAAATAGCCAGCTTTGCCCAAAAATGTCTTAATGCCCTGTTTTGTAGTGGGCGTGGGCATGTCGAGTATCGCCGCAACGTTGCAGCGCTTGGGTGAGATTCCCCTGGCGCTCAACTCGAATCCGAGGAATTTGACTATCCGGCAGAAGAAGAAGCACTTTTCAGGCTTCAACCGAATTCCCGCCCATCGTAACCAGGCGAAGAACTGCGTCAAGTGGCCCAAATGCTGGTGGGCGGAGTCACTGGCAACCAAGCAATCGTCGATGTAACAGAAGAACGATGGGCGCTGAGCGTCCTGGTTCAGCCCCTCGATGACACAGTCCATTAATCTTTGGAAACTCGCCCCCGCGTTTTTTAAACCCAGGGGCATGCGAGTGTACGAAAATTGGCCGCGGCTACAGACAAAGGAGACCATGTCCCTCGTGGCAGGGTCAACAATTTTAACGTTGTAGTATCCGAAGCTGGCATCCATGCAGGAAAACACAGCGCGGCCATCCATTTGCTGAAACATGTCTGCTATCCGCGGCAGCGGATACGCGTCGCGCACCATTAGTTTGTTGAGCTTCCGAAAGTCGAGGCAAAGGCGATAATTGTCCTTGCCTTTCGGGACGATGACTAGGGGGAATGCCCATGGTGACGAGGCGGGGACAATTAGCCCCTTTTTTAGCATTTCGTCGACCGCGCGCCAAACAAACGCGCGTTTGGGTGGAGTTTCGAAGCGGGCGGCACATTTGACTGGCTCCGCCCCCTCAACCAGGGTAATCCGGTGCTCCATGATTTGTGTTTCACCGATGTCATATTCGGTGAGGCTGAAAATGTCTACATTCTGGTCAACCAGCCGCCGGAAGTCGCCCTGAAGTGCCGTTGGCAGGGCGTCCCTGCTCTCACTGGGCAGTCGCCCCCAAACTTCTTCTGCGTGTTGCTTCTGTTCGGCGGATAACTTATGGACGGGGACCTTGCTGGGGTCAATCGGTTCTGGGGGAGTGGGCAAGCGCATGGTGCCCTGCGCAGCCGGCGCGGGCTGGTCTTCCACCAGCACTCGGTCAACTAAAAAAACTTCGGCAATTTTAGTGTCCGCTGGCAGGAACTTGTCCTCCCCTGTCGAATTGACGACACACAATGAGAAACTCGGGTCGTCGAGCCATTCTCGACGCGAGTGGAACGCTGCGTTGCAAACTATTCCGGGCTCGAACTCCGTTAATTTGCCCCCTTCAGTGCGTGTGCTTGGGTCAATGGCATACGCCAGCTGTCTACCCTGCTCATCGGTGCTGGGCAGGATGTTAGCCTTGTCGGTGCCTACGAGAATCTGCGTGCGTGCCCCAGCAGGCACCACGACTTTGTGCACGACCCTAACATCTGCCGTCCAATGAATAGCGGGGGTACCGCCCTGCGCGGTTGCGAGCGCGTGCTGGTTTTGGCTAAAATGTTTCTCAAGCCGATCCAGCTCGCGTTTGGCCTCATGCAGAATTTTAAGGGGACCCCAGATGGCTGCCCGCCCTATAAGGAGCTGATCGGATGGTGGCAGGAACTGCCTTAACTTAACAACGGCGGGAATGTCCGCGGAGGTCCAATGACCGTCCGGGCCCTGGTGAAAAACTTCCATGTCGTAAATACGCAGATGGCTGCCATCAATCTGATGGCCGGAAGTGCGGACGAATGGCTGGTCGTAGGGCTTGAATTTTGCCCTTTCAACTTGCGGATCGGCCCTCGCAGCGGCCCAGACTCGCTCGAGCATTGTGTCTTCAACAAAAAGCCCGATAGTGCAACCAGTGTCAATTTGACCCTGCATGGGTTGGCCCATGAAAAAAATGGTGGCAACGGGGTCCAACGCGACGGTGGTGCTGTTGCAAGCTGGTGCGGGGGCGTTGAGACGAGAAACCATCGGGCACCATTCGTCCATGCCCTGTGTCGGTGAGTTATCGGGGGCGCGCCTTTGCGCGCTTTGGACTTTGGGACTGCGTTTAGTGGAGCGTGTAGACCGGCCCCGCATGGGACGGCCCCCACGCTGCGAGGAGTCACCCCGCGGTGCTGAGATGCCTAATTCTTGGCACTGGCACGTCATGCTCTGGCGCGCGTCGCTGTCGGAAAGACCTTTCTCAGACAACCTACGTCGGGCCCCTTCTGCGGCCTCTGGACGAAAAGCGGGTGACGAGGGGTTCAAGTAGCAATCCGATGGGGGGTGACGCAATGGGCGTGAATGCAAAAAGTATGTGCACCATTGGGACGACCTAGGGTCACCCCTCGGCAGTTGCGAGGTACCCTGTGTGCTGTTGGCCCCCCGGGCCCCCTCGTTAGGGGGTTGCGTGATGGTGGATTGAGCCTTCGGCTCGTATTGCCACATGCCGCGATTGGGGCGCCCCCCCGGACGAAAGCGTGACCCTACGGTGTCCGAGCGCGGAAAACGATTGGAACCTTTGGCCTCCTGCCGGGCCGTGTCCATCTTTAAAATGGCCACGTCGAGTGAAACTTCGCCCTGCTTCCATTTTTCATGCCAAACGTACCAGCATGCTGATGGGACGAGGTTTGCTATTTCAGAAAATAATTTGTCGCCGATCATTTTTTCGCGTTCGGCGTCGCCCATCGTGTCGCTGATGTGGTGGAAATTGGCGGACAACCGAGCGTGCAAGTTCGCGATGGATTCCCCCTGCTTGGCTTTGGTTTGGTACCATTCCGTAACCGACGACATCCGATGATCGAGGCGATACAAATCGGCTAGTTTGTCAACAACGTACAAGATGTTGTGTCTTTTGTCGATGCGGATGGAAACATATCGCTCGTGGGCGTCGCCCTTCAAACACTGGGCGAACACGCAGTTCCAAACCATGCGCTGGTGCGTGGTGGGGACGCCTAACGCTTGCAGGCACGTGTTGTGTAGCCAAAACTTGAATGGACCCGCTGAACATGTAGGGGTGCCATCGAAATGCAATTGCTTGCTGGCCGCCGCAGCCACTTGACCCACGCCCATTTTGTCCTTCGATGAAATGGACGCGAGCGCCGGGGTTAGCGCCTCCAAACCGTCCGCCGGCGCAACTACAAAGTGATCGATGTATGAAACAAGTTGCTCCATGAGCGTTTTGCCGGCCCTCGTGGCCTCTTCGATGCGCTGTTCTCTGGTCCATGACCAGGGGTCTACCACTAATGGGGACGGTTGCGAACACGGCGGAAACGCGGATGAAATTGGCGGAAACGCGGACGAAATTGGTGGAAACGCGGACGAAACTGGCGGAACCGCGGATGAAATTGGCGGAACCGTGGACGACATTAACGGAAATGTTGACAAAACTGGTGCGAGAGCTGACGAAATTGGCGGATATGCGGACGAAACCGGCTGTTGGGTGCCCGCCACCAGGGCGGACATGAACTGCTGGCGCGCGATTTGCTGTTGCAGTTGCTGCATTTGTTGCTGCAGTTGTTGCTGCATGACTTGCTCTCGCTGTTGAGCGCGCGCGTCGATAAGTGCTACTGAACGATCGTAGTTTGTAGCCGACGTTGAGTTCGACCCCCCGCTGCTGTGCCGTGAACGACTTTTGTTACACTGCTGATCGCCACCACCCCCCCCCAAAGGCTGGCTTTGAGAGGGAGCGGGGCTGTGAAACGTCAGGACCGGCTGCACGTAGTCTGATTCGTCCGCTGAATCGACCGGCTCGAAAAAAGGTGCCCCCCCGCTTGATTTTTCGTAGGCTGATATTAACGCGTTCGCTTTACGCCTCAATGCCGAGTCATTGAGTTGTCTGGGACGGGGGCCAATCCCCTTGGCGCTGTGCCAGGAGATTGCACACCAAATCTAACAAATTTGCGCGGGTAACGGTCGGGTCGGTCGGGTCAAGACATTGATCGACGAAAATGCGCAATTCGGCAGGGGTACGACCCACCTGGGCGGCCTGTGCCGCCGCAACTCTTTCCGCCGCTGCCTCTGCCGCCAACTGCGCCGCCATTTCCTCGGCCGACGGGGGCGGCCCTTTGCTGCGGACGCTGTGCGCCATGGCGTCCAGCCACCCGCGGACGCGTGCCGTGCTGGCCTCGACGCCGCCGCTGCTCGCTGCGTCGCCGCCGAAAAAATGGTCACCACCGAGTAGACGCGGCGCCGCACGCGTAGCCAAGCCAAGCCGTCAGCGCCGGCTGCGTGTCGCCGAGTCGAGCTGGCCGATGCCGAGCGCGCTGCCGATGTCGCTGCGCGCCGTCAGCCGGTGCGACGATCTGCGATCTGCGAGCTGCGGGGCAGCGGGGCGGACTCCGTCCAGGAGTCAGGTTCTAATCGATGTGGTCACCATGTTATGTTGCCAACGGGGCAACAGTGAGAAAACTTGTAAAGTGTCCGGATCGAAAAGACTGTCCACCGAGGTGGACACGCTGTCCAGCGTTTCACGGTATCACCCACACTCAAATCTCCAACACAAAATGAGTTGACTTCATATCAGCTCAGTAGATAAAAGAGTAGTGAAAATCGGAAATACAGCCGCGGTGCACACGCAATAAAAAGCGAGTAAAAACACCCAGCCCGGCACTTACCGAATGCCGGTAAAACGCCAATAGAAATGTAGATAAAATAACCGCCGCGAAGTGATAAAAACCTAGGGCAGCCGGCGGCCTAAATACGCCGGCCGCGACGCGCATGGATTAGAGTTGCCGCGCGCTGCAAAACCTGCGCGGCATAAAATGCATGGAATCACGTGACCGCGGCGCACGCATTATCACCTTAATAAGTGAGTGGGCACCTTAATGCATTGTCGCGTGCGCTGAGCGCGCGCCACGCGATAACAATTTACACTTACACTTTCCAAAAATACCGGTATTTTAACAACTCTGGTTGAGCGTAGATTTGGCCTCCACGTATAGTTTTTCACATTTTAGAAAAAAAATCAGCGTTGTAGTCTATTTCGTTCCCGAGTTACAGTGGTACCGATTTTCGAAAAAATCGCAATTTTCACATCGAAAGTTCACATAGGTATCCATGACCTATGAAAAACAGGACTTTCACATCGAAAATGCATAAACCCATCTCAGACCGCCGGAGTTTCATATCGAAAATGCACATATCCAAAAAATAGTTTCATTTCCAAAAATGCACGTGTGCTTCGGAGCGGCCGCGAAGAGCTGGCCGGAATTCCCATACAAAATATTTCCAAAAATACATACCTGAATTTCCAAACCTATTTTTTACTATAAATCAAATATGCTTTATATATTGATTTGAAAATTTATGTAGAGGTACTTTTAGACACGGGCTTTGCTGTCGTTTAATTCGTTTTTGCCTATGATGCACCGTTAAGAAGTTATTTAACATTCAATTTCAAATGTTCAGATTTGTTCACAATTTTGGGTGATTTACAAAATCTCACTTAACTCCCTTAATATGTCCCGGCCAACAAAATTTGTCATTACAAAAATTGTAGAGAAATGTCAGATCGAAATGTCAGATCTATCTGAAAAGTGCAAGGCGAGCTTTGTCGCCCAAACATAGCGTCGTCAGGCCATCGTCAAACTTTAGAATGCGATTTTGAAAAATTGAAAATTGTGGATATATGGGTTTTTGAAATGAAACTCCCCATATGGGAGCACATTGGCTGGATATTATATACTACACTAACATATCACAGCTTATTATTACACAATAGCATTATTATTATTATACACAAAAAATGCATGGGCACTGAGCCTACATGCGCACTGAGTTTACATGCGCACCGGTACAGACCCGTTGTGCACAGGGTTTACAGATTTACACTGAGAAATATGGTAGTTGATGCAATGGACACTGCATCGTAAACTTCATCTGAAAATTCAAATGCGTTCAAATATGATTTGAATTGTATTTGGAAAAATAATCAAAAGCCAAAAACTTTTGCCTGTTCCTTCATGGGTGAAATTTTCTGAGAACTTGTGCTGTTTTGCGGCCACTTTACCTTCGCTTTCTTCCATTCCCACTTTTGTGTAAATCCTGTCGTTGGGTCTGAAGTGCTAATTTGCGGTCACACATTTCAGTTGCGGAGTGGAGTGTGGATTCAGTGCTCTGCTTTGGCACTCATCCAAGTGGCTGACCATCTCTGCAACTTTGCTTCCAGCACTGCATGGTATTGTTTATTTGTGGTTCTTCGTGACATTTTTTCGTGTGATATTGTTAAATTGTGGCTATTCGTGACAAGGACGTATCCAGGGGGGGGGGCGGGGGGGGGGCTGCAGCCCCCCCCGTTCCCGGGTGAGACCGGAAAAAATCGAGGAAAATGCCGTTTTTGGTACTAATTTCCAAGGTACTATGTAAAAATTTTGCGCGCGAGCGCGCATTTTTCCACCGTCCACCGGAATTATCGGAAAATCGGAACCTGCACCCTCAAACATCTGTAAAATACGTTGAATTTCGTGCCTATCACTCTATATGTATGTATATTTACATACATATCGGCGTTTCATGGCGCCAGCGCCAACGCCAATGACGCCATGGCGTGGCGCCTACGAATGGCGCCAGCACCATGGAACACTGTATATGTAAATGTAAATATACATACAAAACAGCAAAAACAGAACATTGAGTGTATTTACAATGATTTGCGGCCACATGGAGCAAATCGGATGATAATATACCTCATGTCTGGTGAAGAATGCGCGCTTGCGCGCAAAATTTTTTACGCTGAGGTTGTAAAGTTGAATTTTCCGGTCACTTACAGGTCTCGCCCCGGGAGGGGGGGGGGGCTGCAGCTTCCCCCGTCCCCCCCCCCTGGATACGGCCCTGCTATTTGTCAAATGTTCACGAGTTCAAGTGATATTAGGCATGGAATACTAATGCATAGAGACTGATGTTAACCACTGTAATTATAAGTATGTAGAAGCACATTGGCTGGATATTATATACTACACTAACATATCAGTGTATTATTATATGATAGTGTGAGTAAAATTGGGTGTCCAAAATTTTTAAAATTCTAACAAATTAAATTTCAAAAGTATATACATTCATCTAATGAATTCATGTAGGTGTTTGTTTACACTTCTGAGCTTATAATAATTAAACATTTCAGTTCTATTTCGACGTTGGTTTTGGGCGATTCGGTGGGCGAACGTGGCATTGACGTGTGCGGTTTTCGCGTCTGTGCCTACACGGTGGTGCTACGCTACGTTGGCAGCGCAATGTTTCTTTCGTTTTTCCGGTCCCCCACTTTTGTTTGTGTGTCCATTTGGCCATGGAAGGATAGAGTGGAGGTATTGAGGATCTGACAAAGTTGGCGCTGTGATGTAAATAGGTGTATTTACAATATTTTTTTATCTACTTGAAAGTATTTAGCGAGATATGGAAAAGTCTTGAAAAATAGTGTGGCAACAAATTTATTCTAATTGGCTACAAGAGACAGTTTTGCATGCAGTCTGGATCGCATAAAATTAAGAGAGTAAAATTCTAATTCTTTAACTGGCTAGAAAGAAAAGTGACGCTGTTGTTACATGTCGTAGTGCGTGAATGGTCAGTGGTGATTGAGGACACATATTGATTGCTAACTTTCGCTGCAAAATTTTAAAAGTGCTAATGCCATGACTGTTGGTCTAGTGTGGACTGTACATTTCCGATTGAGAGACAAAAGTTGATTCCATCACAATTTTACTGAGTACACTGAAATATAGTTGGTGCGGTAATGACTGGTGTTGAGATGAGAGGCAATTAAAAGAATTGAGTTTAACTCAACAAACATGATTTCATGTTTAAATGCCTACTCCCTTGGCTTGCTGTGAGAGCAGCCCAGTCTGCCGATCTCATCAAAACAAGCACCCATACCGTGACAAGTGTACTCATTTTTGATTTAATTGAAAGTTCGGTTGTTTCGGGGGTGTGGTTTTGTACAGTGTGCATGGGACTAGCAGTCATGGTTAAGTTGTACTATATCTGGTAGCAGATGAGTGGTAGCAGCAAGAGTGGTTTTCTTGGAAAAGTGTCTTGAGTCATTAATGGCTGTTGCGTTTTGGCATGTGGCAGTGGATTCACTTTAATTTAAATTGAGTTTGTTTTCTAAAAATGTGATCTGGACATGCATTTTATTTGTCACTGAATAAAAAGTTCAAATTATTAAGTTGCCGATCATTTGTATTTGGCTTTGTACCAATTCCATATCTATCTAGATTTTATATTTTGTAGAGAATAGGTAAAACTCAAGTTTTTCTTATTTTTCTTTGATATTTTAGTTTTGCAACACCGTACGTTTTATTTACCTAATCCCAGACCGTTCTCAAAGTGTGTATTTCCTTTTCCCTAAACTGATAAGTTGGCATTTGGATATGTAGGAGTTTTATGCAAATTTCGTGGTTGATCTTTATTCACAAAGAGATGAAATAATATTACTGCTCATTTTCTAAGTATTTTGATAAGTGGAAAGGTGATTTGGTTTGATTTCGTATTTTATCATTTCAATGGAATTTCCGCTAAGTGTCTTTAAAACAATACCGTAGTTTTGATATTTTCCTTGACAGTCAGTGAGAATATAATTTCATTCGCCTTACTGCTATCCTAATTTTGTCATGGATGATCCTCCTTACAACATTTTGTCATTGTGCATCAATAATATGTGTGCGTCTTACGTTTTGGATATCAATGTCATGTTTGTTTACTATGTGCTCTTTTTGCTAATGGGATTATTGTTCGCTGGTTTATTTGCTTCTATTATTGCTGTGTGTTTCCCCATTCGTGGTGGTGGCTTTGGATTCTCTGTTGGGTTCGCCGAATAATTTTTGAATCGCCCGCCATTTTTTTGTGCTAAAGTTTGTTTTTATAGTGTTTTTCCTTTTCTTTCCATTTCCTCGCATTCGTTCTGTGTGAATTCTTTGTGTGTTTTGGTCGACATATCCGTAAACTGACGCCGTGAATAATTTTAGGTATGCCTGAATTGAAATACCGTGTGTCCGTCAAATCGTTTGTGAGCGTTTGTCTTGTGGTATGTGGAAGCGCAGTCTGGACTTGGGTCATGCTGATGCGTATAAAAGCTTACCATAACATAGAGTAAGGGTCGATTCAGTCAAATTTCTTCGTTTTTTTGAGTTTTTCGAAAGTTTTGTGCCGCTGGTTTTGAACTCGCTCTCAGTTGTTTCCGATGCTCTACTTATTTGACGTGTGAATTCTGAGTCTAAAAATCGCTTAAAATAAAAACTCTTCTAAAAAACTTCAGACCCCTTGGTGTAAATTAGACATTCAACTAATCTACTGTGTTGATAAAAACGCCATTCGCTAATAACTAACAAATTTGACGTGGCGTACACCTGTGAATTCTGTACACCATTGTGCGTTGGGATTTTCCGACTAATCAATAGTTGCCTTACTTTGACGCTCAATCAACGTGCAAGTACAAGACCGGTAAAACTTGGCACAGTGCCAGAGTAGAAAATTGGTTGAGTAAAAAGTAGTTAGGTGAAAATTCATGACAATAGCATGCAGGAATAGAACCAATGACACTAAAAATGCACAAAACCAATGAAAACAACCACCATTGGTAATGTGCATGTGAAATTGCGCGCTTGCATGCAAAAATGTGCAAACTTCCTAGTGCTTTTTTTAGCTTTTTAGTGCAAATTTCCTAGCGCTGACCCTTGCGCTTTTTTAAAAAGTGGTGTTTTTAACAAAAGTGCTTGAAAAAAGCGCTGGCCATCCCTATGTGATCTATTACATTTTTTCACTGATTTCTATTTTCTAGTTGTGACACATGAGGCGTTACATTGTTTCAAGGGTTTTGTAGATTTGAACCCCTTTGTTGGTTCATATATATAGTAAATTGCTCCTCCGGAGGTGTAGATAGCTGAACAAATTTTTTTTTGGGAGGGGGTGTTCACGGGGGTTCAATATAAAGGCTTTTCCAAGGTATAGTAGGAAAAAGAGGAAAAATCGCTAAAAGTAGGTGAAAAATAGGTATGTATAGTACGATTGGCACTTGATTTATTTTAACTGATTTTGTTTTTAAATCTGCTCTTTTTAAAAAAAATCAAAGGGTGGAAACTTGTGATGGTGATTTTAATTTTTGGTGGTGATTTTAATTTTTTTAAATCAACAGGCAATTTTTTGGTAGAGTTGCACTAGGTGGGTATTTTGCAATTTTTTGCATGCAAGGGTGCAATTTCTCATACACATTACCATTGGTGGTGTTTTCATGCGTTTTGGGGCTTTTCAATGTAAAAGCTTCCATTAATTCACGCTACTGTTTAATAAGAAACCGTGATAGGCTAGTGTGTTTATAATAAATATCTAGCCAATGTGCTCCCACATACTTCTACAGTGTGTAAAATCATTGCCAATGCATTAGCGTTCTCTTACAATCTTATTTAAGCAGTACTCCATGCTAAACTTCACTTGAAGTCATGAACATTCGACAAAAGGAGATATACATAGTAAGTCAACATGAAAATGGATATTTTTGAAAGAAATCACTGCTTATAATGCAACCCGTGACTCCACAGTCATAATATCATCACAATAAACATAACAATACATTGTCTGACACTTTACATGCACATGTTTTTTCTCTACCACATTTTGGACAATAAAAAAATCTGATTTTAATTTGTTTTTAATCAATTTTTTTTTAAATCAAGGTGTTCAAAAAATTGATTTTTATCCAACCCGTAAATATATATAGTACACAAATAGCTGAAGATAGGCAATTAAACACATGAACTAGCAATTTCGAAGGTAAAAATTATAATAAGGTATGAAAATTAGCAATTTTGAGTGAAAATTAGGGCAAAATTTCTCAAAAATTGCTCCAGATAGATAGCTAACCAGTTTGGGGCAGGGGTACAGTATGGGGGGGGGGTGGCGGGGGCTTATTGTCGGGGGCGATTTTTGAGGAATTTTGTCCCAATTTTCACTCAAAATCGCTATATTTTATACGTTCCCAGTGATTTTGACCTTCAAAATAACTAGTTGACGTGAAGTATAGCTTATATTCAGGTGATGTCTCAGTGAAACATGAGAATCGTGGATTTTGTGACTCCTTTCTACACTACTACTCAACTTGACCATTTTTCTTATAGGGCCCACACACGCTAGTTGACATCGACACCAAATGTCAACTGGTGCCGATTCCGATTCAAAGCTTGCTGACGAGTGGACGAACGACGTTCAAACGCAATCTTTGAATTAGGAACGGAACCAGTTGACATTTGGTGTCAATGTCAACTAGCGTGTGGGGGGCCATATTAAACAATTTTTCACCAAGCAGTCTTTAGCGATTTGTGACCTATTTTTAGCCATTTTTCTTCCTTTATCCTTCTATACCGCAAAAATTTTAAATATATATTGAACCCCTAATAATAAATGATAATAATATAATAATTTTTTTTAATTGAAATAATAAACCCCCTCGAATAAGCCCCCCCCCCCCTAGAAATACCCCCTCGCAATTCACATTCTGAAAAATAATCCCACTGATGGTATTTCGAGGAATACGGTATGTGCTTATGTAATGATAAATGTTTGATGCGCAGTAGATATCACGTGAAATATTTACTTGACTCTCGATGTTTTTGTGATCTGCGCATGTGACTGTGACGCGTCCTTGTGTTAGAACTTTGCCAACTGTTGATGGAATGACGCCATTTTAGGGCGCCATACAATGGTGCAATTGGTGCTTGGCGCCTTTTTTCTGTGGTGCCCTATCACCTGAGCTCAACCCCACTTTTTGGAAAGGCGCCATGGCGTCGTTGGCGCCATTTGAAAATGGCCCACGCCAAAAAGTCATTGGCGCCATCGTTGTGTACCGTATTTCTTCTAATTGGAGTGCATACCCCAAATAGAATGACAGGTAAAAAAATAAAATAGCTGGCGAAAAGATAGAAAAGCACCCTTGATGGTATTAAACGGGATGGTACCCTTGATTGAATTTTGTTTATGAGGTATTCCATAGTACCGTATTTCTTCCAATAGAGGAGTGCCATTCTATTTTTCGTCAACTTTTTTTGCCTGCCTTTACTACTATTTTGTGTAGCTATCTACGTTTTTATGTCCAAATATATCTTGTTTGGACACATTTATTACCTGTTTTCGGTATGCAAATGCCTACTATTTACTACGATACTTACGAAAATTTCTGACGAAATAATAAACCCCTCCCTCGAATTAACCCCCCTGAAATTGAGCTGGCGAAAAAATAAACCCCCATGGGGGTGTATCGAGGTAATACCTTATCCTGTTTGGACACATTTTGGGTACGCAAATAATACCTACTACCATATTTCCTCGAAATACCCCCTCGAAATACCCCCCCCTCAAAATGGACACTATGAACTTATAAACCCCCCCTCGAAATACCCCCCAAATATAGTGTATAGAGGATGTAAATGACAAAATATACGGTTTGATCCAGGAAACGCAGAATACACGTTAAAAACAATGACTGTGTTATGTTAGAACCGGGCTTATACAGTGTAGGTACTTATATAAGTCTACAGAGTCCTATAGATGGCCGTTTTTGTTGCATCTTTCGACGTCTGTGCATGTTACAAACAACAATTTAGTATTGGGATTTCAAAAAATCTTTGGCGAAATAATAAACCCGCCTCGAAATACCCCCTCCTTTAAGCCACCCCCCCCAAATTCTCTTTCTGAAAAAAACCCCCTGTGGGTATTTCGAGGAAATACGGTATTTACTATGATCCTTATGAAAATTTCTGACGAAACAATAACCCCTCCCATCGAATTAACCCCCCTCAAGTTTTGCTGGCGAAATAATAAACCCCATGGGCCTATTTTTAATGAAGCTTGAGCAATATTTTTAATTCAGAGCATCAGTTTGAAATTTAACACCCATCCATTTGAATGCTTTGAATGTTCTCACCATCCAATTTTGATTTAGTTAAACGTTTTGACACCAACAAACTCCCAACAAAATTTCTACCTGCTGTTCTATGGAGGTGCCGTTCAGTTGGAGGCAGCCGTTCTATTGTTTTCGTGAGGGCAAAAATGTGCAAAAACCTGCCGTTTTGGTGCCCTTCTATTACAAGAAATATTGTAATACGGTGCATCGCGTGTTAACTTTGAAGATATTACACATATCATTTGAACGTTCAGTCTTAAAAATCTTTTGAGCATTTGGACTTTTAATGTTTTTGCTGGCGTGAGGTTTTTCAGACTTTTTGGTAAAAAATAGGCATATAAACTTCGTTCGGACCAAGTCCGGCAGTCAGTTTATAAACATACATACAACTGGTGCCGGATCTCCTATTAGGGGGCTTATAAACCTGTAGTTTGAGGGAAACATTGCCAACATCCCCCCTCTGTTATATACCACTTTGGGGGCAGCGGTTTGAAGATACCGTATTTCCTCGAAATACCCCCCCCCCCTCGAAATACCCCCCCCTCGTTTGACCCCCCCCCTCTCGAGACCACTATGAAACAATCACCCCCCCTCGAAATACCCCCCCCCCAAATTGAGTGTAAAGAGAACGTACATGACAAATACTGCAGTTTGTGTTCTGCGTAGTGCAGAACACACGTTAAAACAATGTCGGAATCACGTTAGAACAGTGTTCATACCATCTACGTACTAATATTAGTCTACAGGGTCTATACATGTCAGTTATTGATGCATTTTTCTAGGGGGTGCACTGATACGCACATCTGCCTGATACGCACATTTTCCCGTTTTTTTCACTTGTCACTTTTTCAAGTGATTTTCAGATATGAGTAAAGTGAAAAACGCTGCGCAATGACATTAGTGAACTTTTTTCACTTCACTCATATCTGAAAATCACTTGAAAATGTGTCAAGTGAAAAACAGTGAAAAATGGCTATTTTTCACCTTTTTTTTCACTTGACACATTTTCAAGTGATTTTCAGATATGAGTGAAGTGAAAAAGTTCAGTTATGTCATTGCGCAACTTTTTTTCACTTTACTCATATCTGAAAATCACTTGAAAAAGTGTCAAGTGAAAAAAACGGGAAAATGTGCGTATCAGGCAGATGTGCGTATCAGGCCTGCCCCATTTTTCTACCCCAGCGCACATCACAAACAACGATTTTGTACTAGAATTTCAAAAAAGTTCTTGTGAAATAATAACCCCCCCCCCTCGAAATACCCCCCCTCGTTTACCCCCCCCCCCCCTCGGGACCACTATGAAACAATCACCACCCGGGGGGGGGTATTTCGAGGAAATACGGTAGTCATGGAATGTGGTATATTTATTCAATCAAATCAATCTACCGAGCTAAGAAATTCAACGGAAAGTAGAGAAAATATATCCTCAAGATATCATCTCTTCAATTTTCTTGATTATTTTCATCATTAACTTTTCATCAGCAAGCAAGGCAAAAAATAGAGAATAGATTAAAGTGAATTTTGATGGGGATGGGTGCTGGGCATTTTACTTTTTGGCCACATTTTATCCTCTGAGAAACCAGCATTTTCATTTTTACAATTATATGTGATTTACAAATGTATTTACTCCAATGATTAAAATTGTCTATGCAGATAAACCTTTTCCCTAAAGAAATTTCCATTTGTATAAATAAGGGACCAGCCCATTACAAAACAAAAGAAAATAACAATGGCTGTTGTTCCTGTTGACTTTGATGCTGCTGGCCCCAAATACAGATGTTGCTTTGGCAGATTCCCAATAAAGGCTAGTTTTCTCCACTGGATAAAACTATAATATGCAGTCCTTCAGTACTTTGTTTCAAGCTGCATTTACTGCGTCCCAGCCCCTGTAAAGTGCCCTGTAAAGTGTCAAATGTCATGCAAAGTGTCAAAAGTCATGGAAACTATATGTTGCCAATTTACAGGGCATTTTCCATGGCTTTTGACACTTTTCATGACATTTGACATTTTACAGGGTCTGGGACTGCCCCATGGTCTGATCCATCAAATGCAAATGCAGTGCAGCATGCAACAATAAACTCATAAGAATGTTTTACCTACAGCGGTGACATAAATAGGCTCTTTTGATGATGTTCTGCATTTGAATGATTCTGATGCCTGACACAGCAAAAAAATGGGTGTGTTGATGCGCGGTGAAGCGTCGGGAAGTGTCCTCACGTCGATGCTTCCCGAAGCTTCACCAAGCATGCAGGCGCTTCCACGCACAATACGAAAATCTGCGTGAAGGCACTTCACGCTTTCTGATTAGGCGCTCCCCCCACACACATGTATATGTTCGGGAAGCGTGTGGATGCGCCAGCGCCGTGAAGTGTCTTCTACATGCTTGGATGCGCGTGAAGCGAGCGGTGAAGCTAGGTGAAGCGTGTGGAAGACACTTCACCGAGATTTTCGTGATGTTGGTGGAAGCGTGTGGAAGCGCGCCGCTTCACGCGCATCCAGCCCGCTTCCACACGCTTCACGGATCCATTTTTTGCTGTGTGAGCATGAATTTTAGTTGTTTAAATGGTTGGAAAAAGTTTTTATGAGTGCTTCAGAAAATGGATTGATGAGCTAAATTACACGGGTTCATACAAATCACTTGGATCAAAAATTTCCTGAACCTTCTGACACAAAAACTCCCCCTCAAACAAGTCCGCCTCGAAAAATTCTGATTAAAAAACTCGCCCAGAGACTCATTCGAGGATTTATGGTAATTATTTGCACATTTATACCAGCCACTCCCATTTTCAGAAAGGTGCGCTGGTACTCAGTGTGTGCGAAGTTATCATGGGAATTCTGCAAGCAATTGCTGGTGCCAGTCTCGGAGCCTATAAAAGACCCTGTAAAATGTCAAATGTCATGCAAAGTGTCTCAAGTCATGTAAAATGCCCTGCAAAATGGCAACTTGGTTGCCATTTTGCAGGGCATTTTACATGACTTTAGACACTTTGCATGACATTTGATTGACATTTTACAGGGCATTTTACAAGGTCTCGGACTGCCCCCTGGTGTCACCATAACAATACTGTCGAACGTGTTATTTAAAGACAATCAACACAAGGAAACGTTCGCAAATGCTCAAATATTTTTTCTCGTGGGTGGCTATAATTTACCTGGCGACCTGGCTATTTGGACTGCAGTTGTTTCCCTTTGCACCATAAGGATTTTGGAAGCACTGCCATTGGTTGTGTGCGGTGTCCTAGGTATTCTGGGTATTAGAAAATGGAATAAAATGATGATTTTGATTGACTACATCCTCCATGTGAGTTCCATTGTTTGTGCCCTTATTCATTGCTTTTGCAAGCTCACTCTGTAAACTGATGGGAAATTTGGGGGAAGTGTTTTTTACAGATTATGCCATTTTTGATTTGTTTGTGTACATGAGAGTACCAAACTTTAAAAAAGTATATGTAAACATAAAGTATGTGATTTTACTCAAACCTGCGTGAAGGATATGTAAACAAAAAGTTGTTTTTCTTTCACTTTTACTCATGAATAAACATGAGCACTTAAAACACCAGTGCTGGTGCGGTGCAGTGCCCTTTTTAGAGGGTGCCCTGCCGGTGCCGGTGCCATTTTTTTGCAGGTGTCAAAGGTGCTGCTAGCACCAGGGCCAAAGTGAAAGGCACCGGGAAAAGCACCGGCGTCCGGCCAAGTCTTCATAGGGTGTAAAATTTCGTTCACAGAATGTGCTTATTCATATTAAAAAGCAGCAATTTATTTACCCAACATTATTAGTCTTTTAGTTATTAGTCCTTAGTCTATTAGTCTTTAGTCATTAGTTTAGTTTAGGTTAGGGTTTTTAGTCTATTTTGGAAAAAAACATCCCATGCCATCAAATATGCTTGAAATCTGCCAGATCCTTCTGAAGAGGGAATAAAAAATTGTGTTCTATTTTCTGTCATAAATATTACATTTATTTCAACATTTAGTTCATAATTTGTTGTCAGTTTATGAAAAAATATAGTAACATGTTCTGTACAACATCCACCCCAGTCATTAGACAACAGTAAATACGTGTATTGGAGTGTACAAAATATTTGAGTTTCATTTGTAGTAATTATAATTGCTTAATAGAGTGACCGCTGCATCATTCTGATCATTTTAAGTGCTCAACCATCAAAATCGGTTGAGAATTCATGGAAATATGCAGTTCCGAAGGTGCAGCCTTTAAGAAAATACCCGATAAATACTTTGGAAACTCCAGCCCGGTGCGGTGCCTTTCGGTGCTAGCACCGGCAGCCGGCCGGTGCCCCAGGGTGCCGGTGCTATATTTTTCAAAATGGCACCGGTGCCGGTGCGGTGCCGTGCCATTTTTTCCGGTGCCTTTTCCATCACTAGTTAACACCATGTATAAGAGTCTATAGACTTATTTTTTATAAGTACATATGTAGATAGTATAAACCCTGTTCTATTGTGCCTACACAGACTAGTTTTCACCGTGACTTCATGTGAAAACTGAAATCTTTTCAAATGCAAATTATTGAACATGGTTGAATGATTTTTAAAAAATTAAATTTGAATTTGAGTTAATGAAAGTTGAAACTTGAAAATTTGAAAACTCAAACACACATACAGGGTTGGCAAAATCTCAGAAAAGAATAAAAATAAAATAAAAATAAAATGGAAAATTGAAGAATAAAATAAAATAAAATAAAATGGAAAATTTCAAAATAAAAATAAAAATTGTATAAAAATTCAAATTTTTGTAAAAATTTTGTAAAATTGTATACAAATTCATATTTTTGTAAAATTTGTATAAAAATTCATATTTTTTGTAAAAAAATTTTTTCTGTTGTTTATAGTTCAACCTGTTCATTCGCGGAGCTGGGGCAATCCCAAGCCATGTAAAGTGTCAAAATGTCATATGAAATGGAATGGAAAGTGTCAATTTTCATGAAAATGTTAAGTAAAGTGTCAATTGTCATGACAAATATAAATTAAAGTGGAAACTGTAAAGCAAATTGTATCCAAATCTTATCTTTTGTATCCAAATCTTGTTGTTTTTGTAAGCAAATCTTATGTGAACATTTGGAAACAAAAACATAAGATTTGGATACTAAAATATAAGGTTTGGATACCAAAATATAAGGTTTGGATACCAAAACATAAGATTCAGATACACAATTTACACTCTGCATGACATTTGTCATGACAATGATACTTTGCTTGACATTTGAGATGCCAATTGACTCTTTACTACATTTGTCATGACAATTGACACTTTGCACAATGTTTTACAAATGCGCCCAGCACACTCCAGTAATCCTTCTACTGAAAATGCAAACCATTCTTATCGATAATTGTAACTTAACACTTGCAACTAGCTAACAATACATACTGCATGCAACTTTTGCAAAGTAATGGAAAAATTTGTCATACGTTTTTCATGTTTAGGTCTAATTATCAAATTTTTCTGACCTTGCATGCAAGATTCTGATTTTTTGTAAAATTTCTGTAAAATTTTTGTAAAATTTTTGTAAAATGGTCCATTTTATTATTTTATTATTATTTTGGAATAAAAAAAAATAAAATAAAATGAAACAAGAATAAAATAAAAATAAAACACATTTTTATACAATTTTTATACAATTTGTATACAAATAATTTTTATAAAACCAACCCTGCACACATAGCATACAAAAAGAGTAGGCTGGATGTCGCCATGTGGCTGTTTCAGTTTTCACATCGGTCACGGTGAAAACTAGTGTGTGTAGGGCCAATGTAACACAATGATGGTTTTTAATGTGTGTCGTGCATTGCCTGGATAACAAACTGCAGTTATTCAACAGTGAATAACAACAGTTCAACTGCAGTAATATTAACAAACATTCTGTTTACACCCAATTGAAGGGGGGGGGGGGTGTATACATTCTGTCACCATTTTGAGGGAGGTATTTCAATGGGGTTGTTTCGAGGGCATACAGTAATTTCTTATCCCCTGTTTGCATTGTTGCAGTGTGCACATTGTTGTTTGCAGAGTGCACATTGTTGTAACCATACATATAAGATTACTTATTTTTGTATTAATCACTTTTGGGGGAAAAATATAATTTTAAAAGTGAAACATGAATACAGTATATCCTCGAATAAGACCCCAGGGGAGTTATTTTTTCGTCAGAGTTTTTGAGGGGGGAGTTATTCAAGGGGAAGGAGTTATTCAAGGGGAGGAGTTATTCAAGGGAGGGAGTTATTTTTCCTCAGAAACTTGGACTTAATTCATTGTATGAACGCATTCTGTCAACTCATGTAATCCAGCTATTTAACAGTTCAAAACTACAAACAGGTGCGTATACACTGCGTAAAAGTAATATGTCTGCTGTCATTGCCATATATCAACATTATATGTCTTTGCATCGATCATTTTTGTAAACTTTGTAGCATATTTTTCACCCAGAGGGGGGAGTTATTCAAGAGGGGGGAGTTATTCGAGGAAGGGAGTTATTTTTTCGTCAGTGTTTTTGAGGGGGAGTTATTCAAGGCGGAGGAGTTATTCGAGGGGGGTCTTATTCAATGATATATGGTATACCGTATTACCTCGAAATACCCCCGGGGATTTATTATTTCACCAGCAAAAATTTGAGGGGGGATCATTTGTGGGGGGGGGTATTCGAGGGGCGGAGTCTATTATTTCGCCAGAAATTTTGGAAATTCCCCATACTCAGACGTAGAAAAATCAAACAATTACATAGATGTATATGTGTTTATAGGGATATATAACACATAAACCCTTCCCTAACATCACTCAATCATCAGTTTTAACGTGTGTTCTGCATTGTACAGATCACAAACTGCGGTAATTGTCCTGTACATTCTCTTAACACTCAATTTTAGGGAGGTATTTCGAGGGGAATTTATTATTATTTTCATTCGTTGGCTCCGTTCCAATGGAAGAGTCCCCATATGAGAACTTGGCAGCCAGCCAAAATTGCGAAATCCGCTATAAATGTGAATAAAAAAGGCTAACACTAACTATAAAACCATGTATATAAACAAAAATAGCGATTATAAAGGTGGAAATTGGCAAAGTGGAGCAACTTTTAACGATTTTTAGCTAACTTTGACTTTTCACTCGTACTTGTATAACACGCAACTGGAAACTGGGATAAGAGCCAAGTTTTCATACGTGACCCGATCCATTCCAATCATTAAAATATTGCGTCACAATAATGACGACATGCACTCTCCACTGGAGAGACTGACGCAAATGTTTGTAGGGCGATACGTCTGCCGACTTTATGTATTTACAGAAGTGGTTCGGTTGAATATGTAAGTTACACGGGGGAGAGCCTAGTGATGTAAAAAGCGCCAGAGTATTGGCGCGAAGTGCCATAAGCGCCATGACGTTTTTGAAGGCCACGGCGCCAAGCGCCAATGGCACCACTAAAAAAAGCGCCAAGTTACAAAAGCGTCATGGCGCTTTTTGGTTTGGCGCTTTTACATCACTCGTGGTGACTTTAAAAATACAAAAAAATCGCAACCAAATTGAAATGGCTGCAGAGATAACAGAAGTGGAAACGAGTGAGTCGGGAACCCGGCGATGGAATGGAATATTCGTCCAGCTGTTGTTGCTATTTTTATCTCCTAGAATGAAATCACGTTGAAAACTACCGTATTACCTCGAATTATCCCCACCCTTGAATTAACCCCCCCCCCTCGAATTAACCCCCCCTCAAAATGGGCTGGGAAAATAATAACCCCCCCCCCCTCGAAATACCCCCCCCTTCGGAATGATGTACGTCATGTACATAATAAATACGTCATGTACGCAACGTACATGATGTATGTTACTGTTAATTTGCATTGCAGCTACACATAGAGTAGTTTGTGTAGCTATCTACGTTTTTATGTCCAAATATAGCCTGTTTGGACACATTTATTACCTATTTTGGGTACGAAAATGCCTATTATTTACTACAATCCTTACGAAAATTTCTGACGAAATAATAAAACCCCCCTCGAATAAACCCCCCCCCCCTCGAATTAACCCCCCTCAAATTTTGCTGGCGAAATAATAAACCCCCATGGGGGTATTTCGAGGTAATACGGTATTTTATCTATCATTTTCTCATGGAAAAACATACGTTGTGCTGAACACGCGTGAAAAAGTGCCCATTTTACATATTCTATGAAGAAAAGTACTCGTTTCTACACTCACAAAAAGTACCCAGATTTACGCTTGAGTACGAGTAAAAAAAATGTATTTTACTTTTTCTATACTTTGTGGTGAGTAGAAAAAATACTTAACGTTTACATATACTTTTAAAAAAGTTCAGTAAGTCTAACAACTCTGTTCACAGGTGGTTGTGGTCATACTGGCCATAAAGTTCGCTATGGGGAAGATAGGTGGTTTCATAAAGTTACATCGAATGGATCCAAGATTGAAGGAGATGGTGGCAATTCCCAGTTATGTTTGGCTTGCAGCCTCCGTGGTGTGGATTGCACTTTCAGTGTGTTTTACATTGGTTATCAGGAGTGCATATGGCGTTATGAGGGATGAAGGTAAATGACCATAGGCGGCGCAAGGTCCCAATTTGCGCTTGTGACATTCACATTAGCCAAATTTTCACCTTGTGACACCTTTTTTATGGAGCCCTTATGTGTACTTGGCAGCCAGCCAAAAATTTCGAAATCCCTTTAAATATAAATAAAATTGGCTAAAAATACCTAGGTGAATAACCATGTATATAGATGAAAATAGTGATTAGGTATACAGGTGAAAATTGGCAAAATGGAGCAAATTTTTGAGCTAATTTTGGGCTTTCATTCTCGTTTGTACTTGGTCCGGCTGAAAAGTTCCCGGGCAGTGCTCGCCATTCGCGCTAGGGGTAGGCTACGGTTATAAAATTTTGACAGGTTAAGATATCAGGTGTTTTGAGTTTTCACCCAAAATTTCACCCCTCTGGCTCCACCCACTGCTCAACTGTGGGGGTTACAATTTCGGCCATTTTGTACTGATGTACACATGGTGCTCTAGCTCAATGCTGCTTTAAGTTGTGATCATGAAACTTTGGCTACTGTAAGCCAGCAGTGTTGGCAATGTGCCAGCACTAACCAACATTAGCTATGATATCATATGCCTAGTCCATGTTGTCATTACTATCACTACCAAATTCATCATTCTGCCTCTCCTTCTCAAAATAGCCCCCCTTGGAGTCTACTCACTGGTGTTTAACACAGGTAATGTGTCCACTACACATAAGTAATGAAACATAGGGAAATTTTATTCACATAATTCATTTACTGCACATTTCAAAACAACATTCAAATCACTGCAATACAACATGATCTCAGATGATCACCAAAAACATCCATCACAGTTCCCACGTTTATTGCACATCACCCTGATTTGCATATTAATTTTACCTTAATAGCAATGATGTTGATGAAAGTGTTGAATGCTATCAGCACATTGCCAACACTGGTGGCTTACAGTAGCCAAAGTTACATGATCACAACTTAAAGCAGCATTGAGCTAGAGCACCATGTGAACATCAGTACAAAATGACCGAAATTGTAACCCCCACAGTTCCGCAGTGGGTATAGCTAGAGGGGTGAAATTTTGGGTGGAAACTCACAACACCTCATATTTTAACCTGTCAAAATTTTATTACCGTAGCTTACCCCTAGCGCGAATGGCGAGCACTGCCCGGGAACTTTTCAGCCGGACCATGTACAATACATGCTTGTGAATGTCACAATGAAATTTCTGCTTGTGACACCAAAAATTCCACTTGTGACATTCACAAGCGCACAAGCACTTGCGCCGCCTATGTAAATGACCTTTGGTTTTTACATATTTATAACTGTGAATGATTTGGTGAATTACAGTATTGTTTTTGGTGCCAGACTTGAATAGAATCACATGCTCCAATACAACACCAAGATAACTATGCTATGAAAATGCTAAAATCCTCAATTAGTTCCCCTACCTACAATAGCTACATTAGTTCTCCCCTGACAGCTTAGTGAGTGAAAATACGCCCTCTGAATAGTTCCCCTCATTTGCTTGTGATTTTTCCCATATGAAGTGTCAGATTTTCACACTTGTTGGAGGAAAAAATCTGTGGCAAAAAAGTCAAGTCCATGTTGTATAAACCAAGAAGGTGCAATTCTTCTTCCAAAATATTCTTTCACAGCTGCAACAGAGAACTCACAACATGCTGTTGATGAAAATGCATCCCAGGTCCCACTCCCAGACCCTGCAAAAAGCCCTGTAAAAGGTCAAATGTCATACAAAGTGTCAAAAGTCATCGAAAATGCCCTGCAAAATGGCAACCAAGTTGCCCTTTTTCAGGGCATTTTACATTACTTTTGACACATGCATGACAGTTGACATTTTAGAGGGCACTTTACAGGGTCTGGGAATGCCCTCTGGACACATTTTCTGGTGATATAAACCATGGTTCCAGCCCACCCAGCTACAAAGGTGTTTGAAGGAAATAATGAGTGGCTGAGAAAAGTGAAATATGTTTTAGAGACAACACTTCTATACTGCATTTCCTTAAATTTAACCCTCTTACATTTTACTTACCTCAAAATACAATAAAGCATGTAGCTGTGGAAAAATTATCACCCCACAAAATTTCTGCAAACCTTCAGATAAAGTGCAAAAATATAAATCAATGATGGATGAACATTCATGAAAAAAATGCTGAAAAAAATAAATCAATGAAATAAAAAAATCAACCACCCATACACCTGTTGAAGGGATAAAACCACTGGGGTAGTTAAAGGAAAAACAGTAGTTGCTGCTTTGCAGATTTGCTTTGACTAGCTAATCGATGCATTCAAATATTGTTTTTTTTACTCAACGACATGTACATTTACACATAAAAGCCTGGGTGTTTGATATGCTGACGTTTTTAATTTTATTTTATTTTTCATGGTGTCACGTAGTTTAGCATGCAAAAGATTATTGTATGCAGAAAATGTGACCATGCTGGTGTGGTGCAAATACGATTGAAATATGGGTATTTTGAAAAATATCATATATAACATCAGATGTCTCTAAAGAAAATTACCATAAATTCTCTATTAATGTGACTGTCGCATAATTGTTCTCAGCACATTTTTAGGGGTATAGTCGGCAGACATGATATTATACAGGTTTGGTCCACTTATGTTTCCCTTCGCTGAGCGTCAATGAAATTCAACATCTTACTGAACAGTGAAGTGCGATACATCTTAAATACGGTAGAAAAACGGTGCACAGTGGGTCGTGAATATGTCAATATGTATAGTCGACAGACATCATTCTACAAAATTGGAAAGTTATATTTTGTTCTTGTAGAACGAACGAGAAAGGAATTTAGTAAAAAAGAAAATATAAAGATAGTAAGAAGGAAAATAAAAATGTGCTGTTCTTTACGCACTCGTTTACTCCAATTTTTGTGCGGATAGGTGCTGCAAATTTTCGATTATACGTTTACCTACGTTTAATCTAATTCATATTTAGAAAAGTTACACGCTATCGATTCATTTTGACGAAAACTTGTTACGTTCAAAATTTTGAATTCAGAAAACGTTCCCGCTTTGTATTTATTCAGATCCAGACGACGCTTGGATGGCATCATGCCAAAAAACTCAACTACACTTTGACGGGGGTTTGAATTGTGTGGGCACAATTGAATAGTTTCACTCCGTATATGCGTAAGCACGAGTCACCAAAACAGAGTTCTACGGGTTGGATACAGCGTGCATGATATGACATCATGCGACTCATTGTATAGTATCATGTCTGCCGAGTATATCACTATTGGAGGAGTCACATTTTATTTTTTTTCAACTGGTGACAGAACAGTCTACATAACTCAAGTGTGAGCATGACATTGTAAAGGCCTTTTCAAGGTGTAGTTGAAAGAAAAGGGAGAAAAATCACTAAAAGTGGGTAAAAAAATTGTTCAAAATATGTATATAAGAAGAAATAGTACTAAAAATAGCTGAAAATAGGCAGTTAGGCACATTAACTAGTGATTTTGGAGGTCAGAGGGCCCGCATTATTGGATGGGGTTGCATTATACTAACACGTTCCCAAATGGGTCTCACTATAGGAGGGGTCACTTTATTGGAGGGGGTCACAATAATAGAGAATTTACAGTACATTCCCCAAAAACCCCCAGATCTGAGCGGGCTTATCCCCCCATGAAATACTCCCACCCCACTAATTTGCACTCTGACAAAAAAAAACTGGGAGTACTGAAGTAAATACGGTACAATAAATCTACTCAGATTCAGATAAGCCATTTTTACATTTTCTGATCATTACAGAACATTTCGCAAAAAGAAACTACCTATTTTGTTACGTCTGTCTGGAAAATGCCGGAAAAATTATCAAAATCTTGTATTTTTATATTTTCTGATATTTTTCAAATATCAGTATCCCAGCGATTTTTTCAATGGTAAATAGGTGCATATAAATAGAAACTTTTTATTGCAATCATTTCAAGTAATTAGAATAAGAAATTAGAATTTCAAGGACTTCTTGAAATATCTTGATTGTGTCATAAAATGTGAGTACCGTCTTTCCTCGAAATACCCCCCGGGGGGTGATTGTTTCATAGTGGTCCCGAGAGGGGGGGGGGGTTAAACGAGGGGGGGGGGTATTCCGAGGGGGGGGTTATTATTTCACAAGAACTTTTTTGAAATCCTAGTACAAAATCGTCGTTTGTGGTGTACACTTGGGTAGAAAAATGCATCAATAACTGTCATGTATAGACTCCTGTAGACTAATAGTAGTACGAAGATGGTATAAACACTGTTCTCACGTGATTACGATATTGTTTTCACGTGTGTTCTGCACTATGCAGAACACAAACTGCAGTATTTGTCATGTACGTTCTCTTTACACTCAATCTGGGGGGGGGGTATTTCGAGGGGGGTGATTGTTTCATAGTGGGCTCGATAGGGGGGGGGTCAAACGAGGGGGGGGGGTATTTCGAGGAAATACGGTAATTATTTGAATTATTTTTTATGTGATTAAATTTTCTTGTTTGTGCCATAAAATGTGGGTACCGTATTACCTCGAATTAACCCCCCTCGAAATACCCCCCTAAGATTGAGTGTAACGTGAACGTACATGACAAATACCGCAGTTTGTGATCTGTACAATGCAGAACACACGTTAAAACTGATGATTAAGTGACGTTAGGGAAGGGTTTTTGTGTATATACAGTTATATATGCGTATAAACACATACATCAATGTAATTGTTCAATTTTTCTACGTCCGCGTACGTGGAATTTCCGAAAATTTCTTGCGAAATAATAGACCCCCCCCTCGAATAAACCCCCCCCCCTCGAATTATCCCCCCCTCAAATTTTGCTGGCGAAATAATAAACCCCCTGGGGGTATTTCGAGGTAATACGGTAATTATTTTCGTTTCTTTTCAATGTAATATTTTTTTAAATAATCCTGACAATATTCACTACAAGCATTTCTTTAACTTTCTGGGTTGGTGCTAGGGGTAGTAAATTAAGTGACGGTGACATTTGTTTAGCGATTGCTTTTTAATCTGCCAGTCTGTAGAAATGAATTCTATTTGATGCTTGTAGCCAGTCAATTGTATGGGTGAAAGTGAAGCATAATAGCCTCGTTCAAGGTAAACATAAATATATAGGACCTCATGTACAACAACATATTATGCATACAAACATACGAAATACCCCCAGGGGGTTTATTTTTCCAGAGTGAGAATTTTGAGTGGGGGGTAAACGAGGAGGGTTTATAATTTCGCCAGAAATGTTTTGAAATCCCAGTACTAAATTGTCATCTGAAACGTACGCAGACGTCAAAGAATACAACAAATATCGACATTTATAAGACTCTAAAGACTTGTATAAGTGTGTAGACAAATGAACACTGTTCGTCATCGTTTTCAGTTACAGAGTCATCGTTTTTAACGTGTGTTCTGCATTGCCCAGATGGCAAACCGCAGCCTTTGTCATTTACGTTCCCTATACACTAAATTTGGGGGGGGGGGGTATTTCGAGGGTGGGTTAAAAGTTTATAGTGTCCATTTTGAGGGGAGTATTTCGAGGGAGGGGGGTATTTCGAGGAAAAACGCTAAATAGTTTTTCACAAATGCACCACTTTTTGTGCCACTATTAGGTAGTTCTTGTTGCTGTTTTTTTTAGTTTTAGGGGAAGGTAAATTAGGTTATGGATAATGATGTAAAAGCGCCACGGCGCTGGCGCCTGGCGCTACCGCCAAAGAAAAAAGCGCCATGGCGCTCGGCGCTATCTTGCCGTGGCGCTTGCCGCAATGCCCATGAAAAGCGCCATGGCACTTGGCGCTATTTTCACCCAGCGCCAGGAACAAAATGCCTGGCGCTGGCGCTAAGCACTAGCGCCAAAGCGAAAAGGCCATGGCGCTTCTGGCACTTGGCGCCAAAGTCCTGGCACTTTTTACATCACCAGTTATGGATGTCATTTGTATACCAATTGCTTTTGAATCTAGCAGTCTGTAGCAATAAATTTTATTTCATGTTTCTTCCTAGACAAATGGATGGGCGAAATAAATGCAGTTTGATTGAATAGAACATGTATAGCACCACATATGTATATGTTCTATAGCATATTATTCATACAAATGCACAAATACTTGGCACTAAGACATACACACGTATAAAATTCCAAATTGGAAATGAGCCAAAATTTCAAAATCCAAAAGATCAAGGTAAAGCAGTTCCTTTCCTGACAGCCTCAGCAACCAATGATTGCGCCGTGTTATCTGCATACCTTTTGTAGATTTTTTGCATTTGTTCATCCGTTGCATTTGTCTTCTGGACAGCTTCCAGATTTTTAACTGCCAAAAGCCATTTTTGGTAGCGCGTCATGCTGGCTGGTAGCTGATGAAGGTAGTTTGACGGTTTTTCTATGCATGGATATTGTGTGATGATAGATGTGTGAATCTAGGCAGACTGTATATCCTTGAATAAGTCCCCCCTTTAATAATCCCCTTGTTGGCCAGGTGAGAACAAAATCACACCCCCCCCCTTGAATAACTCCCCCTCTCGGTGTTTGATATGTGTATTCAATGTGTTTGAGTGATTTGGATGCCAATGAGCACAGACTTTAGCATTAATACCTTGTTTTTGTTGTTGTTGAACTGTAAATACCTCGATTACATGAGTTGACGGAATGCATTCATACAATGAAAAATTTGCTAGTTCTGAGGAAAAATAACTCCTCCCCTTGAATAACATCCCCCTTGATAAACTGCCCCTCCAAACCCTCTGACGCAATAATCGCTCACCTGGGGACTTATTCAAGGATATATGGTACTTCTAAAATTGGATAGATCCAAGAAGTTGAACAAATCACAAAATACATTAAAGGTGGCTGGATTTTTTTCTTTAAAACAAGTTATTGTAGGCAAATAACACAAGCATCAAAACACTTTCTTTAAATTGCAGCCAAAATTTTTTAGTACTTATTCACGAGGGTGTAGCGGCCGTAATGAAAACCCGGCCGTAATGAAAGCCTGGCCGTAATGT
This sequence comes from Sphaerolaimus hirsutus, assembly GCA_964036195.1. Lineage (NCBI taxonomy): Eukaryota > Metazoa > Nematoda > Chromadorea > Monhysterida > Sphaerolaimidae > Sphaerolaimus > Sphaerolaimus hirsutus. Next base: position 23,468,343 of record OZ038453.1, on the reverse strand, counting down.
ATGCCCACCCGGCCGTAATGAAAGCCTGGCCGTAATGTAGGGGATGCTACATTCCGGCCGGGCAACATTCCGGCCGGTTTTACATTACGGCCGGGTCCTAGGGGGGGAGGGGAGTAGATGATTTTGTGTGACGTTGATCTGTGTACATCACCCCCCCCCCCCCGCAGGCAGCCAAATGTGCGCTTCCCGACATGCTTTCATCTGCACCGCCCAGCCCTCGCTTTACACAACGCTAGTATTAGAGATTGTTCACTCGCGGCAAATATTTGTGCTAGCGTTGTGAACAGCGACCCGGGTACCAGTGCCCAACGCTAGGGCCCAACACCAGGTATTTTTTCCAACTTTTGCACTCAAGTGCATAATTCACATACAAATTACCGTTTTTAGTTATTTTCATAGTTTTTGTGTAATTTTTTTCATGCTAGTGTGCAATAAAAACATTTATTAAATATATATTTAATATCCCACAGGGTCCAAATCTACAAAACCCCAGTCACATATAAAATCAGAAATCAAGCATTTTGAATCTTTAAACACAATTTATAGAAAATAGTTTTGGACTTTAGAAATCAACGCTTCATATGCAATCTCTCATCAAAACTCACCTCAAAACCTCTGTAAAACTTCAAAATTGGCTCAACCCTCAGTGCAAATGGCGCCAGCATGAAATCCGCATACTGCATGTGTTTGTCACTGTCAATGAAAGGCCCATTTTCACACATTTCACTTTCAACATATTTGAAAGCCTCAATTAATGAGCTGGCTGCTTGCTGCCTGTGTGGTAAATCGACTTTTAGGGTTGTATTATACTAGCAGGATTCTCTCCGACCTTCGGTCGGGTTTTGTGGTTCTCTACAATTAATACCATTGGAGGAAATATGATAGTTAAGTTTGCCCACATGCTAGGCATGTGTTTTGAAACTTCGATTTTTTGCCACTTATTTTGAAAAGAAAATTATTTTTCGAGTTTATCACCCAATTTTTACAGTTCACTGTTTTATACTGTCACTTTTTACAGATTATTTTACTAACGTTCAACGATGCCGGGCAACGACAACCGCACCACGAAATCTGGCAAACGTAAATATGGTGAGAAAAATCAAGGCGGCAACAAGAAACCCAGAGTGGAAACCCGAATTAATCGCCAATTCATTGAACTGCTGTACAAAGAGAAAGAAGACCGGGAATTGAAACAGGATTTTGAAGACAGTGTAAAAGTACGTTGACATTTTTAGGTTTACTTGACATTTTGAGTTTACCTGGTGCAGTCTTGATAGTACAACTCGATGAGAGTTATGTGGTCTCAACGGATTTTGTAAACTCATCTTAGTTTCATCTACAGTTTCCGAGTTGACACCCGTTTCTCGACCCTGACTGCCTGCCATGAAGAAAGCTACCCGCCTCCACAGCCTAGCTTTCAACATGGCACAGTAAAGACCTTAACCCCGCCGTAGCTACGACCAGCTAACGGTACAGTTTAAAGCTTATATGTGTTATCAGGTGGTCGCTCAGGGTGGGGCGGGGGGTTGTGACTTTTTTGACATGTATACATGTGCTCACAGTTGACGAAAATTAATATTCTAAAGCTGACGTATTTTCAGTTTACATTTCGAACACAACAGTTGCTTTGTTTTCATTTTGAAATGCAGTATGTAATGTACCAACAATAACAAGACCAATACCAAAGATGCAATGTTTTGGAATGGATTTTTTGTAAACTTCTGTAAAATGGTTGGGCAGTGTGCATTTTGTGTGGTATAGGTTTTGTGATATGATAGTGTGGTTTTTGCAAGGTGTCAAAATTTGTTGTTATCTTAAATTGGTTACATTTGTGCTTTGCTGTTCTTTTTGTGTTTGTAAATCCTTGTGGTATAAATTGTAGAGAACCACAAAACCCAACTGAAGGTTGGAGAGAATCCTGCTATAGGTACCCACTACTCAGAGGCTTGCAAAAACTGACACCCCAGTGGGGACCCCCCTCCAAATGGCATCACCCAGGGAACCCCCCAAAAGTGGCACCCCCTGGGAACCGCCCAAAAATGGGACCCCCTAGGGCCCCACAAATATGGCACCCCCTGAGGACCACCAAAAAATGGCACCCCTTAGGGACCCTCCAAAAATAGCACCCCCTAGGGACCCCCCAAAAATGGCACCCCCTGGGGACCCCCCAAACATGGCACCCCCTAGGAACCGCCACAAAAATGGCACCCCCTGGGGACCCACCCAAAGTTGGCTCCCCCTGGGGACTCTTCAAAAATGGCACCCCCTGGGGACCCACCCAAAGTTGGCTCCCCCTGGGGACTCTGCAAAAATGGCACCCCCTGGGGACCCCCCCCCCCAAATGGCACCCCCTATGGACCCCCCCACAAAAAAATATAGCACCCCCCTAAGGACCAACAAAAAACGGCACCACTGGGGACCACCCAAAAAATGGCATCCCATTGGGACCCCCTTGAAATGGCACCCCCATATGTGCCTCCAAAAAATGGATCTAAATCCTGTAAACACAGCCCCTAGTTTGGAAACTCCTGTAAACTCAGCCCCTAATTTGGAAACTCCCATAAACTCAGTCCCTAATTTGGAAACTCCTGTAAACTCATTTTCAGGTTTATGGTAATGTAGTGTCAAAATAGAATGAATATTTGAAATAATCTCTAGCATCAATCCACCAATGCATCAATTCACAATCTTCAATTTTTTAGCCCCAGGGGTTAGACTTAAAGGTTATGGTTATGTAGAGTAGAAATGGAGTGCACATCTCAAATCACTGCAATAAAAAACCCACAAATGCATCATTTCACAAATTGAAAGTTTTTGGGCCCAGGGGTTCATTATCAGGGTTTTAGTAATGTGGTGTAAAAATTAAGTGTATATTTGAAATTGCTACAATCAGAAACCCACAAACACATCATTTTATGATTTGAAAATTTTTAGCCCTGGGGGTTCATTTTCAGGGTTATGGTAATGTAGTGTCAAAATGAAGTGCATATTTCAAATCAAGGCAATCAAAAAGCCAGAAATGCATCATTTCACAATTTCTAATTTATTTTAAATTTTCAATTTAAGGCTTACAGTAATGTAGAGTTGAAATTGAGTCATTTCGAATCAGTGCAATTAGAAACCTGCAAAATGCATCATTTCACAATTTGAAATTTTTTGGTCTAGGGGTTCAATTTCAGGGTTTTAGTAATTTAGTGTCAAAATGGAGTGCATATTTGAAATTGCTACAATCAGAAACCCACAAATGCATCATTTTATGATTTGAAAGTTTTCAGCCCAGGGGGTTCATTTTTAGGGTTATGGTAATGTAGTGTCAAAATGAAATGCATATTTCAAATGAGTGCAATCAGAAACCCAAAAATGAATGATTTCACAAATTGAAAGTTTTTGGCTCCAGAGGTTCATTTTCAGGGTTATGGTTATGTAGTTTTCAGGGTTATGTAGTGTCAAAATGGAGTGCATATATTTCAAATCAGTGTAATCAGAAACCCACATTGAATCATTTCACAATTTCTAATTTTTGAAGCCCTGGGCATATTTGAAATCGTTACACTCAGAAACCCACAAATCCATCATTTTATGATTTGAAAGTTTTTGGCCCAGGGGGTTCATTTTTAGGGTTATGGTAATGTAGTGTCAAAATGAAGTGCATATTTTAAATTAGTGCTATCAGAAACCCGAAAATGCATTATTTCTCAAATTGAAAGTATTTGGCCCCATGGGTTCATTTTTAGGGTTATGGTAATGTAGTGTCAAAATGGAGTGCATATATCAAATCAGTGCAATCAGAAACCCAAGAATGAATGATTTCACAAATTGAAAGTTTTTGGTTCCAGAGGTTCATTTTCAGGGTTATGGTCATGTAGTTTTCAGGGTTATGTAGTGTCAAAATGGAGTGCATTATATATCAAATCAGTGCAATTAGAAACCCACAATGCATCATTTCACAATTTGAAAGTTGGCCCCAGGGATTCAATTTCAGGGTTATGGTAATGTACTGTCAGAATGGAGTGCATATATCAAATCATTGTAATCAGTAACCCACAAATGCATCATATCACAATTTATATTTTTTAGCCCCGGGGGCCTCACTGAAGGATTATGGTAATGTTATTGTTAACTCCCATAAACTCAGCCCCTAATTTGGCAAACACCCATCAACTCATCAGTGCAATCAGAAACCCAAGAATGAATGATTTCACAAATTGAAAGTTTTTGGTTCCAGAGGTTCATTTTCAGGGTTATGGTTATGTAGTTTTCAGGGTTATGTAGTGTCAAAATGGAGTGCATTATATATCAAATCAGTGCAATTAGAAACCCACAATGCATCATTTCACAATTTGAAAGTTTTGGCCCCAGGGATTCAATTTCAGGGTTATGGTAATGTACTGTCAGAATGGAGTGCATATTTCAAATCATTGTAATCAGTAACCCACAAATGCATCATATCACAATTTATATTTTTTAGCCCCGGGGGCCTCACTGAAGGATTATGGTAATGTTATTGTTAACTCCCATAAACTCAGCCCCAAATTTGGCAAACACCCATCAACTCAACTCCCATAAACTCAGCCCCAAATTTGGCAAACACCCATCAACTCAACTCCCATAAACTCAGCCTCTAATTTGTAAACTTGTGTCAACAGCCCCTTATTTTTAAACTTCTGTCAACTCGACCCTAATTTATAAACACCCATCAACTCAACCCTGAATTGAAAACTCAGCCCCTAAAAACTCAAGTTCACCCCCTATACATGTGCAATTGCATTCTTGGGAAGCAACTTTGCCATCTACTAACCCTGTTTGTCAAGATTGTAACGTGTTTGTAAAGGGCATTTTGTACTAATAAATAGTGACTGCATTGTGTGCAAAAACACACGAATCGGGCAAAAAATGAGGCTGTGATTGTGCCCCTATCTTTTGCATTAGGCATCCTTTGCACGCAGTTCTCTCGAAATTGTATAGGTGGAGATGGACCAAATTCAGAAAAAGTATCCAGGATTTTTGAGTGGGGGGGGGTGTTTGTTTACAGAGCCCCGAGAACGGAAGGCTCTCAAATATTTTACCTACATACTGATGGAATGGCTCATGGCAAACATTTGTTTGCAAACGTTCCAAATCAGGGCCGTATCCAGGGGGGGCGGGGGGGGGCTGCAGCCCCCCCCCCCCTCCCGGGGCGAGACCAGAAAGTGACCGGAAAATTCGATTTTTTCAACGTCAGCGAAAAAAATTTCAACGTCAGCGCATTCTTCACCAGACATAAGGTATTATCATCCGATTTGTTCCATGTGGCCGTAAATCGTTGTATTTTTGTTGTGTTTTTGCTGTTTTGTATGTATATATACATACATATACAGCGTTCCATGGCGCTGACGCCAACGCCAATGGCGCCATTCCGCCACTATGTAGCTAAAATTTAAGGGGGGGGGGCTGAGCCCCCCCCCCTCGCCGGCCTCCGTAAACAAGCAGCCCCCCCCCTGCTCAAAAATCCTGGATACGTCCCTGTTCCAAATGAAAACTTAGAATTTTCGATATAACTTAGAACTTAGGATATAATATGTAGCATGCTTTGCATTTCACAAAAAAAATATGTGCCACTTGATAATTCTGAAAATCTAACGGCACATGCAGGTAAATTTACACACCCACAAATTTGTGGACCATCCAATATCTATTGAAAACGACGTAAAAATGTATACTCCTTGAACAGCACAGTAAACACGGCAGACTTTTTGGAAGTCATTGGTCTACGGGATTGTCGTACAAGTGTGAATACATGAACTTGGCACACATCCAAGTTCCTTGCGTTTCATACGAACAAGTTGTCAACCAATTACTGCGGAATCCAATTAAGCGGCTGCAAATGGACGCTAATGGTGACCCATGTACTAGTTGACACTTGAGTTGACTTAATTGCATTTTGTGGCCATTATAGGTGACGCGAACAGAAATCGTGCGTCTCTAAACTCGTTGGTATGAAACGCTAAAAACTTGGACATGTGCCAAATTCATACGTACTTTTTCAGAGGAATTTGTCAGGGCTACGACGATAGATTCGACCTAAGACCTTACAATCCGACTTTCTACAACGATTTGTTTATCAAACTCATATCATTCTCGCATAAAAAGTCGGATTGAATCAAATCTACCATGAACCGAATGGAATACGTACATTCAAGGTCGAATAAAAAACATACGTATTGATAACCAAGGACCGTATCACTGACTCGTTTCATGCCCGCCGAGTGTATGCATGTGCACATACTTATGTCTTACACGCCAATATCCAAATTATGTATTTACGCTCTTTCACAAAACAAGGAAATTAGTTTAAAATGAAAAAGGCGGAACTGGGTAACAGATTTTTGATAGGAGAGATCATTTTTTTTCTCTCCATTTTTGAACAATTTTAGTTTTCTTAGTGATGACGTCATGATGGAGTATTTTGTTCAGAAAAATGCATAGCATGCGGTCAGCTGTTCAGGAAAAACAATCTCCATACCTGTCACTGTCACTTTCCTTTTGCAAAAGTGCATAAAAAGGTGGTAGCAGTTTCTTCGTAATGTGATCGCCAATCATCCTTTGATGAGCTCTCAGGTAGGCATCTAAAATGATAATAAAATTACAAAGAGTGAATTATTGCTAAAATATTAACAATTATCTGGAATGCGGCACCACCCATCGTATACGTTATGGTCAATGAAAACTTGGCACTGATCCAAAAAACGTTAGTTGGTCTCGCTTAAAACAGTTTGGATTGAAAAGAACAACTGTGAATTCACACGATGTAATTCAACCGATGAAATCTAATGACCTTTAAATTTAATTTTTTTTAGATATTTTAGAGATTTGTTTCTCACGTGTGTGCGACGCCATTAAACCGGACAGACAGATCGCTCTACAATGAATGATACCATATTTTTACGAATACGGTCAGGTGATGAAAAAGTGCACAAAATTCACCCAAAGTGCAAGCGATGTGATAAATATGATGAGAAAATACAAATTTTCTGCTATTTTATTCAGATGGGATATGGTAGATTTCATTGTAATGTGTGATCAGTCAACTATACAAAAAACTCAGGCTTAAAAAACAATAAGACTTTCAAAAACACACCTTGTGGAAATATATCAGCCCCGACACCTTGGAAGGCATCTTGAATGTATTCTAGACAAATGGAAGATTCCCAGATGCTTTTTCCATTGTGCACCAGAGCTGGCACCAGACCTGAAATTTCCTGGCAAGTGTCCAGATTTTTAGCATATTATTGTGAATACGGGAAACCTTACGGGTTCAATGTACCTTCAATCTATAACATTGCGCAAAATTTCAAAAAACTGGATTCTGGGGCCAGTTCCGCAAATTGAGAAGTAAGAAGTGAAATGAGAAGTGAATTGAGAAGGAAATTGGCAAAAGCTAAGGGGAATCACTTTTTTTATTTTTTTTACTACGCTTTTGCCAATTTACTTGCCATTTCACTTCGCTTTTGCCAATTTTCTTCTCAGTTCACTTTGCATTTGCCACTTCACTTCTCACTTCTCAATTTGCGGAACTTGGCAGTTGGCACCTGGTTCGATGTTCGCTTTTAAGTAGAAAACTAAGCAAATCCGTTCATAAAATGCATTTGGCAGATTTCCAATTTCTGAAAATTGATGACAGCACTGTCACGTCACACTTAACTGATGTAAGCAATGGGGATTCAGGCATTCCTTAGAAATTTTTAAAAAATTGAAAAACAAAGATTTTTCTGCACCCCGAAAAAAACCCTCCAAACCATGTCAAATCCTAAAAAAAGACAAAAAATCCCTACCTTTAGGATTCACAGCCAACCACTCCTTACTTTTATTGTAAGGATCTACTTCCACAAGTTCAAAAGGAACACCCTTTAAATTCAACGCGATCCAAGCTCTCTGTGCAAATGGACAGAACCAGGCTGAATAAAGTTTCAAAGTTGTCTGAGAAGCCATTTTGACGGATCGGGCCACGTATGATGTCTTGGCTTGCTGCCAAGATCCTGGGCTGCGTATTATAAAAAACGCAGGATTTCCGCACGCGACACCGACGATGACCGCAGAATGCAATTAAGCGACCAGAAATGGCCGCTAATTGTTGGAAATGGAAATATCCCGCACACTAGTTGACACACGTGTGTCAACTGGTCTGTGTCAACTCAGATTTCGGATGTTATTCTATTTATTTCGGCTGTATCAAATCCGTTGGCAAGTTCCCAAAACATCATACGGCATGACAGTCATTTTGACTGGGATTAGGTCGCCATTTTTTCTTTTTTCTTTTGTTTTGGATACGGATGGTGTGTGAAAAAGTGTGGATTTTATTGCACTGGTGATGTGAAAGCTCCATGGCGCCAGTTGGTGCCTGGCGCTGGGGTTTTGAAAAGCGAAATGGCGCTTTTGGCGCCTGGCGCTCATTTGTGTGGCGCCAGGGACAAAACGCCTGGCGCTTAATAAAGAATAGTATTTTCTGGGGCCAGCAGTGAAATGGCAGAAGCGAAGTGAATTGAGAAGTATTATAATGTGGCCAACGCGAAGTGAATTTACTTTTTTTACTTCGCTCTTTTGCCATTTTATTTCTCACTTCTCCACTTGCGGAACTGGGGGCAGTCCCAAGCCCTGTAAAGTGTCAAATGTAAAGCCAAATGCAAAGCAAAGTGTCAATCAAACAAAAAAAAGAAAAAAATTTATGACTGAACTTTGCATGACAATTAACACTTTACTTTGCATTTGACCTTACATTTCACACTTTACTTTACACTTTACAGGGCTTGGGCCTGGCACCTGGCACTTTTTACATCACTATTCTAGGGTTTATCAAATTTTCCGTTTTTCTTCTGATGAAGAGAGTCAATTCAATTCTTGTTCAGTTTTTTTGTACTCTCGTTGAATACCCGAATATTATGAAGAATATACTTAGATCTCTGTATCTATACATAAAACAAATCTCTACTTGATGAGTTCCCAAGGGTCCCCGGGCCGACTTTGCTGTGTAACAAAATGCATATGCAGACTTCTATTTTCAATTTATTTCTCCTGTCCCGTGTCCTTGTTGGGTCGGTTTGTAAATAAGTGGCACAGCAAATTTTGCAATGTTAACTGCACAGGAAAAAATAGGTGTTGAAAAAAGTCTTGTCTTGAAAAAGTCAATCTAAAGTATGTTTTCTGTACTCAAGTACTCTGAGAAAGTATACAAAAAATTGAGTACAGGTACTTTTAGGAGGAAACGTGTATGTATTCAATCTGTACTTGAGTATACATATTGATTGAGTAAAAGTAAACCCATTGCAACAACTATGGTGTATACCTTACCCCCTACTGTACCCAACGATGGGTATGTTCTCCAAAAAAAACACTTTCTGTGTTTTGAGTTTTTCAAAAATGAATACCTGTGTTTTGAGTTTTTTTCTCGAAACTCGATTTTTTGAGTTTTTTTTTTAAACTCGAGTTTTTTCCAAAAAAATCGAGTTTTCCCCCCAAAAATTTCGATTTACAGCATTTCGATCTGGAAACAGTGGTTTTCTTATAAAATATTGGTTTTACACATGTTTTAACCCCACATAACATCTGTGTATTCATTCAAGTGTCAAAAAGTCCATAAAAATGTCCACAATGACGTAACCAAAACAGGTTATAAATGCATACAAACAGGATATATTTGAAATAAACATGTAGATAGCTACACAACCTAGTACAGTCTATGTGTAGCTGCGATGCAAATTAGCAGTAATAAATACATCATGTACATTGGATACATGATGTACATCATCGCAGAGGGGGCTATTTTGAGGGGGGGCTTATTATTTCACCAGTCCATGTTGAGGGGGGTTAATTCAAGGGGGTTAATTCGAGGTAATAACATATACTTAAATGTCGAAGCTTAAATTGTCAAATCCACCATGAGATGTGCATGCCATCTTGAATTTTTTATTTGTACCATTATAAAATATGAATACATACTGTACATATTTACATACTATACATGCTTATCTTATTATGTTTAGTATAACTGAATTAGGTAATGTGCATTCAACCGCTTCACTGAAAAAAAAACACAAAAACTCAAAAAAAACTTTTCTGTGTTTCCGTGTTTCTGTGTTTCTGTGTTCTCCAAAAAAAACTCATTTGAGTTTTGAGTTTTTCAAAATTTATGAGTTTCCGTGTTTCTGTGTAAAACAAAAACACAGAAACTCAATGAGTTTCTGTGTTCAATTTCTGTGTTTTTTCCATCGTTGACTGTACCACATGCTATGCGTGCTAAGGAAACACTCCATCATGACGTCATCGAAAATCATATCTAACTTCTGGAAAAAGGGAAGAACGGGTGCCTGTTTCGCAAATTGAGAAGTGAGAAGTGAAATGGCAAAAGCAAAGTAAAATGGTAAAAGTGGAGTGAAATGGCAAGTAAATTGGCGAAGTGAAAAAAAATAAAAAAGTAATTTCTTCTCACTTTTGCCATTTTACTTCTCAATTCACTTCGCCTTTGCCATTTCACTTCTCACTTCTAAATTGGCGGAACTGGCCCCGGATCGTTTCAAGTAGAAAAACTTTGTCAGTTCGCGACTCGACCTTTTTCTTTTTTTCTTTGTTTTCTTCCTTTTTGTGAAGATGCGTGCATATTTAGGTAAAATAACTTGGATAATGTGAGACACAAGTATTCTTGGATGCATAGTTTTCGGTCAGCCCAAGTATACCACTAATTGTCGATCATACAAACAATTTCCATGTGTTATTACTATCAAAAATTTGATATAGATGTGCCATGCGTTGACTTTGCAATGACGCCCATAGGACTTTGCAAATATTACACATCTAATTTGAAGTTTACAGTTTGAAAAAGTTTTGTACTTTTGTAGCTCTTCTGGTCTATTTGATTCGAACTTTTCAATGCGTTAACGTAAGATAAAGTGCATAAGTTTTTTTTGTATTTTTGTTTGGTTGATTATTGGTATACCAATGTTTGCGAATCAATATCTACAGTCTTGCATAAATTCGCCTAAAAATTTCAAAAGGCGTGAACGATTGCAAAAAAAGTCTCATGAAATGATTGGTAGTCGGTTGGAATTGGATGGAAGTTTGTGACATTGAAAAATGGGTTATTTTGTAGAAAAATTACAGAAAGGCTCTCAAAAAATAATTGAATCTCTCTGGAAACCCGGACGATATCTGAAATCTAATTTTTATATTTTCTAATATTTTTAAACATTTTTCAATGCTGTGCTGTCTACCCCAATTTTTTCACATTCTATAAATACAAGATTGTTGGTTAAGCGTCTTCCATTCAATACGCATCACTTATCATCAGTTCACTTATCATCAGTTCACTTATCATCTTCACTCTTCTTATCACGCATCATCACATAATTGAAAAATTTAACGAAGCTTTCTTCACGAAATAATTTGGCACAATTTGCATTGTTCATGGTGCAATGTGAAGCACTTGTTGTCACACAGAGACCCTGTAAAATGCATTCCTTAGAAAAGGGCATCTGGCACCTTGGTGCACCGGTAAAGTGGGCACCACGGCGCACCGCACCGGCACCGGCGCCGTTCAGCTGGCACCGGCAGGGCACGTATGAAAATTGCAATTGCCGATTCCGGGTTACCGGTTCCCCGGTGCCTTTATGTGAGTGGTCAAGAGTAGTGATGTGAAAAGCGCCAGAACTTTGGCGCCAAGCGCCATGGCGCTTTTCTGACCAATGTACCAATGGCGCCAGAGCAAAATGGCGCCAAGTGCCAGAAGGCGCTTTTCGTTTTGGCGCTAGCGCCAGAAGCTTTTATGGAGCTTTTTGATCGAGCTTTTACATCACTGAGTCTGTAAAAATGACGTTTGACCTGTCATTTTACATGTAATGTACATTTTACATGACATCTGACACTTTGTATGACACTTTAACGGGCATTTTGCAGGGTTTTTGAGTGGTCCCTGTAGGTACAGTGAGTGTCTTCAGTCTTCATAGTTAATGCAAATGGACGGTAATATTACCTAGGAATTTTTATTTGCCTTCTGAACATGGACATTAGTCTTGCCTTCATATTTTTGTTAGTTATATCTATTACAATTTTAAATTTTTTCATTAATGTGATAAAATTCATCCCTTCTTATTCACAGATTTTGTAAATTCTATTGATCCTAACAAGACAAAATAAATAACCATGACTATTATGTCCTTTGATTATGATGACCCGAAATACAGATGTTGTTGCGGCAATTGTGAAGCAAAGGTACAGTTTTTAAACTTGATTTCATCATTTTTTAATAATTTTTATTTGAATTTATATGCCCATTCGTTTTGTGAGCATTTCATTTCGAAATATTTATAGAGAAAAACCACTATTAAAACCAGAGTTGTTAAAAGTACTGAACTTTTTTGAAAGTAAACGTAAACGTTAAGTATTTATTTTTTACTCACATGTGAATACAGAAAGCGTAAAGTATTTATTTTTTCTTTTACTCATGAGTAAACGTGAGTAGGTAAATTACCGTATTACCTCTAATATTAGGTATAACTTATATTGTTTTCGTCCGATTTTTAGAGCCAGAAGTTATGCCTTATATTAGAGGGTACCTTATACACTACCGTGCAGAATAGTTGAGACTTTTCACACATAGAGAAACAGTAGTCTGGGGGTCCACTGCACTTTTTTGCTTCCCAGTTTCTTGTCCCTTACCCAATTTTGATGCCGTTTGAGTATGTTGAAGTTTGATGCTGGGGCTACTGTGAAAATTTTCTGTTTGCTCAAATAATCCCCCAGGCCTGAGATAAGGGGGGTCTATAAAAAGATGGTCAATAAATATACAAAAAATGGGCAATCTGGATGAGTGTGATTGAAGCTTAATAACTCAACCATTTCTGGGCTGATTTGAATCATTCAACACTTAAAATGATCGGGACAACCTGCAGATTCTATTTTTGTGGTCAGTTTAGTGATGCCTAAATTTCGTATGACGATTTGACCCGGTTTTTGAACATGAAAAAAATAATTTTTTGAACATGCGATCATATACTTTAGACAACGAGGATTCATTTAAAACAAAAATGAGTTCAATATCTCTTTCCAATCAAAAGTTATGGCACTTTAAATTTTTCAATGGTGTCTAAATATTTTATGCTTATTTTACTGGGGTTTGCAGGATCAGAATTTTGTTATTGAACAGTTTATAACATTCTTTAGACAGAGAGAATTAATATGACAAAAACGTTTTTTCAATATCTCTTTCCACTCAAAAGTTATAGCACTTACAAACTTTCATCTTCATTCAATATAAAATAATTGCACATTACTCATTCACAGTTGGGCCAACTTTTCTCCCTAATATAGCAAAGCCATAACCTCAAATTTACACACCAAATAGCCCCACTCAGTAGTATGCCTACCCCCATTTCTGAGTTGCTGGCAATGGATGCAAAACTGCAACAAAAATAAATAAATGCCACATTTCCATCTATGCATTGCCATATGCTGTTCATGCTTACATGTTTCTTGCTTCACACAGAGCTCAGCAATGCAGGCAAGCAGTTCCCATGGTAAAATTTTTGTTAACAATGAACATAGGAATTTGATAAAGACTTTAAAGTGAGATACTGGGTGACTACTGCCCAAAACAAGAAAAGTCTCAACTATTCTGAAACATGAACAAACTGAGTTAATATGTTTGTACACTAGGAATATATGCAGATTTGAACTTGAGGGGCAGTCATCCTGGGCATGTGTAGTCAACCCACCAGGGTACCCATGTATAGTATCCAAATGTTTTGCATATCAACCATTTCAAAATTCTGGCAACATTAATCACGCAGCGCAAAAAGTCTCAACTTTTCTGCATGGTAGTGTATTAGAGGGTACCGTCAATTATTTTCACCAGACTTTAAAGAAATTTTACCAACAGTGAACAACGATACAATTTATTTTTTCAAATTGGAATGTACGAAATAGGTGGTACAGTATCACTTCAAAATGGCAGAACTCGACAAAGAGCCTTCACCCTTCGGCACCATTTTCATCATTTTCCGCCATGTTTGGCAACCGTTTTTATGATTTTGCATGTTTTGGCACGCAGCCAGCTGTGCCTTATATTAGAGGTATGCCTTATATTAGAGGGTACCTTATATTTATTTCGTCGCGTTCAAAATAGCCAAAAGTTATACCTTATATTAGAGGGTACCTTATTTTAGAGGGATGCATTATATTGGAGGTAATACGGTACTATTGTTCCCGGAAAACCTTAAAAAAATTATTTTTGCCTCAATTTTCACTTAAAATCACTCATTTTCAAACTTTACGGTAATTGTCTGCACAACTAAAACTGGCCACTCACATTTTCCAGAGGGGCACGCTGATACTCAGCGTTTGCGAATTGATTTTCGGAATTCTCCAACTCATTGGTGCCATTGGGACGACAATTGGCGAGGTTTATGGCTCTGGCAACATTTTGGCGGCAATTTGTTTGATCGTTTGCGGCATTTTGGGTATCGTGGGTATTAAAAAAAACAACAAGCTATTGATCTTGGTTGACTACATCTTCCATGTGAGTATTTTTTGTGTTTTGAAAGTATTTCTTGGTGTCTGTGCAGCTCATAATGTAAACTGATTAATTTTATTAGGTGTTGAAAATTTTGGAAAGTGCTGTTAAGGAATGATGTTCACATTTATTTGACATTTTCAGACATACTTCAGACTTTCAGACTTTGCATACAAACAATCACCCCCGGGGGGTATTTCGAGGAAATACGGTACACAGAAATTACCTATCTAAGTAGAATTCACGTAAAATCATTCAAAAACTCTTCAAATTTGAACTTCACAGTGGATCGTGGTAATCGTGTCTATAATCTCTTTAATCCTGGCAATTATTGGCCTCTTAACTACACTTCTAACTGATGATAATGCCAATGAAGACTCCAAAAGTGTTCGGATTGGCACTGCAATTTGGCTGGTGGTTATGGCGCTGGTGCCGCTCCCAGACCCTGTAAAATGCCCTGTAAAATGTAAAATGTTATGCAAAGTGTCAAATGTCATGGAAAATGCCCGGTAAAATGGCAAACGTAAGTGTGCAATTTTACCGAGCAGTTTACATGACTTTTGACACTTTGCATTACATTTGACATTTTACTGGCAATCTTACAGGGTCTGGGACTGCCTCCAGGTTGTAGCTGGACTTAATGTGTGGTTTTTGCTGATTATCAGGGGCGCATATCACTTTATGAGGGACGAAGAAGGTTAGCCAACCCCCCCCCCCGCTAACGATGGCAAAAAAAGATTCGAAAATTCGAAAATATTTTCGAATTTTCGAATTTTTTCATAATTTTCGAATTTTTATTTCACCCCTGGAAAAACACTTAAAAATCGATTTATTTTTCAAAAAATTCGAAAATTCGAAAATTCAAAAATTCGAAAATAGTTTTCGAATTTTTCAGGTGATACAAGGCGACAAACCGCACTCTTAAGTTCAGTGTGCTGAATAAATCGACATTTGATATGCGGTGGGTCTGAAAATGCCTGATGTAATGAAAAAAACCCCATTGAAATGGGGTCCGTCCGCGGCTGCCTCGAAGCCCGAGTCCGACACATCAGTTGATCAGTTGAGGAACTGACTGCACAGAGCTGCCCGAACAATTAGAACCGCGGCACTCTACTTCCGCGGAAACAGACAGCAAATTCCTGATGCGTACCTGCGCGTTGCGTACCTGTACTGATGAGAACCCAATTAGGGTTCTCATCAGTACATGAGGGATTCTTTACGGTCAACATATCAATTACCATAAAAGGTTGCCCGGGATCGTATCCACCTATCCACCGAACACCACCCAACACTTGATTGATTGATTGGCATATTTATATTTACTTAACGTGTGCCTGGAAGTAAATAGAGATGGTGTTTCACTGTATGTCACAGTGTGCACTGTGTGTCTGTTACTCTGTTTAACTGCAACAAAAAAATGTCCATCTATGGCAAAATGCTTCTACTTTGATGGAATACACAGGCGCTGATTTATGACATACGTTGAAACCAAAGCCATGAAGTTTTGTACAATGTCATGCAAAGTGTCAATTGTCAAGTGTCATGTCAAATGTCAAGCAAAGTGGCAATTATCATGACAAATGTCATGCAAAGTGTAAATTGTGTATCCAAACCTGATGTTTTGTATATTAATCTCATGCTTTTTGTATCCAAATGTTCACATAAGATTTGGATTCAAAAACAACAAGAGTTGGATACAAAACATAATATTTGGATACAATTTGCTTGACAATTGATATTTAAATTTATATTTGTCATGACAATTGACACTTTACATTACATTTGTCATGACAGTTGACACTTTGCATGACATTTTACATGACATTTGACACTTTACAAAGCTTGGGAAGCCCCCAGTTCCACAAATCAAAAGGCATAAACTCAAGCAAAAAAAATTTTTTACAACAAAATATGAATTTTTTTTTACAATTTTACAAAAATTTTACAAAAATTCCAATTTTTATACAATTTTTAATTTCGTTTTGGAATTTTCCATTTTATTCTTCAATTTTCCCTTTTTTATATTTTTTTATTTTTTTCTGAGATTTTGCCAACCCTGGTTGTGACACACTTAAATGAATGATTGTCAAATATTGATGACACTTAAACAGCTGCGTACCCAACAGTACCCTCCCAAACAGACGCCGGTCCATCATAAACATTGTCGGACATATAAGTCCACATACCGTATTTCCTCGATATATCCCCCCCCCCCAAATTGAGTGTAAAGGGAACGTACACGACAAAAACTGTAGTTTGTGTTCTGTGTAATGCAGAACACCGTTAAAACAATGTCGGTGTCACGTTAGAACAGTGTTTATATTTACCATATACATACTAATATTAGTCTACAGAACCTTATATATGTCAGTTATTGTTGCATTTTACTACCTCAGCGTACATTACAAACAACGAATTTGTACTGGGACTTCAAAAAAAATTTCTGGCGAAATAAACCCCCCTCGAAATACCCCCTCGTTTAACCCCCCTCTCGAGACCACTATGGAACAATCACCCCCGGGGTATTTCGAGGAAATACAGTAAGTATTTCTACCATTTGTCATGTTTAAGTGACGTGAAATTGTCATATCATGCTTCACTTACAGTGAAATTACAGTTAAAAGGGGCTCTAAACATGAAAACAGTCCAAATACTGTGTTTTAGGCTTAAAATTCAATATTTATCTTAAAAATTCGAAAATTGACAAAAAAGATTCGAAAATTCGAAAATTAAATTCGAAATTCGAAAATTAATTTGGGAAAAAATTCGAAAATTCGAAAATTCATTTTAGAAAAAACACTTAAAAATTTAAATACTTTTTTCTGGGGGGTTTGCCATCGTTACCCCCCGCCCGATAAAAGAAACAAACAGTGGGGGTATTTATCATGAATGGTTAAGACAGGAGTAAATGGACCAACTACAAAGGAAAAAGCACAAGACCAACTAATACCATGTGCCTGTAGGCATGTAAACCCGCTTGACATGCACGTAAAATATAGCTGAAAATAGGTGTATAACCATGAATAAATCCCAAAATCGCATTTTTAAGGTGGAAATTGACAAAATGATACAAAAATTAACAATTTTACGTGAAATTTTTTTAAAACTCACTCAAAATTTGCGCAATGTAAATTCATAGATAAATAGCTGAGCGATTTGTGGGGCGGAGGCTCAGAGGGGAAAGTGGCTAAAATTATAGTCTCGGGATAGCTGGCCGATTGTTGGGGGCAGCCCCCCCCATTGGAGACCCCTGCAGGTCTATCTATCCCCAAATTGACCATTAGCTATATCCATCGCCAAATTGACATGTTTGAAGTTATAACTGATATTCAGTGTCTCCAAAAAAAGTCCAAGAAGCTGCAGCAGTTCTCAAGATGTAAATTCTATGTCAAGAGTTCACAATTTGTCAACAACATTTCACAATTCGTCAACAACATTTCACAATTCGTCAACAACAACTGAGGGATATATTTTTATCTTTAAAATGTCTGAAATGTGATTTGTTTAGTCTGAATTTGTCATTTCACTTTTCATTTTTCATTCAGCCAAAACTCACCCCACTCAACCAGAAATGGCATAGCACCCCCCACACCCTCGCACAGCCGCAGTTACAAATCGAGGCAGGGCGGGGGGTGGCAGTTACCCGGCTGTGGGCACCCCCGCCGGCTACCAGGCAGCCAACCCTCCCAGTTATGGCACAAATTGAGATCGATTTGTGAATTGTGAGTGAAGTGTGATAATGAGATTTTGGTTGTGTTGCTGTAATTCGTATTTTTTTTGCCACTCGAAAAAATATTTGAAATCTTTTTGCTATAAATGTGAACATTTTAAAAACTTTTTTGGAAAATAATCAAAAATTCGGAATTCATTTTAAAAGTACTTAAAAATGCAATAACTCCTTTCAGAATGTTTTGCTACCCTTCGGTGTGTAAACCTCACGTTGTGTTCTTTTTGTTTTACTTCAATGTTTTATACATAAAAGTACATCAGGGTCTATTCCATGTTTTGTTTTTCCAATAAGTTGGCATCTTCTGTTTAAATTGTAGCATGTGCAAACATTTTTTAGGCATCTTTTGCACAAGTTTTTGCTAATATATTGTAAATACAAGACATTTTAAGATATTAATAATGTAAATTGAATGATTCATTGCATTTCTAGATTTTGGATAAATATGTGTAGAACCGTATTTATTGTAAATACTAGAGGTAGAGCAACGTTTTCCCAGGTGCCAATCCCAAGCCCTGTAAAGTGTAAAGTAAAGTGTCAAATGCAAAGTAACTGCCAATTGTCATGCAAAGTTCAGCAATAGAATTTTTTTGTTTTGATTGACACCTTACTTTGCATTTGACTTTACATTTGACACTCTACTTTACACTTTACAGGGCTTGGGATTGCCTCCATGTGTGATTAATTCAGTATACAATATCCAAGGTGGATCTAAATGAAAGTTTTCTGAAGGAATCTTCATTCTTTTAAACTTGAATAGATATCAATATGGAGTTCTTAAATTCGAGTTTTTAATTTTCATCAAATTGCCAGCTAAAAACTGACGATATTTAAATGACAGTATTCTGCGGTCGGAATCTGTGGTTAAAACTCAATGTGTCCATTCGTGAGTTTCAGAGCTGTTTAAATCACTTAAGTATACTGTATTTTGTCGAAATATCCCCTCGAAATACCGCCCCCTCAAAATGGATAAAATGAAATTATCAACCCCCCTTGTAAAAACCCCCTAAATTAGAGGGTAAGTGACAAAAGCTGCGCTCTGTGAGCAGGGTAATGCAGGACACACAAAAACAATGACGTGTTGGGTCAGAAAATCACATTACAAAGGTCGGAAATCTAGTTTCCATGCCAATAGGGTCCCTGCGGGTCTCTTCTTCCCGGCGCATCTACAGATTATAGCTGATGGGTAGCAGCTTTCCTGGGTTTCATGTGGGGTATTATTTGCGGTTAGCATTCGAAAAAATCACCGATTTTTTGGAAAATATATATAAATATATCACTCCAAATTTGGAAAAAATATAAATATATATAAATCACTCTAGGTCTCCAGAAAATATAATTTAATTACTGAAAAAATAACTCTAAGCTCGAAAAAATTACAAAAAATCACTTGCCCTTTATTTCTTTTTCAAGTGATATTCTGGGCTTTGTTTACCATTTGCAAGCAAAAACTGTACTTTAATATCCCGCAGTCATTTATTATCATTCCACATTCTTTATTCAGTGTGAAGTGAAAACAAGCAAATATCAGAACAGAAAAATTGACAGCCAGCACCGATTTCATGCTTTGAAAAAAATTTACAATAAAATTTACAGTTAGTCATATTCATACAGGGACCTATCCAGGATTTTTGAGCTGGGGGGCTGCTTGTTTACGGAGCCCGGCGAGGGGGGGGAGCCTCAGCCCCCCCCTAAAATTTTAGCTACATAGTGGCGGAAAGGCGCCATGGCGCTGGCGCCATTAGTAGGCGCCACGCCATGGTGCCATTGGTGTTGGCGTCAGCGCCATGGAACACTGTATATGTATGTAAATATACATACAAAACAGCAAAAAGCACAACATTTTTAATGATTTGCGGCCACATGGAGCAAATCTGATGATAATACCGTATATCTGGTGAAGAATGCGCGCTTGCGCACAAAAATTTTTATGCTGACGTTGAAAAAGTCGCATTTTCTGGTCACTTTCTGGTCTCGCCCCGGGAGGGGGGGGGGGCTGCAGCCCCCCTGCCCCCTGGATACGGCCCTGTATTCATAGCAAAAAAATTATTGCCATGCTGTCCGTCACCCAGGTTTTCTGTATCAGGTGCAACAGTTTCAGCAAAAAATTGCACAATCAATACTAAAAAATGTATAGAATAAATTTTTCTTGCCTTTTTCACATGCTGTTTGGCCAATCATAAAATAGAGCATAAAATTCATAAGATGACAGAAATAAAAAATTACTAAAACAGTTTACAACTAAATTTATGGTGATATCATCATTTGTCATCATTTGTATTTTCACAGCAAAAAAATGGATCCATGACGAGTGTTGAAGCAGGCTGGATGCGCCTGAAGTGGCGCGCTTCCATACAGTTTCACCCGCTTCCAGCAACATAACGAAACATTCTGTTGAAGTGCCTTCCACCTGCTTCCCCTATGTATACATTTGTCGGGAGTGGCATATTAAGAAGCGTGAAGTGTTTTCAGATTTTTGTGATGTGTGCAGAAACTCCAGCATTCTTGGTGAATGTCAGAAATTGTTGGCATGAAGACACTTCATGGCGTCTCACTGCGCATCCACACAACCATTTTTGCTGTGTTTCACATTAGGTAAAATAAACACAAGGGCAAACTAGTGACTTGCCAACACCACCTGACAAAAATTCATGCCATTTGTGAAAACTGACCATATACAGCATTCAACAGTGGAAAACTGGATTATCTCATCATTAGGCCATTTCAGTTTTCAAAAAGTTATGGTGAAAGTGTTGGCACAATCTCTTAACTCAGAAATGCTCTACACGAACAGAAGGAATTTTCTGGAGAAAATCACTCACAAAATTCTCTTGCACAGATTACATGTTTTAGTCATAAAGTGCATTCATTTCACCACAATGTATTTACCGTATTACCTCGAATTATCCCCCCCCCCCTTGAATTAACCCCCCCCCCCCTCGAATTAACCCCCCCTCAAAATGGGCTGGGGAAATAATAGACCCCCCCTCGAAATACCCCCCCCCCCCTTCGGAATGATGTACGTCATGTACATGTAAATACGTCATGTACGCAATGTACATGATGTATGTTACTGTTAATTTGCATTGCAGCTACACATATAGAGTAGTTTGTGTAGCTATCTACGTTTTTATGTCCAAATATATCCTGTTTGGACACATTTATTACCTATTTTGGGTACGCAAATGCCTACTATTTACTACGATCCTTACGAAAATTTCTGACGAAATAATAAACCCCCCCCCCTCGAATAAACCCCCCCTCGAATTAACCCTCCCTCAAATTTGGCTGGCGAAATAATAAACCCCCCATGGGGGTATTTCGAGGTAATACGGTATCTAGTATGAGTGATTTTCTCAGTGATTTTTTTTCGAATTTAAAAAATATATATAAATATATCACTCAGAATTTGAAAAAAATATAAATATATATATAAATCACGGGTTATTTATATTTATTGTGATTTTCGAAAATATAAAACACAGGTTATTTTCGATTGCTATCCCCGGTTCGCTCTGCCGAGAGAACGACCCGCAGCCATAGCATAAATCGAGGGTGGCATTTTAGGGGGGGGGGGGGGGTCCACCAAACTTTCAGCTCGTCCCATTCTGTTGTACGGTGGTCGATTTTGATGCCGTTCAAGTATGTTGGGGTTTGAGGTTGGGGCTACGTCTAATTTTTTTTGTTTCCTCAAATAATCCCCCAGTCCCGAGATAAGGGGGGTCTATAAAAACGTGGTTATTTTGCATGTCCGATCAGGCATATTTAATTGAAAGCTCAATAACACAGCCATTTCTGGGCCGATTTGGATCGTTTAACACTTAAAATGATCAGGACTAGTGATGGAAAAGCGCCATGGCGCTGGCGCCTGGCGCTAGCGCCAAAGCAAAAAGCGCCATGGCGCTATTGGCGCTTGGCGCCTTTTTGCTGTGGCGCCATTGGCGCTTGGCGCCTTTTTGCTGTGGCGCCATTGGCGCTTGGCGCTGGGGTTTGGAAAAGCGCCATGGCGCTTTTGGCGCTTGGCGCTATGACGTCGTGGCGCCATTGGCGCTTGGCGCTAGTGTTTTAAAAAGCGCCAAAAAAGCGCCAAAAAGTTTACTCAAAATTCATCATTATTTTATGCAGAAAGACCTGTTAAGTATAATTTACATAAGTATTTATGTGCTACTGTCAGTGTATTCCCGGATCAATATACCCTATTCTTGATTACTTTATACATAATTTCCTTGTGATTGCATGGGTATTCAACATTTGTCCCATCTAATCAGAATTATGTAAGACTTTATGTGACTATTCATCGGACTCGTAACACTCTTCACATAGGTTTTAGCTCAATCGCTATACTGAGCTTGTTCCTTGCAGTTTTGTTTGAGCAGGGTCAAAGGACCCTGTAAAGTGTAAAGTTGAGTAATAAACATCATCCAATATTTCATAAATACATCTTTGTTAAGTGTCATGCGAAATGTCAAAAGTTCAGTCAAAATTTTTTCTTTTCTATTTTGATCACATTTTACATCACATTTACTTCTTGACATCTGACACTTGATTTTACAGGGTGTGGAATCACTTTCTGAAGCCATTCCAACAATGGCAATCCAAAATTTGAAACCTCAAAATCCTATGTTCAAAAGTGACTAGCAAGCTCGAAACTGCAATATTCTAATAGAAAAATCGAATGTACCGTATTACCTCGAATTACCCCCCCCCCTTGCATTAACACCCCCCTCGAAATACCCCCCTAAATTTCGGCTGAGGAAATAATAAACCCCCCCCCCCTCGAAATACCCCCCCTAAAATTGAGTGTAACGTGAACGTACATGACAAATACCGCAGTTTGTGATCTGTACTATGCAGAACACACGTTAAAACTGATGATTAAGTGACGTTAGGGAAGGGTTTTTGTGTATATACAGTAATATATGCCTATAAACACATATAAATCTATGTGATTGTTCGATTTTTCTATGTCTGCGTATGGGGAATTTCCAAAAATTTCTGGCGAAATAATAGACCCCCCCTCGAATAAAGCCCCCCTCGAATTATCCCCCCCTCAAATTTTGCTGGCGAAATAATAAACCCCCCTGGGGGTATTTCGAGGTAATACGGTATTCCAAAAAAAATTGAAAACTTCATTTGAAAATAATTTTTGGGGAATAACAACTAAATTCCAAAAGTAATTTTTAAAAACACCTAAAAAATCTTAGCAGTTTTTACAGATGGTGTGCTATACTTAAGCCCAAACACCTAGCTGCAAAATATCAAGACAAAAAGAATGAAAGTGACTGCAGTTGACTTGTATCTTGCGCCAAAACCAAGTTAATAGCAGTGCATCAGCATCGCTGCATATATGAGAAGCAAAAAATTTTTGGCGCTGGTGCTATTGGCGCTTGGCGCCAATATCCTCTGGCGCCATTGGCGCTTGGCGCCGTGGTCTAGAAAAGCGCCATGGCGCTTTTGGCGCTTGGCGCCATTTTGCTCTGGCGCCATTGGCGCTTGGCGCTGGGGTTCGGAAAAGCGCCATGGCGCTTTTGGCGCTTGGCGCCAAAGTCCTGGCGCTTTTTCCATCACTAATCAGGACAACCTGTGGATTCCATTTTTGTAGCTGTATTGGTGATGTCTAAATACCGTATGCTGATTTGACCCGGTTTTTGAACACAAAAAATAAATTTTTCTGAACATGCTATCATATACTTTAGACAATGAGAATTCATTTAAAATAAAAATGAGTTCAATATCTCTTCCCGATCAAAAGTTATGGCGCTTCAAACTTTTCACTCCCATCTGCATAAATAACTACATGCATGCAACTTCAAAACTCCATATCTCGACCATTTCTCAGTCGATTTTGACTAATGAACACTTAAAATGATCAGAATGACATGGAGATTTCATTATTAATCCCAGATTTTCCATATATTTCATCAGATTTCCCATACAAGAAAATAATGCAAACGCTTGAATGAAATTGTCATAATGAAAATGCATACAAATAAACTGTGAATAAAAATGATATCTCCATGTTATTCAGTTCATTTTAAGTGTTTATCGGTGAAAATCGGCTGACAAATGGTCGAGATATGGAGTTTTGAAGTTGCATGCACCATTCTTCATGTGGTTTTTTATGTGGATGGGAGGGAAAAGTTTGAAGCGCCATAACTTTTGATCGGAAAGAGATACTGAACTCATTTTTGTTTTTTTATGAATTCTAATTGTCTAAAGTATATGATAGCATGTTCAGAAAAAATTATTTTTCGTGTTGAAAAACCGGGTCAAATTGGCATACAGAATTTACACATCACTAATACAACTACAAAAATGGTACTTGCAGGTTGTTCCGATCAATCTAAGTGTTAAATGATCCAAATTGGCCCAATTGCAGATTTTCCGTCAGGCTCGTCTGTTTTTGTGTGTGGGCTCAATAATGACACACTGCTAAAAATAAGTTTGTGAAGTGTGTGGAAGCGCGCTCTGTGAAGTTTTTGGTGAAGTGTCTTCCACTCACTTCACCTAGCTTCACGAAGCCTGTAATTTCGTGAAGCGCACTTCCCGACGCTGACGCTTCCACACGCATCAAACTGATGCCAAGTTCCAGTGGAAGCATTGTGACACTTGGTGAAGACACTTCAGAAAAGAGAGATTTTTGAAGGCACTTCACATACAATAATCACAGTGAAGACACTTCCAATTGTATTTTACCACAAAAAATGATTCAAATGCCAAGGATGGATGGATGGGCATGTGTGCCATATAGTTCAATGATCCATGTTTAGTCACATTTCACACTGCTTTATTTAGGTAGTATTTACCATCTCCCATTATCTTGTCACGCATAAAGTTTATTTTCATATGTACCTTATCGTCGCATCCTCATACTAATGTTCTGAAGTCAATCAGCATATAAATACTAAAATTACCACACTTTTTTCATGTGAAGTGCCTTCACTACAGCACTGACATTGTGAAGACACATCACAGTGGGACGTCAGAAGTGAAGACTCTTCACCAACATTGTGCACCTTCGTGAAGCATTTTTGCTATGTGAAGTGTCTTCACAACTATTTTTGTGAAGCGTCGGGAAGCGCGGACCAGCGTCATGAAGCGTCGGGAAGCGAACCGTGAAGGCACTTCAAGAAGCTTCACGACGCATCACACACCTATTTTTTGCTGTGACAGTGAAATTTCTACATTTTCTTACATTTGACAGAGAACGCACGTAATTTTAGCCCTCTGTGCGTACACTCACCCACGATTCCCATTTTCAAGCGCGTGACGGGTTTCCAAAAGTTTGTAAAAATCACAAGTTTGTATTGGAAAAATGTCGATGAGAGGGCCCGCAAATTCTTGGCGGTTTAGAAATCTTCAGACGGGCGCGAGTGGGCGGAGTCGCGATGTCTCGTTGTTTACGCGGCCGAAAAAAAAAAATAGAAATGTCTGCGCGCACTGTAGAATGCGGGAAATTCGTCGCGTAATCGAGAATTATTTCATTTTCGCCGCCCAAAACATCCGTTCCACCGCACCGGTTCCATTTCAGGTCGCAATTCCATCCTTATAAACATGGAAAGCCCGCAACGCATCGATTTGGGCGTCGATTGTCGAAACATCCAGACTGAAATCGGTGTGCTTATGGATCGGGCGACGGCGGTAGACAAGGAGAATGTTCTAGGTTAATATGCCATCGATGCCATGGCTTTTGGGTGGATTTTTGAACCCGACGACTTTGGGGTACCGGGATTCATTGTTTTTAAACGGTTTTGTCGCTTTGGCAACGTGCCAATTTTAGAGCCCGAAGTTGCGCAGTGGCATGAGCAGGGACGTATCCAGGATTTTTGAGCGGGGGGGGGCTGCTTGTTTACGGGGGCCGGCGAACGGGGGGGGGGGGGCTCAGCCCCCCCCCCCCCTAAAATTTTCCCTATATAGGGACGGAAAAACGTTTTGGCTCTAGCGCCATACAAAGGCGCCACGCCGTGGCGCTATTGGCGTTGGCGCCAGCGCCAGGAACCACGTTATTTGTATGTAAATATGGATACATATAAGGCGAAATTCGCAAAAAATGTGTTCATTTCCAAGGATATTGGTTTACAGCGGTCAATCCGCTGAAAATAGAATGTATGGGGAAGAAATTGCGCGCTTGCGCGCAAAATTCTCAAGAAACATCGAAAAATATACATAAAAAGTTGCAGTTTCCGGGACTTTTTCGGTCTCACCCCGGGAAGGGGGGGGGGGGCTGCAGCCAAGGACGTAGCCAGGGGGGGGGCGGCCGCCGGCCGCCCCCTCCCTTCCCGGGTGGGACAGAAAAAATATGCCAGAAAGGGCACTACCACAAAGCGATGTTGTCTGCAACCCGAAAAATTTTTGCGCGCAAGCGCGCATTTCGGCGCCGCACGATATGGCTTATTCATACCTATGGTTTGGGACCAAAAATCACTCAAAATGTGTCCCGGTCGCTGTATATATACAGTCTACATACTTATACAAGTCTATCGAGTCTTATACAGGCGGTTCTTGTGGCATTTTTCGGCGTCTGGGTACGTTTCAAGCGACAATTTAGTACTGGGATTTCAAAAAATTTCTGGCGAATAATACCCCCCCTCGAAATACCCCCCTTTGTTTAACCACCCGTCAAAATTTCCACTCTGAAAAAATAAACCCCCGGGGGTGATTCGAGGAAATACGGTACATTGCATACCTAAAAATCGCTTTCTTAACACTACACAAATACTTTATCCCACCAACCAAGTACAGTTAAAATATTTACAGATGTGTATGAGTAGGTATATCTATGTATCACCTGATCACTAAGCTTTGCAGCCATATGAAAAGTAAAGCGTATAAATACGACATGTTTAAATGGTGCGGTTTGATCAATCAACACAGTACAGTGCACAATGCAAATATACTCAGGTGCAGGGTTGGTTTTAGTAAAATTCTTTTCACTAAAATTTTATTTTATTTTTATTAAAATTGTATTTTATTTTTATTTTATTCTTCAATTTTCCATTTTATTTTTATTTTATTCTTCAATTTTTATTTTTTTATTCTTTTTTTATTTTTTTTTGTTATAGTTTGTGACCAGGATTGATTTAAGTAAAATTCTTTTTACTAAAATTGTATTTTATTTTTATTAAAATTGTATTTTATTTTTATTTTATTCTTCGATTTTACATTTTATTTTTATTTTATTCTTCAATTTTCTATTTTATTTTTATTTTATTTTTATTTTTTTCTGTGATTTTTTTCTGTGAGTATATTGATATATTTCACCATTGTGCCTACACACACTAGTTTACTAAAGAAATAAAACCCCCCACATAAATCAGCTTTTACTTCATTTGAGTTTACCAGACTCATTTCTTACCAGAGTCAATTTTTATCTCTGCAAACTGTAGTTGATGAACACCTCATTCTGGGGTCAATTCCAGAAGTGGAGAAGTAACAGACCATTTTAGAACTGAGAAGTAAAATAAGAAGTGGGGAGTGAAATAAGAAGTAAAATGAGAAGATAAAAGTGTGGTGTAAAAAGACAACTGAAAATATTTCCTACTTCATTTTTCAATTTTACTATCACATTTCACTCATTCAGTTTTACTTCACATTTCACTCTTTCACTTTTACTCCACTTTATGTGGCGATAGAGTTACACTTAGGTTGTATTTTACTTTTTTTTATGCGCTTGACATATGATGACAGCTGTAATATTGAAGAAATGAATGAATGAATTCCTCACATCTCATATTACTTCTCATCTTATTTCTCATTTCACTTCTCTCTTTGCTCTTTACTCTGATTTTAACTTTTATATTCTCACTCCAAAAATGTTTTTTCACTTCTCCACTGCACCTGGTCAACTCAAATGTGTTCAAAGTGGATTTATGAGTATTTGAAATATCAGTATTTCACATGTTTGTACATGGTCGGGCCGAAAAGTCCCCGGGCAGTGCTTGCCATTCGCGCTAGGGGTAAGCAACGGTTATAAAATTTTGACACGTTAATATATCAGGTGTTTTGAGTTTTCACCCAAAATTTCACCCCTCTAGCTCCACCCACTGCGGAACTGTGGGGGTTACAATTTCGGTCATTTTGTACTGATGTACAAATGGTGCTCTAGCTCAACGCTGCTTTAAGTTGTGATCATGAAACTTTGGCTAGTGTAAGCCACCAGTGTTGGCAATGTGCTGATAGTATTCAACACTTTCATCAACATCATTGCTATTAAGGTAAAATTAATATCCAGATCAGGGTGATGTGCAAGAAACGTGGGAACTGTGATGGATGTTTTTGGTGATCATCTGAGATCATGTTGTATTGCAGTGATTTAAATATTGTTTTGAAATGTGCGGTAGTCAATTATGTGAATAAAATTTCCCTATGTTACAATACTAATCTGTAGTGGACACATTACGTGTGTTCAACAGCGGTGTGCATGCAAAATGCATCCTGTATTAACCACTTCTTTTCCCTGTTAACCCAGACTCTTATTCAATGAACCCTCATTTCAGCTTTAACTACTGAGCAGAATCAGAATGGAGCCAAAGGAATGGAATTCTGGGGAAGTGCAGAGGGGGGTGATTTGTGCCTTGAGAACCCAGGGTAATACCACCAGGGAGATCGCTGCCCAGTTGTCTGCGTTGTTTGGAGAGGCTTCTTTGAAGAAGTCTGCTATTGCTGAGTGGACTAGAAAATTTGATCAAGGTCAGACAACTGTGGGCGATGACCACAGGAGTGGGCGGCCATCCAAAGTGTCTCCACAACTCTTTCAGGCTATTCAGGAAAAATTAGCTGACAATTTGTGCATCAGCAGCACTCAACTGGCAGATGAACTGGATTTGAGCAAGTCCACAGTGCAAAAGGCACTCAAGGAAATGGGGTATAGAAAACTGACCTGTCTCTGGGTGCAAAAATGGCTGACTGATGAACAGAAAGAGACGAGAGAGGAGAGTTCTCTACAGTTACTGTCCTGTGTGGAGCTGGTGGGGGGCACTGATTCTTTCATTAACAGAGTGATTACTGTTGATGAAGTTTATGTGCCTCTCTACATGCATAAATCCAAAAGGACCTCACGGGAGTGGAGGAAGAAGGGTGTGTGATAATATCAAATGTTCACTACTGAGTCATTTGTCATTGAACAATAAACATTGAAATTTCTCAGGCCAGAACCTGCCCATCAAAGGGAGGGCTGTCGCTGGCAGCAGGACGGGTATCATGACTACTGTGTTTTGGGGTTCCATGCAGGGACGTACGCAGGATTTTTGAGCGGGGGGGGCGGATTGTTTACGGAGCCCGGCGAACGGGGGGGGGCGGCGCCCCCCCCCCCTAAAATTTGGCCCTATAGTAAAGGAATGGAGCCATGGCGCTGGCGCCATTTGTAGGCGCCAGCACCATGGCAGTATTGGCGTTGGCGCTGGCGCCAACGTACACTCTATAGGTACCGATTTAGACCTATATATAGGACTAAGACATATGTTGGACACTTTTATGATGCTTTTCAGGTTCCTGAAAATACACATTAAACAATGGGGTGGGGATTTGCGCGCTTGCGCGCAAAAAATTTTTGAAAGTGCCTACAAAATCGCTTTAGAAAAGTGCCATTCCTGGCAAATTTTTATGTCCGGCCCGGGAACGGGGGGGGGGCGGCCGCCCCCCCCCGCCCCCCCCCTGCGTACGTCCTTGGTTCCATGGGCATTTCGCTCATTGATTTTGCCCCATTAGGAACGAAGATAAACAAGGACTACTATTGTGCTCTCTTGAAAAAGGCGAAAAACAACCTGGGGAACAGGAGGAGGTTTAGGGGGCTGCAAAGTAGGGGGGTGCTTTTCTTGCAGGATGGGGCTAGGCCGCACACTGCACAGGTAACCATAAAAAAAAATAAGTTGTGAGAAACATGAAGACACTTCGTTTCATAATCCACAGAACTATTACTAATGTGTAAGCCGTCTCCACCTTCCAGCAAACTCAGGATCTGCTGAAGGAGATTAATTGGGAGGCTCTGCCACACCCTCCTTATAGTCCCGACATGGCCCCAAGCAATTACGGGCTTTTTCCTGCATTGAAGAAGTCATTGAGAGGCGTGTGGTCAGGTCAGGAGTCAGGTGGCAGTGGTGCATAGACTCCAACGGGGGCTATTTTGAGAAGGAGAGGCAGAATGATGAATTTGGTAGTGAGAGTAGTGACAGTAATGACAATATGGACTAGGCTTATGATATCATAGCTAATGTTGGTTAGTGCGAGCACAATGCCAACACTGGTGGCTTACGCTAGCCAAAGTTTCATGATCACAACTCAAAGCAGCATTGAGCTAAGGCACCATTTGTACATCAGTACAAAATGACCGAAATTGTAACCCCCACAGTTCCGCAGTGGGTGGAGCTAGAGGGGTGAAATTTTGGGTGAAAACTCAAAACAACTGATAGATAAACGTGTTCAAGTTTTATGACCGTAGCTTACCCCTAGCGCGAATTGCGAGCACTGTCCGGGGACTTTTCGGCCCGACCATGTACATATACTTACATCAAGTTGTCAGTAGCATATAAAAAGCTATGAAGTTTCCATGCAAATTTTAATGAAGCATAATGAACTACTTGAAAGTAGAATGCATGTTCAAGACAAGACACTGGTGTCACAGCAAAAAATGGTCGTGATGCATGCAGCATCCATCATGATGTGTCATGAAGTGTCTTCATCTTGACACTTCCCAATGCTTCACAAAGCATGTTGACAAAATTTGTTGTGAAGCCTGGTGCTTCACGAAATTTGTTGTGAAGCCACATCACATTATACACATGCTTTACAAAGGAATATTGTCTATCCTGGTTGCACATTTTTACCAAATATTTACATTTCCCAACTAGTTCTTACCCCACCCAAGTATATCAGTGCAGTGTGTATGTAGAAATTCCAGGGGGGCGTTGGGCCGTTGGCTAAGTGAGCTGTATATTTAGTTTTGGTCAAAATCAAAAGTCAATCCGATGTTCAAACTGTCAGATGAAATAGAAAATGCACATTTGTAGGTATGCAAACTAGACAAATGCGAGGTTTAATTGCTTTGATTTTTTTTGCAGACACTTTCACATTGTTGTACAATTTTCTGTGGATTTGTTAGGTTACTCCAATTTATTGCTGTTTTAACAATTTTTGCAGGATATTGCTTGAGAAATATTTATATGAATTTATTATATCAATTTAAGTAATATCTGTTTTGTAATTTTTTTCTAAATTTTGTTTTTGTTTTCTGTAGAAAAATTTATGTTGTTTCTCTGTTATTGCATTAAAATGTTTTGATATCCCAAATATTGCTGCCGCATCGAAGCACAAATTTCATTTTGATTCACCATAAACAGATTATTACAACTTTTTAAACAGACAGTTGTCACTTTGAAGACTCTGGCTAGAAAACTTCAAATGCGGCTCTCGAATGTTTACTTTGACAAGGATATTATTTACTGTATATCCTCGAATAAGTCCCCCTTGATTAACCCCCTTTCGAACAACTCTTCCATATTTATTTGTGTACAAAAACGTTTTATGTATGTTTTATGTACGTACCTTATCTTGCAGCTCAAGTTCCTTAACATGATTTCAGTGTTTGAATTAAAAAAATAGCATTGCTATATGCAATTTATGTAACAGATGTAATCCCATCTGTGCGGTATATAAATCATGTTTTTTGCTGAAAATCACAACAAAAAATAACTCCTCCCTTTGTATAACTCCCCTGAGGTCTTATTCGAGGATATACTATACACAACCGTATATCCTTGAATAAGACCCCAGGGATGTGATTATTTCGTCAGAAGTTTTGGAGGTGGGTGTTATTCAAGGGGGGATGTTATACAAGGGGGTGTGTTATTCAAGGGTTTCTTGTTTTCCTCAGAACTTGCACTTTATTCATTGTATAAATGTATTCCATCAACTCATGTAATCCAGGTGCCGGTTCCGCAAGTGGACAAGTTAAGAGTTAAAAGTTAAGAGTTGAGTAAAAAGACAAATGGCGAGTTAAGAGTAAAGTTAAAGTTTAAGAGAAAAGTTAAAGTTTAAGAGAAAAGTTAAAATTTAAGAGAAAAGTTAAAAGTTGAGTTAAAGGTTAAGAGTTGAGTTAAAGGTTAAAAGTTGAGATAAGAGTTAAAAGTTGAGTTAAGAGTTGAGTTAAGAGTTGAGAGTTAAGAGACAAGTGGAAAATGATGGTAAAAAAATAAAAAAATAAAAAATATGAAATTGGTATCAATACGGCTGTTCGCTGGCATGGTGCCAATGTTGTATGCACGTCATTTGAAAATAACGTATCCAAAAAAATTATCGCCAAAAAAAGAAAAAATTGCCGAACGTTGTTTCGAAATGGCCGTGCGGGGACAAAATGTGATTGAAGATCAGCGTATCGCGCTTCTGCAACAAATGACCCATTTGTCTAATTAAATCAACTTTTAACTCAACTTTTAACCTTTAACTCAACTCTTAACTTTTAACTCAACTTTTGACTCAACTTTTAACCTTTAACTCAACTCTTAACTTTTAACTCAACTTTTGACTCAACTTTTAACCTTTAACTCAACTCTTAACTTTTAACTCTTAACTTGTCTACTTGCGGAACTGGCCCCAGGTACCGTATTTCTTTGAATTACCCCCCTCAAAATGGGCACTATGAATAAATAAACCCCCCTCGAAATACCCCCCCCCCCAAATTCATTGTATAGAAACGTACCTAGATGACAAAAGCTTTGGGAAACGCAGGACACACGTTAAATACAATGATTGTGTTACGTTAGAACATGGTTTATATCATCTACCTACATACTTACGTATATATGGCTATATACTCTTATACATCGTGGTTTTTGTTGTATTTTTCGACGTCTGCGTACGTTATTACCGTATTTCTCCGTGTAAACCGCCCCCCCCCGTGCACAACGCCCGGGGCGTTATACAGCTTTATAGCACCCCGGGGCGCTATACTTGGTTTCAAAAACTTAAGCCAATTTGAAATATTTTTATGTCAAATCGAGCTGCACAGTAATGAAGCATTCACGTCGTTTGAATTTTTGAATGCTGTGACTTTGCGGCATGCATTGTTATTCAGCATATGTACGTTTTTCATTGAATTCGCTGCACGCTGGGAACAAAAAATATTTATGCAGATATGTAAGCGAAATGTTTTACGTGTATAACGCCCCCCTCCCCAATAATTTAACGCCCGGGTTGCTTATAAAAAGGTTGCTGAAAAGTGCCTTGGTTTTGTATAACGCCCGGGCGGTTTACATGGAGAAATACGGTAGTACTGGGTGTTCAAAAAATTTCCGGCGAAATAATAACCCCCCCTCGAATTACCCCCCCCTCATAATTCTCACTCTGAAAAAATAAACCCCCTGGGGGTATTTCAAGGAAATACGGTATAAAACAGTAACAAAAACAAAAACAAGGTATTCATGCTAAAATTCATGTTCTTCATCATCCAAATCACCCAAAGGCATCTTCTGGATACACATATCAAATAACCAGATGAGGATTATTCAAGGGTAGGAGTTATTTTTTCCTCACCTGGCGCCAGTTCCGCAAGTGGAAAAGTTAAAAGTTAAAACTTAAGAGTTGAGTAAAATGACAAATGACAAGTAATGAGTAAAGTTTAGAGTTAAGAGTTGAGTAAAACGACAAATGATTTTACAGCAGCTGCTGCAGCTACTGCAGCCAGCGCGACAGTCTTAAAACTCATACAGCGTCCACAGCGACACAGCGCTATGCATGTGCTCAGTGCCATTGCGCTGGCTGCAGTAGCTGCGGCACATTCAAAGCGCAGCGCGGCGACTCGGCGGCACCTTTGTGTTTGCTGTCATGTTGTCGCCCTTCAGATTTAATAATGTGCCACCCCTATCAATAACTTCTGCCGCCGAAAATCAATTACTGTATTTCTTGTTATTAAGAGCGCCATTCTTTTTTTGTCAACTTTTTTACCTGCAATTCTATTGGAGGCGGGCGTTCGATTGTTTTCATGAGTGCAAATACATGCCAAAACCTGCTGTTCTATTGGAGGTGCGATTCTATCGGACGTATGCTGCCCTATTAGAATAAATACGTTGCGTCGGTTCATTTCAGCACCGCCCATCCATAAATTTTAGGGCGCCGGCAGTTTGTACGCATAAACAGAAATTACCGGCACCCAGAAATTTACGGATGGGCGCCGCTGAAGTGAAAAAACCTGCGGCTGATTGATTTTCAGCGGCAAAAAGTGTGCATGTTTTCAAAAATGGGCACATACAATTTTTAAAATGTCTGTATGTTCCCCAAACTGGGCACATACACGGTTTTCTCAAATGTATGTGCCCAAAATCTTCTGGAACATACACGCGTGATTGTTTTGAAGCGCGGGCACATGCATTTTTTTCAAAAGTTGCATGTGCCCGAAGCTGGAAACATACCGTATCACCTCGAATTATCCCCCCCCCCTTGAATTAACCCCCCCCCCCCCCTCGAAATACCCCCCTTAAAATTCGGCTGAGGAAATAATAAACCCTCCCCTCGAAATACCCCCCCTAACATTGAGTGTAAAGAGAACGTACATGACAAATACCGCAGTTTGTGATCTGTACACTGCAGAACACACGTTAAAACTGAAGATTGAGTGACGTTAGGGAAGGGTTTATGTGTGTATATACAGTGAAAATATATACCTATAAAGACATATACATCTATGTAATTGTTTGATTTTTCTACGTCCGAGTATGAGGAATTTCCGGAAATTTCTGGTGAAATAATAGACCCCCCCCTCGAATAAAACCCCCTCAAATTTTGCTGGCGAAATAATAAACCCCCTGGGGGTATTTCGAGGTAATACGGTACATTGATTTTATCACAGGTATGTTCCCAAATATAGGGAACATACATACCGGGCACATGCAGGGACACATACGTATTTATGTGCCCCTCCCGGACAGCCTGATGGGTGCTGAATCATGTTTCGAATAAAGTTGCAATGTTGAAAGAAAGTATTCCGGTGTGCGCAATGTATCATGTTGGTATGAAGTAAATATATGTTTATACACTATCAGTAATGCATGTGTTACTCGCCAGAGAGCTTTGAATGGGGATGGGAATGGTGAAAATGGGCAAATACCGTATTTCCTCGAAATACCCCCGGGGGGTTTATTGTTTCATAGTGAGAATTTTGAGGGGGGGTTAAACGAGGGGTGGGGTATTTCGAGGGGGGGGGTATTATTTCGCCAGAAATTTTTTGAAAACCAAGTACTAAATTGTCGTCTGAAACGTACGCAGACGTCGAAAATGCAACAAAAATCGCCATTTATAAGACTCTAAAGACTTGTATAAGTGTGTAGACGTATAATCACTGTTCTCACATAACAGAGTCATCGTTTTTAACGTGTGTTTTGCATTACCCAGATGACAAACCGCAGCCTTTGTCATTTACGTTCTCTATACACTAAATTTGGGGGGGGGGTATTTCGAGGGGGGGGTTTATAAGTTCATAGTGTCCATTTTGAGGGGGGGGTATTTCGAGGGGGGGGGGGGTATTTCGAGGAAATATGGTATACACATTTTCTCAAACAGAAGAAAATATAATTAAACATCTCTGGAAAATCATGCAAAAATATAAATCTCAGAAAATGATATATTTTCTGAGATTTTTCAATATAAATCTCCCAGAAATTACTCAATACTATATGAGGTGTCCCAGATCACATGAAGATGTCAACTCTTGATTTTTGTGGATTCGGTACTTATGCAGTTTTGGGATACAATACAAC
The DNA here is from genome assembly GCA_964036195.1 of Sphaerolaimus hirsutus. Lineage (NCBI taxonomy): Eukaryota > Metazoa > Nematoda > Chromadorea > Monhysterida > Sphaerolaimidae > Sphaerolaimus > Sphaerolaimus hirsutus. The sequence goes on along the minus strand of OZ038453.1, from coordinate 23,432,336 downwards.
AGTTACTGTTGTTGAACTACCATAAGAACAAATCTTTCCCAAACAAACTGAGTCTTTCCCGAGCAAACTGACCTTGATTGAAGGCTTGGACAGATTTCTTCTCAGCGAAAGTGTTTTGGTTGTGTCGAATGAGCGGCCTGCTTTTATAAACACCTTCCCGGACAAGTTCACCACCCATTTTTTTATTTCACTATGAATGCAATATCTCCGTCCATGGGGGTGTTATAAGGCTGAAACTTTGTATATATTAAGTTGTAAGACCCCCTTACTCCCCAACTATGGGGGGAGATGCGGCGACTCACTACAGGGTGGGTCGCCCTATATGCAAAAAAATTTTTGTGGCGTTTTTGGTGTCCCAAGCAAGTTCACCACCCACTTGATTAGCTACACTTTGAAGGCTATATCTCCAGCTGTGAGGGTGGTAGAAAGCTGAAATTTGGGGGATGTCTTGCCAACAACCCCCCTCACAATACACCAGTGGGGCGGCTGTCGACGACCCACTAAAGCATGGTCACTGCAAATAAATTTGATAAATTTTTTAAGAACCACCCAAGTGTCCCAAACAAGTTCGCCACCCAACTGCATTATAAAAAATGTTGTGAGAACATACCTGATACAAAATTAAATCAGATATGAACCCTAGTTCTGCTCATTTATATTTTTTCAGTAGGGCACCCACCCTGTCCCATAAACAGCAGATTGAAAATTTCACTTTAAACCAATTTTTTGTATCACACTTTAAAAGTTGGTTTACAAAGTTCACTAGGGGAGGGTCCAAGGTTCAAAGTTATGTAAACAACATAACCTCTAAAATGCTTCCATAAGGAAATTTATTTGGGGTGTATAAAAAAGTGAAAATTTTGTCAAATTTTCTTCCTGAAATGACATCATTTTGACATCATAGAATTCACCCCAAGTAAATTTCCTTATGGAAGCATTTTAGAGGTTATGTTGTTTACATAACTTGGAACCTTAGACCCTCACCTAGTGAACTTTGTAAACCAACTTTTTAAGTGTGATACCAAAAATTGGTTTAAAGTGAAATTTTCAGTCGGCTGTTTATGGGAAAGGGTGGGTGCCCTACTGAAAAAAAATTTTTTAGGCTGAAATAGTGTTCCAACCCGATTCATTTTTATATTAGGTATGTTGTTGCAACATTTTTTTTATGCAGTTGTGTGATGAACTTGTTTTGGGACACTTGGGCTGTTTTTAGAAAATGGTTAACTTTATATGCAGTGACCCATGCTTTAGTGGGTCATTCGCAGCCGCCCCACTGGTGGATCGTGAAGGGGGTTGTTGGCAAGACATCCCCCAAATTTCAGCTTTATAACGCCATCACAGCTGGAGATATGGCTCTCGTAGTGTAGCCAATCAAGTGGGTGGTGAACTTGTTTGGGACACCAAAAACGGCAAAAAAATTGTTGCATATAGGGCGACCCACCCTGTAGTGAGTCGCCGCACCTCCCCCGTTGTTGGGGAGTAGAGGGGTCTTACAACTTTATATACATAAAGTTTCAGCTTTATAACACCCCCATGGACAGAGATATTGCATTCGAAGTGAAATAAAAAAATGGGTGGTGAACTTGTCCGGGAAGGTGTTTACATTTATTTTCCTGGGCTTCGCTGCCGTAACCCAATCTATTTTACCATTCATCAAATTAGTCGACAATTACTCGTGCAGAAAGTTCAGCAGCCCAACTTACGGTGTGTCGAGTTTCGAGTTCCAAATGTTCCAACAGTGACAAAATATGACACTTTAAAAGGGGTGAGTTATGATGGTGTTTTTGTGGAAAAGTGGTAAATGTGTGGAAACGATTGCATTGCGCAACGATGGGTAAGTTCACCAGAAAAAAACACTTTCTGTGTTTTGAGTTTTTCAAAAATGAATACCCGTGTTTTGAATTTTCTGCTATAAGAAATTTCAGTAACTCTGTTTTTATTTTTGTTTTGGTAAAAACTTGAGTTTTTCATAAAATGCAAGTTCTTACCCAAATGCAGCGTTTCAATGCAAAAACAGTGGTTTTCTCATTAAAAATTACCTTGTGCATGTTTAGGGGGCACCATAAAACCCTGAAAAATGTGCTGAAAAATGTAAACAGTCGTGTAAAATGTCTAATTTATTTTTTTAACTGGGCGTTTGGGATTTTTGATGACATTTTACTTTACTGTTTACACTTCACATGGAATTTAACATGGACTGTGATTGATACCATATAAATGCAGGAGTCTTCAATGGGGGAGGGGGGCTGGGTGTAGCCAGAGTTGTTAAAAGTGCTGTACTTTCATAAAAGTAAACGTAAACGTAAAGTATTTTTCTTTTAATCACTGCTGAGTTCAGAAAACGTAAAGTATTTTGAAAATACTTTTACACTGCATAAAATGTGCGTAAGCCGTAAAAGACTTAAAAGAAAACGTAAAAACGAGTATTTTTGTCCAGGGAAAATGTAAAAACAAGTATTTTTATGGGGGAAAACATAAAAAAATGAATATTTTTCTAACATAAAATGTAAAAGTGGGTATTTACTCTCACAAAAATAATGTAAAAATCAGTATCTTTTTCAATGTTCACTCTGGAATACATCAAACATGAGTGTTCTTCCCTAGTAAGTATTTATTAGTAATTTTTCTCTCCTATTTTTGTCACTTTCTGTCTGGAAAAATGTCATTTTCTGTTTAATTAAAATATATTTTTCATACTCGCGTACTTTCAAAAAGTATGCAAGTGAGTACAGGTATTTTTTGGGAGGAAACAGAAACGTATTTACGCAGTACGCGTTTATGCGTATTTTTTGAGTAAATGTAAATGTTTTAACAACTATGGGTGTAGCGCCCAAATCGGTCAGCAATCTATTGATCTATCACTGTTTACCAATATTGCTATCTATAGAAACCAAATTACTCGAGACCAAGACCAATAATCAAACGCACATTCCTTATTTTGTTCGATCGATTACAGCAGTATTCCTCAAATCCTCAAATCCAAGGAAAAAACAAAACAACTTTTCGGTGTTTCCGTGTGTCTGTGTTTCCGTGTTCTCCAATAAAAAAACTCATTTGAGTTGAGTTCTTTGAAATTATTGAGTTCCTGTTCAATTCAATTAGGTTTACTTGACTCAGACCTCAAAAGCCAAATGCAAGTAAAATACAACATTCATACCCATCGAGTACTCCTATTTTGCGGTCCTAATAGGTGAGTTTGTGCGCGTTGTGTACACAGAATGTGTGGGAGAATATAGAAAAAACACCTAGTCTACTTAATACCTTACTATGGAGTGGGCGGCAGACAACATTGCCAGAAACACCGAAAAATAAAACACTCTAGCACCCCACGACCCGGTTTTGTCCGTGTTTAAAAACAATTGGCAACATTTGAACAAAAACAGAACATAAAAAGAATAAAGTAGAAATCAACATTTTGATGTTAAGTGAAAATCATAATCATAGTCGTCGTTAAAAGTTCCCATTTAGTCACATAATAATCGTAATCTTTCCGGAGCGTTTTCCGCTTGTTATTCCAAAGATTTTATCCATTTAGATGACATTTTTGACATTAGTAAAACAGGTTTGATGTGTTTTTTAATTCCCAGGTTTGAATTATTACATTAGATATCTCTAATTGCTCGCCGTTTCCTACTTCATTTTACCACTCATCTTTCCAAGAGTCACATTTATCACCTTTTTCACTTTCCATCCCTCACATCATTACCAAAAATCTTGATCAACATCGCGTCTTGTTGTGTCGCACACTGATACCAAAATTAGAGTTATAAGCCACTTTGCAAATTGATACAGTTTTGTACATTGTAAGTATACATAGATCTTCTTTGCATCCAGTGTCAGCTTACTGGCTAACCGGGGATCCCGCTTGCGAACGATGAACCGTCGCTGCGTTCCCCCCAGTTTTCCAGTAGTCTGGCCAGATTACCCAGGTGTTGCGACGCATCAATACGCATTTTATGACATACTGCGGCATCAAAGACCGTGCACGGAATCTGTCTCGCAATGCTATGGCTAGTTTGTCGCGTAACTAATGCTGTCTCCGCCTCGGATGCGGCATCTTTGCCGCACCGTCGGCTGCAACAGTCTTCACTAATCGACCTAGCCCACTCTGTGCGCCAGAGTGTCACCGTTGGATGTTGACATTGTCCCAGGTAATGAGACATTGTCATCCAGAATGACCACCCCAGCGATTCACATAACGGACAGTTCATCCATTGTCTTATATTGTTTTGCCTAAAGCGTATTTGCTGTGTATTTGGTAACCAGCCATGCCTCCCGGCGAACCATCTATGTTCAGACACCTGTAGTGTTTCTGGCAATAGAGGTGTGATTTCCCGTAATACTTGGTTTTCTTTTTGTATACTTCTTGTTGCGTGTATTTGTGGTTTTAGTCCAATCTCCCATCCGTAGTGTTTACATGCGGTTAGAACTTTATCCTTCCCGAGTGTTTCCGTGTCTCCCAGATTCATCTCTGTCTTTGCAGTATTTGCCCGCCCCTCCGGTGAGTTTTTTCGGGTTGCACCCACTGACCCTTTTTGCTCCCCCCAGATTTTCGCTGCTAGTTTAGTCGTTTTTGATGCTTTTTCAGATTTCAGGTAATCATTGTATCTAATTATGCTGTATTTGTACCAGCATTCCATTGTCCTAATATTCCAGTCTATTCCCAACAATTTGTTTGACATGTGTTTTCCTACATTCCCCACTTGTCGGTATAGTCCCATCTGTGAAGACGTCATTTGTTTTAGCGCAGTTTTTGAGAGTCCCGTGATTTCGACGCCATACATCACTGTGCTGGCCACATACGCCCCCCAGAGCATATTTAGTGCCCATATTTGTCTTCGACTGTGTTTTGTCACCTCTTTAGCAAGGAATTTTCCCTTTGTTAGCTTATCCGTATATCCGCTTTTTTGTTTTTGAAATGGATCGCGACCGCTGCACAGAAGAATGCCCAGATATTTCGTCTCATCACATTCTCTTATGATTTGCTTATTTCCATCTGTCCCTATCCCCAGGTACCACTCTTTGTTTGCGTCCGCAGTTCGTCTAAAATGTAGGATCATGCTTTTTTGCTCACTGATCCCAACCCCCCATTCATGACTCCACTCTGTGAAAATGTCCATTATCTTCTGCAGATCCACGTCGTTATTTGCCATGAGAACCACGTCATCCACGAAGAACCCAGCTGGTATTCTCTTTTGTCCTAATTTGGCACCGAGTTCGCTTCTTTCTAATTTTGTTCTTAGGTCAGCCATGTACAGCACATATAATGTAGGACTTAAGCAGCAACCCTGCCGCACCCCTAGCGGGTAGTCAAGTTCATCCGTGCAGACTTCGTTGTACTGCAGATAGCATTTTTGATCCGTGTAGGTGCTTTTTATTGCCTTGCACAGATTTTTTCCGTATCCGTAGTCTCTTAGCTTCCCCCAGAGGCGCCCTCGATCAACCCTGTCAAATGCTTTCACTGCATCAACAAAGCATGCTGACAGCCGATTTGTTTCCGCCAGGCATCCCTGTAGTATCACATGGTTGTCTGTTGTTCTTCTGTTTGCCCTGAATCCTGCTTGCATATCACCGAAGGCATTGTTGCATTCAAAACCGTCCATCAGTCGTTTGTTTAGGATTGAGCAGTACAGCTTTAGGATGTTGCATTGTATCCCAACTGTCCTGTAGTTATTCACGTCTGATTTTGAGCCCTTTTTATGTAGCAGGACCAATTTGCACGTTTGCGCGCAACTTGGTATTTTTTCCTGGCCACTAAACCACCGGTTCATTTGATTTTTCAGCGTGACAACTAGGTTCGGTCCCGGCATTCTCAGCATCTCATGCGATATCCCTGTCGTTCCAGCCGATTTTCCCAGCTTTAGTCGCTTGCAAGCTTCTCGTGTTTCCGCTGTCGAAATTTCCGCATCCAGTTTGTCAGCCAGGGCCTTGTCTATAATACCTATCATACCACTGTCGGTTCTGAAATTCACTTTTGCCGGATTCGGTGCTTGTATTCTCTTCCAGAATTCATTTAGAACGTGTTTTAGTTCAGCGTCGTCTTTGCATGGTCTATTTCCAATTTTGAGCATAGGGTACTTTACATCAGCCTCTCTTAGTTTCTGGGCCATCTTGTACAGATTAGTGTTTTCGATTCCGTACTGAAGTTCATTTTCCATTATTTGCTCTAGTTTGTCATCATGTGCGGATATTTCTTGTTGTCTGATTTCTCCTAATCCCCTTTTACGGTGTTCTCGATATTCTAATATACCAAGTCTGCCTTCATGCAAAGCGCGTCTTTTCTGCTTAAGCATTCTTTTGATCTCCCGTATCTTCTTGCCATACTTTGTTTCTTTCCTTTTCCGCTGTTTTCCCCCAAACCAGCACTTCGCCCATTGCTGTAAAAATTCAAGCAGGGCGTCATAGCTGGCTGGGGGACACGTCGGATTGATGACGTTTTCAATCTCTCTTAGAAATTTTGTGGATTTCTCCTTTCCCCTAATTGACCACCCCCTAGAGGTTGGCAATGTTTTTTCCTCTGTTTCTCCCCCTGACTCCACGGAAATCTCCACTACAAGTCCACTGTGATCAGACATTATGGGGCTATTTCCGTGTCCTAGATTTTTGATCACCGCCGTAGCCATGTCCTCTTGATTGTCTATTAAACAGTGATCAATTCTCGTCTTCGTGTGTCCGGATTCGAAAGTCCACCATTGCCCTATTTTGTCGTCCAAGACTGCCATGTCCATTGCAGAAATCCATCCTTTGAGTAGCCTCCCGTTACGGTTTGGTGTGACAATACACCGACCCACCCCAAACTGCTCTTGGCCTAAGGCTCCGTTGAAATCACCGATTACAATTGTATCCCTCCCAGAACTGCGGTTACATATAATCCTGTTTCCTATCGTTTCCAAGATTTGCGAGTTGACATCCCTTAGTTCTTTGTCTCTGTGTATCCGCCCTTGGTCCAGAAGGTAGACAGCGACAATGTCAAGTTTTCCCGCTAAAGTGGAAATTGTCATTGCCACCGTATTACTCTCAGTGTCCCCTGTTGTAATCGGACCTTGCATATATGCAGAAACTGATTTCTTTATATACACAAGAAAGCCACCGTTGTTTGATTGTGGCTTTCGTATCAAGGTTAGGTTGTAATCCGGTGACTCCACCGTGTCCAGGCGTGTTCTCACGTTTGCTTCCCCTAGGATGGCCACATCGTAGCGCCCATCTGCCAACATGTCTGCAATTTGTTCATGCTTTTTCCGTGCAGATCTCACATTTTGAAAGAATATTGTCAGATTGTTCCCCCATCTCACTCCCCGCTTTGGTTTATCCCTATTTGTTCCTTTTGTTCCCCCTAGTTTAGCTTCAGGTTTTTGTTTTTTCAGTATCCCTGTGATTCTACCAATTTCACGTTGTTTCTGCGTACCCCTTCTACCATCGTGATTTGCACCTCCATCTTGTGGATTTCTGGTGCTACCACTTTGGTTTGTTGCGATTGCCATGGAATGCGTATGGCCATGGTGTGTCTCACTGTTGCGCATGTGTTGTTTACTTTTGTCCGGATTTTTACCCAAGCGTTTTTTGCGACATAGCCATTTACCCAACATCCATAGCATTATGAGACAGTTTCCCAATGCACGCAAACAGGTATCACAAAATCTAGAAATACGCCGCTTCACTGCTATTTCCCATTTTCTGCCTACTTCCCTCATCCTCCCACGCACTCCGAATCCGCATCTGCATAGGGAAAGCGCGTTTGTGTTACCGCGTACAAGATATCCTAGGTTGAGCCTACTCACTTTTGCCGCTCGGTCATTTGTTTGTAAGCCTATCAGTGTTGACGATACCCATATACACGTACCAGTTCCGGCTAGAAGAGCTAGCGCCGAGATTCGTCGAAGTGGCGGCCGCGCCCGCCGCCCAGGCCTCGATACCGCGTGAACTCTCCGCGTCCGTAGCCACCTCGACCACGTGCCTGGCCGAAGCCGCCGCGATTTTCTCCGTAGCTGCGTTCCATGCATGAGATGGTTGAGGTGGTCGAGTATTTGCATTTGCATTTTCCCTAAACAGCCTACATTTCCCCTGATATAGCCCGTAAGTAACCCGCTCTTTTGCCACAAAAGGGCAAGAGCAGGATTCCTCTGGGCCATATCAAGTGTAGTATTTGGACATAATCATTTAGATTTTGCTATTACACTCCTAAGAACAGTCCATATGCATAGTAGACTTGCAAAAAGTATTCCCCATCGGTCACCCCCAAATTGTGTACCGTAAGTCACTATTGCATGAATTCGAAATCCCCCTATCTGTGATGAAGTCACCGAAGTCAGCGTCTTCTACCACCGAATCCGGCAACTCCAAGACCGTAGTGAGAAACGGCCTTTAGAGTGGTTGATTTCCCGTTGTAGCCGAACGTCCACTTGTCGACAGCCAAGTTGAGTTTATTTCGTGGTTGCGTGTTGAAAGGGGTTCGAAATCGTTTCAGGTACTTTATTTGATCAGACACAGCCAAATATAAAAGCGCAAAGCCTAGCGAGCTTCCTAGTCGAAGTTTCTATCGCTAGCTTATTTTCGTTCAGAAGCTTGGGGTCCGCAGACTGAAGTAAAAACTTCCAAAGTAGCTAAGACACGGAAATCATGTATAGAAAAACAGCTACAGTAATTTCCTAATACAAATGCACAAATAAACCACAAATATAACAATAAGATACATTTGACCGAAACAGTTGGCTTATTCTATGTGTGCATACATTCAAATACTTATGGTAAAGAAATACCAAGTACAAATTGGGCTAATAGAAAAACTATTAATCTTGAGAGGCGCGAAGTCGGCAAACTCGGCCGATTTACTAATTTGCTTCAATTTGTCAGAAAACATTGACGCACATTGGAACTAATATAATAGGGTTCGAAAACTGTAAATAGTAGTGCAAATGTTCCTAATGACGTAAATAGAGCAAGGTATCTTTAATATAATAATAATAATCACTTCCTGAAAACGTATATTTCATAGTTAACAAATTGGGACTCATTTGGAGTAAATGGGTATTGTAATTGAGCAGGGTCTAGAATATATTCAGCTTGAGCAGGGTATTATAAATAATATCAAAGTAAATATAATATAACTTATGAGCAGGGTTATAACAATTATGCCTACGCGAAGGGCTTCGTAAATACGTACAGTAAATACTAGTTGCACACAGGGCACTATTTCTCTATTAGGACGCTGGCCTAAGTAAATATGTAGCACATAAATATTTACAAGATTTGACTTTCCCAAATTGCAAGTAAACCATGTAAATGTATATATAATAATGATCAGAAAATTACGGCGAGTTGAATGAACCTAATTTCATGTTAATACACCTAATAATAACTTATTTGACCTTTTAACCTAAATATTCCACATAAACATATCAATAACTTATAACACACTTTCCTAATTGAATATTCTCTATGGGTAAATAATATAGTGCAGGAAATACAATTTGCGTGGTAAATTAATATAGTGCATAAAATGTAAAAATAGTGCAAATAAGTAAATGTGCAAATATGAGCCTAATTATCAATTCTCTGTATTTCTTTATCCATCCATTTTGCCACGGTCAGCACACTCCGGGCGGAAGAGTTGCTGCACCCCGTTGTTGCAGCAACGTCACATGCTGGTGGTGGTGGGTGCCAACGTGATGAGTGGCGTTTCCACAGTCGCCTCGGTGGTGAACGTGGTCGTGCGCGAAGTCGTGGGTGTGCGTGAAGTCGCAGGTCCGGTTGCGGGTGATGCCAACGCTGACCTAGCCTGATGATGAAGCAGGTAGTTGCCCGTGTCGCTTCCTGCGCGTTCGCGTGAGGTGAATTTGCGGATATCAGGCATGTGAACACTGTCTCTGTTCCTGACTCTGACTTGTCCCTCATCAGCTGAACTTTCATCTGGCTGAACGTATGCTGATAGTGACTTTGCCATTCTGTCCTCGGTTTCTGCTCTCCTGGCAAATCTGACGGACTGTGTTGAGTTGGATCTGGCTCTCCTTTTGATTGCTGGTCTCAACTCTGTCTTGCGCACTTTCCTCTGTGGGTAATTGGTCTCTCTCTGAGTTGACTTCTTGATAGTGTATCTGACGGCTCTGAAGCATAGCCATATGCACTTGAATGGACACACTATGCATTTCCATATGCATGTGTATACGCATGGTGGAATCACTGGTTTCCCTGTGGCAATTCTCCAATTGTACCACAGGTATCCTGCAGCTACAATTCCAGCTATCAGGATTGTGATTCCCAACAGTATTGCGATCGTGTTGATGATTACTTGAAAGGGTCCTTTCAGCATTCCTCCCATAAAGTTAGTGTACCCTTTTGATACTCCAGATATATAATGGCCATATGCCTTGCCGATTCCTGCTGCTGTCTGTCCAATTCCAGCTCCAATGCCTTCTATTGAATTTCTGATCACTCTGGGATCCAATGACATGTCTGCTGTGTAATCGATCAACTGGTTCTGTACATGCTCCAAGTTCTGTAGTCTCTGAATCTGGCCTCTGACATCCATGAAATTGGTCGCTCTGTTGACAATGTTGGTGAACAGGTGAGGCGCATCAAACGTGAAGGCCTGCCATTGTCCTTTCCATGTCATTTCGATCGGAGTCTCTGTGACATGCACCATTCCATGTGCGGACTTCCACTGTCCATGTTCATTTCTGTACAGGTGCGGTGTGGTGTGGCTGCAATCCTCTTCTGGTGATTTCTCCACCAAGTCTCTGCTGCCTGGGCTCTTGAACCACAAGGGTCCATCTTTGTCCAATCTCATTGGTGTGTATTTGTAGCATGTCTCTTCCACTTTTCCTGTTTGATAAATTATGTATGGCTGCACTTCCTTGCATTCCCAAAACATAATTGCTTCTCCAGCCCATTCTGCATGAACATCCTGTCTTCCCAGCATGGCTCGAATCCCCAGTGTTGGATCGATGCGGAAAAGCTGAGTCAACATGTCCAGCTGGTTCTTGCGAAGTTGACATAGCTGATGCCATACAATCGCAAATTGTGCCTGAGTCATCTCTCTGACCACATGTTGCAGGAACTGAAACTTGGAGTTTCTGTCGTCCAATCTGGCATACAACGTTCCACTGATTGTTGATTCTCTTGCCTCCACTATCTTTCCTGGCATTGCCCATTCCACAGGCACATCTTCTCTTCTGTCGAACTGGATGAATACACCTCCTTGATCGGTGTAGTATGTGTCTCCCGGAACACATTCTGAACCAATTGGTCTCTTTGTCTTGTTGCTGTGGGAGTATGCTGCTTGCAACTTTGACACAATAATTGTCTGGCCAGATATCTCTGATTTGAATCTGCCAATTCTCTCATATGCACATTGATGCTTGAAGTTCTCCGTATCCCACACTGTGATTCCATAATTGTGGTCTCTGCAATGTCCCATCATGGCTCTGCACTGGCTGAAATCTTGCAAGTCGCTGATTACAGTCTTTCCATCAAGTGAAGCCACGGTTCCTTCTTCCATGTAGAAGTTACTGACGACATTTTCTTTGTCATGACAACACCATGAATATTCCACATTCAAGGTTTGATTGGTTGTCCACACTCTGGGCTCCATTTCTACCAAAGGTGTTCCTCTGAACATTTTGTGAATTCTTGCATAGTTACAGGCTACCACGCCAACTTGCTGGTATTTCTCAAAATTGCCTGTAATGCCTTTTGCTCCCCAGAAACTGGTGTGTGTGATGATCTCTTTGATTCTGATGTAGCATCTGTATGCTTTCTCTTTCTGTGGAATCTGTCTCTGTGCGTAAAGTGTAACTTTCATTGCCTTGACAAAATTCCTTGGTGGGATATGGCACTGCACTTCTTCAGGAACTGTAAGCGCATGTCCATGCCTCCCACTGGTACAAATTTGGTACTTCTGGCTTTGTGAACTGATCACCTGTTCCACAGGATGATCCTTGATTGCGTCTTTGAATCTCTCATAAGTCTGCATTTCTCTGACAGATTTTGGTGGCCATTCTGAAGGCAAAGGCGGCAATCCATGATGCGCTGCCAATGATGGTGGCCTTACTGTCGAGGTTTCTAGAACGTATGTTCTGGAAAATACTTCGCTGTAAGCCTTGCCGGCTTCTCTCAGCGTTGCTGACTCTGACATGCCTGTCAGCATCAACACCATACACAGCATTCCAATCACCAGGCTGCTGGTGGTTGCCGTGGTTTTCCCTGTTGCACTCCTCAGGACTCTATCCGATGCTGAGTTCCTCTGAGCAGGGTTTGGTACAGAGTCTCTGTTCGAGCTCTGATTTCTGACATGTTTCTGGACAATTGCTGGGTCCAGTAAATCCACTTTGACTGTCACTGCTGTCTCTGGGATATCCATTGTCTTTGAATTGATTTCCAGCGGATACAATTGATTGAGTGGTCTGCTGACCACATTTCTGTTGGCAGTTCTGACTTTTGCTGAGCGAATCTGTCCATCTTTGCTGGGCTCTAACTGCTCGATGCGACCCATCCTCCATGCACCTCTGGGCATGTTCTCTTCATAAATCAGCACAACTTCATTCACTTTGGGTTCTTGAGTCGCTGTCAATCTGCCATGTTTGTGCGTCACCTGAGTCCTTTCCCTCAAGCTCGGGATATACTCTTGATGCCACAAGTCCCAGAACTTGTCCAAAGTTTGCTGGGTTGTCTCCCAATATTTCTGCAGTTTCGCTGCGTTATCCATTCTGGGCACAAATTCTTCATCTTTGTCTGCGTCAAACTGTGGTGCTCCAATCTGACCTTCCCCTGTCAGGAAGTCTTTTGGCGTCAGCACTCTGAGGCTCTTTACATCACCATAGATGTAAGAGATTGGCCTGCTGTTGATTACTGCCTCGACTTCTGGCAGAAGTGTCAACAATTCTTGCAGGGTTAACATTCTGTGCCCCACAGCTGCCTTGAAATGTTTCTTGGCGATGCTCACCATTCTCTCATAGACTCCTCCCTGCCACGGTGCCATAGGAGTAGTCATATTCCACTGGATTTGTTGCTGTGAGCAGTATGTCTGTACTGCTCCACTTTTGATCATTTCTGACCATTCCTTTCCAGTATTGATGGCCTTGTCAGTGCTTGTACTGAGCACTTTCTCTGTCAATTTGAATTGCGTCGCATTGTCTGAAATCACTGCCTCAGGCTTTCCACGCCTGGCGATGAATCTCCTGACTGCATTCAGGAATTCCTGTGCTGTCATGTCTAGCACACTTTCCAGGTGAACTGCACGTGTCACCATACATGTGAACAAACAGATCCACATTTTCCTGTGATCTTTGTCCACTTTGTACCAAACTGGTCCTAAATAATCCAAGTCCGTGTACTGGAACGGTCTGGCTCTCTGAACTCTGGTTTCTGGTAAATCTGGCATTGGTGGAAGCTGGTACGGCTTCGCTCCCAATTTATTACAGGTTGGGCAGGTTCTGGTCACATTGTAGATCACCCGTCTGCCCTGTGTAATCCAGTACTTTTGTCTGATTGCTGCCAATGTGTGTTGCACTCCTGCGTGCATCAACTTCTCATGCTGGTCTCTGATGATCAGCTGAGTCACTGTAGCCATTGCTGGCAACAGTATGAGTGGCACTGTGACCTCCTGTGGGTCTGTATGCTCCATTCTGCCATGGCACTTCAGGATTCCATCCTGATGCATTTGCACATTGAGCCATTTGATCAACTGCTGGTCTGCAGCTGTCTTATTGCCATTCTGGCTGCCTTTGCTGTGGCCTGTTGCCAGAATCTCTGCCACTCCTTTGTAATGATTCTGTTGCGTCACTTTGATCCAATATTTCAACGCAATCTCTCTTTCTTCAATACTGATAATTCCCTGTGGTTTTATTGTACCACAGATACTTTCCATGATTTCTGACAATCCATTCTGACTGTCATTTTTCCTGCGTTTTTTGTGCATCTGTCGCACAAATCTCATCACGTATACTGTTGCATCCAGTAACTTTGTCAGTGATGAGAATCTTTGTATCTCAATTCCCAATGGGTTGCTTTGCTTGCTTTCATCAGCTTGCACATGGCTGGCATCTGGGTTACTGACCACTTGCTGTGTGGCGCCCAAGTAAATTGGACTGGCTTTTGGGAACTTGAGCTCTTCTTTCTTGATTTCTGCCATTACTTCTGGCGTAACTGGCTCCACTTTTGGCTCTGGCCATTCTCCAGTCATTAGCCATTCTGGCCCCTTCCACCACAGGTTACTGCCTTCCAACTCTGACATATTCATGCCTCTTGTGGCCATGTCAGCTGGGTTCTCCAGTCCTGCGATGTGTCTGATGTGCATGTTCTCTGTCTCACTCTGAATTTTCCTGATTTCATCCAATCTGTTCTTGACAAAACATGCCAGTGGCTTCGCTGTTGTTAGCCACTTCAGACAACAGGTTGAATCTGACCATACAACTGTTTGGCTGAATTTGACGTCCTTGAGCTCTTTGTGAATAAACTTTGACATTCTGCTGCCGATCAACATTGCTAACAATTCCAGCCGTGGAATTGTCACTTCTGGTTTCTTTGGAGCTAGTCTCAATCTGGAGTACAGCAGGCTTGACATGCCGCTGTCATTTTCTGTTTTCTGGCATATGTATGCCGCTGCGCTGTATGCCATTGCTGAGGCATCAACGAAAATGTGCAGTTGTGCATCTGCACTACTCTGATAATTCAGATTTCTGTTGAACTTGATCTGTCCAACCTTGAACAATTCTGTCTCTAATTGCTGCCAAATTGCTGTCTGTTCCTCAGACAGGGGAGTATCCCATTCTTTGGCACTTGGTCCTGAATGCCATAACGTTTGCAAAAATCTCTTTGCTGGCAGTAGGACAGGACTGACGAGTCCCATTGGATCAAAACATCCCGCAGTCACCTTCGCAACTGTCCTTTTCGTGGGAAGTTTGATTTTCTGGTCAGTTTCTGATAATTGTGATTGCTGAACTGTCTTTGGCGTTTTCAGCCACATCTGGTCGCTCTCTGTGTCCCATTTCATTCCTAGGACTGTTGTGACAATTTCCTTGGCCACATCTGACTCTGCCAATTGCCAAGTAAAGATCTTATTGTTGCTGTTCCATTCTCTCAGATTCATCTGTGCCTCTGTGAACAGCACTTTGGATTCCTGGTACAATTTGATTGCTTTCTGCTCTGTGTCCACACTGAGGATCAAATTATCCACATACAGATTTTCATCGATCAATTTTGCATTCTCTGTGCCAACTTGATTCAGATGGTATCTGACTGTCAATGCCAGCAGCGCTGGGCTGCAGATTATACCAAATGGCACTCTGGCAAATCTGTAAATCTGAATGTTGTCCTCCATAGATGGTTTCGTGGGATCCTTGTACCACAGAAATCTTGTCACATCTCTGTCACTGTCCTGCAGACTAATCTGCAAAAACGCTTTCTCTATGTCTGCGACCAGGGCGATTCCATACAACCGGAATCGCATCAGCATCCCTACCAGCTGTGGTAGTATCACTGGACCGCGATACATGCACTCATTCAAGCTTGGCATGCCTGGCGGTTTTGCTGAGGCATCATATACCTCTCTGACCTTTGTGGTAGTTTTCTCTGGCGTTATCACTGGTTGATGAGGCAAAATATGGAACTTTCTGCCATCCATAATATCCTCTTGAACTTTTTCAATCACTCCTTGCTCCTCTTGTGCTTTCATGATTGCCTGAATTTTCTCTAGTAATTCTGGGTCTCTCTTGAGCCTGTTGGTGAGGTACCTGAACCTCTTGAATGCCATTGCTTTGTTGTCTGGGAGTTCATGCAAATTTGGTTTGTACATGAACTTTACAGAGTACCGTCCATCTGGGCTTCTCTGTACACTCTCATTGAATTGCTTTATGGCCTCATCATCCTCGACGAGGTCTGGCTGGTCCATTATGCCAATGGTATCCAGTCTATCCATATCCTTGACATTTGGTACAGGAGCAATTGACAGCGGTGCTTCCTCGTACCACTTTTCTCTCTGAATTTGATGCACAATTGTGTTGACCACCACCGGATATGCGCTATCCGTGGTCCATTGATTTCTGTTGCTCGTCAGCTGCCCACCTCCCATCAGCAATCCCAATTCTGATGGAATGACATACAATCCTGACGGAAGTCTGGTGGTGCTGGTGTTTCTGGACATCAAGTCCCAGAAATAATTCAAGCCTACTATAATGTCTGGCTTGAACTTGCACTCTGTCCCTTTTTCCTTGGGAATTCTGTCTGCAAAGTAACTCTCATCCGGGAAGTACTTCTGCAGGTACTTTTCGTCCTGTTCTGACACAGGCACTTTGACTTGTTCTGTGGTCAACGTCGGGACTACATCAGCCACCATATCAACTTTCTGGCCATTTCTGAGCCGCATTCTGAATTCCACTTGCTGTACTACTTTATAGTGCGGCTTTTCATTTCCGAATGTGTACACCTGGATGTGGTGTTCACCTGTACTCTTCAAATTGAGTTTCTTGGCCACTTTCTCTGACATGTACGTTCCCTGGGATCCTGGGTCCAGGAACGCTTGAATCTGTAGTGGTGGCTGTTCAGGCTCCATCTCTGTATCCATTTCTGAAGCCTCAATCACGGTTCTGGCTGTCATTAACATTGACATATTCCTGTTTACTGACAGGTTCACTGACGTATTCTGTTGCCTTGTATTTGGTTCTGTGACCACTGTGCTGGATATGGTTTCTGTCTCTACCACTTCTGGTCCAGCTTCTTCCACAGTGACACAATTCACTGTGGCCTTTCTCTGTTGGCTCTGTGCTGGTCGACCGGCCGTCGGCACAGACTTTCTGCCATTGTTTGCTGATTGCTGGCCATTCTGTTGACCATTTGCTCTAAATGCTGGAGTTTGCCGTCCAGCGTTTCCACTGCCATTGTCACCAAATTTCTCTGGGCACACCGCAGTGTGGTGCCTATTGGACTTGCAATAGAAGCAACTTCTTGTAAATTGACATTGATTCATGTAATGCCCTTTCTGCAGGCATCTCAGGCATCGCTCTGCCTTTGACAAAATCACTCTCCTTTCTCTGGCAGTTTTGAACTTTGGACACTTATCATTAAAGTGTAATTGCTGTGTGTCATTGCAGAACACACACGGCCTCCCAGGATTCATAAATCCAGCCTGTGGTGCACTCTGACCATTCTGGATCACAGACATGCTCCCTGTGCTGGTCCTTGGGTTCTCTGGCCCTCTGAATCGATTCCCATTGCCTTGGAATCGATTATTGAATTGCTGTGCGCGTGGATTATTCCCGAATCCCTGGCGCGATTGCTGAACTGGTGCCTCAGTTTGCTGTGCGTGCTGTACAGCCTCACTGAGCGCTAGCTGCTTGCCAAACAGCTTTCTGAATATCTCCACCGTCAAGGCTTCCTCAGTTCCCTGTTCCTTCTGGATTTCTCTGAGAACCTCGGGTGGCACTTTCTGCTGCAGCTGGCTCAACAGCATTGGATGTTCTACTGATTCACCCAGTGACTCCAACTGCTGGAGCAGCCTTTCAATTGCATCAAACAAAATTCTCATATCCTGACAGGTATTCCTGGCCTGTCGCAGCTTCATGATATTACTCATCAGCGTGTTTCTGACCACAACTGGCTGGTCATATCTCTTTTTGAGCATTGCAATTGCGGGTGCATAATTTTCTGCGGTCACACTCAATCCACTGATCATGCCAAATGCTGAGCCTTTCAGCAAGCTCCTCAAGTATGAGAACTTGGAAATGTCCTCCAAATCTGTTCGATTGTGAATGTGGGATTCGAACATTTGCCACCATGATCGAAATTTGACAATTTCCCCAGTAAATTGTTCAACTTCCAGTTTCTGCAATTTGACGCTCTTTGCTGTGGTTGCATTGGTTGAACTGGCTCCCGGAGCAGCTCCTTGAGCTGTCAGAGCCATCTGTGCAGCCATTTGCTGTATGAATGCCGTGTTGACTTCATACATAGTACTTCCGCTCAGTTGCTGGATCATATCTTGCAACTCTTCGATGTACACATTCATGGCTGCCACTTTCTGTGTCACCAAATCTGACATGTTTGCATACTCATCATATGCATCTTGGTACATCTTCTGTTCTTGTTCCATCTGATCGGGTTCGTCAATGTCTTTGACGACATCCCTCCATGCGTCAAATTGAGTTCTCACTGCAATCATTGCACTTTCTAGTTTTGCACCCTCCTGTTTGATAGATGCAATTACTCTTCTCATTTCTGTTCTCTTATCATCCTTTGATGCTTCCGCAAATAGTTCCGGGTCATATTTGGCAAATTCTCTTGCCAATCTGCTGTCCACCCTGTGCTTTGCTGGCCCCAGGGTCTTTCTGATGTGACCCGTTGGCGAAACCATTTTTGCTGATGAATTTTCCTTCACTGTTTCTCTTTATAGTGCGTCTCCTGTGACGCTTGTGACGCTTCTCTGCGTCTTTCTGTGCAGTGCTCTGTGCACCACGGATTTGTTGTGCCACGCACAATACCAATGCAGTCCTACAGGCCCCTGACGTGTTCTCACGCGTTGACCTTTACTGCACTGGCACCAGGTGTGTTCCTAAAGCCCCTGACGTGATTGTTTACACGTGTTGACTTCAACACACCGGTCAAATCCACCTGGACAATAAACAAGTTCTTTGCCCAGCAGTGTGCGCCCAAAGAGGGCCCGTACACACTCTTTCTGAGCGCTCTGGCACTCTTTCTGGCACGCCTGTGTGCCTTGTGACCACGCCGGCCACTTGTTTTCCTGAGCGGCTCCTGTGCCGCCGTGCGCAGTGCTGCGCTTGCCGTGTCGCCTGTGACACGTTTCTGTGCACTCTGGTGCACTTTCTGATTCTGGGCAGTGTTTCTGTACACTGCTCTGCAATTGCGCCTGTGCAATGCAGTATTCTGGCACTTTTGTGCTGTCTGATCTGATGGTACCGAGCAGGCACAGCGTGTATATTTGATGGGAGCTCCGCAAAGCTCCTACACGCTACCAAGTATCCTAATACTTGGTTTTCAAATCCACTCTCTGTCAGCTACAGCCCTCTGTCAGCTACAGCCCTTTGTACACTGATACCCCTACTTTTGCACTTCCGAGGTATGAGTCCACTCTTACCCAGTGGAGCGAGGGACCTCCGCGAATGCCCAAAAAACAGCCCTTTGACTAGCGTGGCTCTGTGGCGATCCTGTCTCCATCAGGTCACCCTCCCTTGGCATAGGAAGGACGTGCGAGCGGTCACTGGCGTCCGGATGTCCAGGAGCGTCCAGCAAAAGTTTGACCACCGTCCGACAATGACTCCTTGTCAAATGCCGGTGCCGCCCAGCGTCTAGCACCTTGCCAGAACACTGGTGAAAGCTGCCTGAAATCCTGACAGGCTTGTCAGAACTCCAGTGTCCTCCGCGCGTGAGCGTAGAACCGCTCCCAGGATGTAGACAGGAGTGCCGTGACTTTGGCACAATGCTGTCTGCAAATCAACAGCCAACGCTCAGCCAAGGCCAATTGATGTTCAGCAGGACTTTTGAAGTTCTGCCAACTGCCGCACAATGTCCGTTCCGGCTTGGTGATAGCACAATGTCATGCAATCACCCTGCTCGCTGCGCCATGTGATGAAGTCACCGAAGTCAGCGTCTTCTACCACCGAATCCGGCAACTCCAAGACCGTAGTGAGAAACGGCCTTTAGAGTGGTTGATTTCCCGTTGTAGCCGAACGTCCACTTGTCGACAGCCAAGTTGAGTTTATTTCGTGGTTGCGTGTTGAAAGGGGTTCGAAATCGTTTCAGGTACTTTATTTGATCAGACACAGCCAAATATAAAAGCGCAAAGCCTAGCGAGCTTCCTAGTCGAAGTTTCTATCGCTAGCTTATTTTCGTTCAGAAGCTTGGGGTCCGCAGACTGAAGTAAAAACTTCCAAAGTAGCTAAGACACGGAAATCATGTATAGAAAAACAGCTACAGTAATTTCCTAATACAAATGCACAAATAAACCACAAATATAACAATAAGATACATTTGACCGAAACAGTTGGCTTATTCTATGCGTGCATACATTCAAATACTTATGGTAAAGAAATACCAAGTACAAATTGGGCTAATAGAAAAACTATTAATCTTGAGAGGCGCGAAGTCGGCAAACTCGGCCGATTTACTAATTTGCTTCAATTTGTCAGAAAACATTGACGCACATTGGAACTAATATAATAGGGTTCGAAAACTGTAAATAGTAGTGCAAATGTTCCTAATGACGTAAATAGAGCAAGGTATCTTTAATATAATAATAATAATCACTTCCTGAAAACGTATATTTCATAGTTAACAAATTGGGACTCATTTGGAGTAAATGGGTATTGTAATTGAGCAGGGTCTATAATATATTCAGCTTGAGCAGGGTATTATAAATAATATCAAAGTAAATATAATATAACTTATGAGCAGGGTTATAACAATTATGCCTACGCGAAGGGCTTCGTAAATACGTACAGTAAATACTAGTTGCACACAGGGCACTATTTCTCTATTAGGACGCTGGCCTAAGTAAATATGTAGCACATAAATATTTACAAGATTTGACTTTCCCAAATTGCAAGTAAACCATGTAAATGTATATATAATAATGATCAGAAAATTACGGCGAGTTGAATGAACCTAATTTCATGTTAATACACCTAATAATAACTTATTTGACCTTTTAACCTAAATATTCCACATAAACATATCAATAACTTATAACACACTTTCCTAATTGAATATTCTCTATGGGTAAATAATATAGTGCAGGAAATACAATTTGCGTGGTAAATTAATATAGTGCATAAAATGTAAAAATAGTGCAAATAAGTAAATGTGCAAATATGAGCCTAATTATCAATTCTCTGTATTTCTTTATCCATCCATTTTGCCACGGTCAACACACTATCTTACCGCTCCCGGTAGCTCCGCGAATTTCCCGTGCCGCCCTCCGAATTTTTGGTTTCTGACCGGCCACTACGGCGGCCACTGTCTCCACCGGAGACATGATGAGATCTTTCGCGCCTAGTATCCCGATCTTTGCCAGAAGTCTTGCGATCTTTCGATCTCCGCGAATCGCTGCGTCCTCGCTCGGCGTGCGGCTGCTTGGAGCTTTTCCTGGAGTCGTGCTCTCGGGGTTCCTGTGATTTTCAGTGATTGAGTGATTGTCATGTGATGTCATTCTAGCCATTTCATCCCCACATTTATTAACAAGATCTGTAGATTTGTAGAGTGTTATGTCATGTCCTATCTGGATTGACTTCTCAGCATCCTGCCTTTTTGCCTTGAAAGAGCCAAGGCGGGACACTTCGAAGTCGTGCATACACTTAATACAAAAAGTCTTAATTTTGTAACGTGTCATGTCATGGTGAGTGGAATAGGTGTCTTTATAAACTCTCTTTTCCCTGCCTCCATCTTTTTGCACCAACCAGTTCAATGCAGGCTTCCCTTTGTTCCACAGCGCCAGGACGATCTCCCTCGCCATCAGTCTTGCCAGATATCCTGTACCGTACGGGCTCGGATGCAGACCATCTGTGTTGAGCATCCCGTAAAATTGCTCTTCGATGCATGTGACCGGCGGGCGCTGCTGCTGTTGCGGATCAGCCAGGTCTTTCTTTGTTTCCTTGATCTGGTATTTGTAGTTGACCTTTATGTACTGCATCGGTGTCACGATGCTGACGCCCCTGATCCTCTCGCAGACCAGTTTCAGTGCCCTATCCACCACTACGCCAATTTCCAAAATCGTCCTGTGTGCACCTTTGTCCGTTGCGAGGTGCGGCTGTGCCGGGTACAGTGGTTGCGTGAAGCATCCAACGATGGGAATGTGCGCCGCGTTCTTTTTGTCCAGCCATGAGCGAAGCCGAGCCAGCGCTGTATACACGTTTGCCACAAATTCTTGGATCCATAGCGTCGACTGATCGCGCACCACCAGGAACACAGTGTCGTAAAAATCGAGGACACATTTGATCGAGACCACGCTGACCATGTCCCATTGCATGACGTCCCACGACCCCATGATTGTCGTCAGCCTGCAGCCCCTGTAGATGTGCGCGCACTGCGAAACCCGAATCATATCCGTGCGCCGATCGGACTCTGTGTGTTGCACTGTTTTTTGAAGCCTCTGCTGCAGTTGGGCCCTGTAGTTGTCACATGCGGTGCTGTCGCCCGTTAGCCACACCGACAGTGGACAGTCATTGAATGGCACGCCGTACATGTGGTATCTGAAATTCAGCTGCGGATCCCTCCCTGTGTCGATCTCATCCCGGCTGAACCGGGAGTCAAACGGACAGAAAATCGCCGTTTTCTCGGTCCAGCTCGGGCGAAACCAGTCCTTTTTAAAATTCAGATTGTCATTTCTCAGCTGCTCTTGCCATTCTCCCTCCTGGTATTTCATGCCCCGCATCAGCTCTTTCACGGTGGTTGGATTTTCTCCGGGTATCTCCACCAGGCTGCCCCATTCCGGGTTTCCGCCGCGGCTGTCGTGCCATAACTGATACTTTGCCCTCTGAACTGCCGTTGGTGCATAGCTCGCTACCGCTGTTGCCACTCTGTTTCCGTTCTTGCGCATTGCACTACCTATCCACTCTTTCACGTTACTGTTCTCGTCAATCTTGAACCACCTGCTCACCTTTTTCTTTTCATCCTCCTCAGTTTCGGACTCCGTGCTGCTCTCCGTTTCACTCTCCTTTCCAGATGACTTTGCCGCCGTACTTTTCGACTTGCTGCGCCTGTCCTTCTTGAGTCTCGCCGTAGCCGATTGTGCCCGTTTTTGCTCTGCGTGGTAATCGCGAATAGTTTTCATATACGATGTGTCCTTAAAATACACTTTTCCCTGAAACATTAGTGAGTTTAGCTCCCCATCTTCTACGTCCGAGTTTCCCCCCCCCGAACTTTAGCTCGTGTTGCATGATCGCATCGATAAACCGTTTCTTTAGCCTACCTGCACTCAGTTGTTCAGCGCGTGCCCTGTGTTTGTCCACCGCGCCGATCTCCCACATGCTCTCTTCCTGCTGGAGTTCTTTGAATTCCGCCTCGTATGCCTCCAGCTCGCCATCCACCATGACCTGCACTGACCCTGCCCTGTCGCGAACCGTTTGCAGCGCCTCACCATACGCGTTCAGGCAGCGTTTATCTTTTGACGCCGTCATTCCATCCCAGGAGGCTTTGTTGAAGCCATTTCCTAGGGCGCCGTGGTGCGCGCACGTGTTAACGATCTTTCTGTCCCCTGTCAGTGTCAAATACGCGCAGAATCTTCTGTTCCTACTGTAG
Organism: Sphaerolaimus hirsutus; assembly: GCA_964036195.1. Classification (NCBI taxonomy): domain Eukaryota; kingdom Metazoa; phylum Nematoda; class Chromadorea; order Monhysterida; family Sphaerolaimidae; genus Sphaerolaimus; species Sphaerolaimus hirsutus. The sequence continues at coordinate 23,409,101 of OZ038453.1, read as the reverse complement.
ACCGCTGACATGGTTGCGATGAGGCACTCCATCATTGTGCTGGTGCGCATGGCGGCCTCGTCCGTGTTGGTGTAGTCGTACCATGTCTTCATGTCCACCCCGCATTCCTTGTCCGCCGTGAATAGCCTCCACATTTGTGTCCTCGCGTCGAACCACAGAGCTTTAGCAGCGGGCATTGCATCCGGACTCAGCGGTTTCCAGTCCTTGTTCATCCCAATTGCCTTGTCCTTCATGGATTGATTATTCAGCACCCTGCCTTTTTGCCATAAAAGAGCAAAGGCGGGGCACTTCCAAATCGTTCCATCTGAAGGGTATTCCATTGGCGCAAACAGCGAAAAGGGGTCGGTGCTGTCTCCCGAGGAAATCATGAACAGTTGCGATTTGTCCACCTCGGGCTGCCACCCCCGTTGTGTCAGCATGTTCTGTATGGATGCCAGCGTGTCGGCCTGCTGCCTCATTTGACCCTTCATTGCCAGCATTTCAGCATTCGCTTTATTTGCATCTTGTTGCGCAGCCGCGATTTTCGTGTCACACTCCAACTTCATTGCATTGATGCGGCACGTCATGTTGATTTCCTGACCAGCCGAAATTTTTGCCGTCAGCGTTTCGAATAGTTGCATCGTGCCCACCGCCTTGCATAGCGCAGTTGTACACGTCGTAGCATCCGCCTGCATTGTATGCGAGAGTGAGATTTGCCCTTGGAAAATATTGTTGTTTGCGCAACTACACGTATCCCCCCACACTGATATTGATCCTACTTTTGACATTCGATTACCCTTGCTTGAACTAACCCCTTCTCCTTTCTTCATCTCCTCCTGCAGTGTCAAAACTTCATTCCGCGACTGCACCAAAGTGTTGCGGCGCTGTTCCATCCATAGGTGCAGTTTGGCCGCCCGTTCGTCCTGCGACAGCGCCTCCAACTCCGCCGCGATGACGCTCATGTCCGCCGGGATTGTCATTGGGTCTGTGCTGACCGTGGCAAAATGGATGGATAAAGAAATACAGAGAATTGATAATTAGGCTCATATTTGCACATTTACTTATTTGCACTATTTTACATTTTATGCACTATATTAATTTACCACGCAAATTGTATTTCCTGCACTATATTATTTACCCATGGAGAATATTCGATTAGGAAAGTGTTCTATAAGTTATTGATAGGTTTATGTGGAATGTTTAGGTTAAAAGGTCAAATAAGTTATTATTAGGTGTATTAATATGAAATTAGGCTCATTCAACTCGCCGTAATTTTCTGATCATTATTATATATACATTTACATGGTTTACTTGCAATTTGGGAAAGTCAAAAGTTGTAAATATTTATGTGCCACGTATTTATTTAGGCCAGCGTCCTAATAGAGAAATAGTGCCCTGTGTGTAACTAGCATTTTCTGTATGAATTTACGAAACCCTTCGCGTAGGCATAATTACAATACCCTGCTCAAGCTGAATGTATTATAGACCCTGCTCAATTACAATACCTATTTACCTCGAATAAGTCCCAATTTTGTTAGATTATTCAACATACGTTTCCAGGAAGTGATTATTATTATTATATCGAATATACCCTACTCTATTTACGTCATTAGGAACATTTGCACTACTATTTACAGTTTTCGAACCCTATTATATTAGTTCCAATGTGCGTCAATGTTTTCTGACAAATTGAAGCAAATTAGTAAATCGGCCGAGTTTGCCGACTTCGCGCCTCGTAAGATTAATAGTTTTTCTATTAACCCAATTTGTACCTGGTATTTCTTTACATAAGTATTTGAATGTATGCCCGCGCAGTATGAGGCAACTGTTTCGGCTAGATATGTTTATTTGTTGCATTTGTGACTTATTTGTGTATTTGTATTAGGAAATTACTGTAGCTGTTTTTCTATACATGATTTCTGTGTCTTAGCTACTTTGGAAGTTTTTACTTCAGTCTGCGGACCCCAAGCTACTGAACGAAAATAAGCTAGCGATAGAAACTTCAATTAGGAAGCTCGCTAGACTTTGTGCTTTTGTAACACGCTGTATCTGATCGAAATAAAGTACCTGAAACAATTCGAACCCCCTTTTCAACACACAACTACGAAATAAACTCAACTTGGCTGTCGACAAGTGGACGTTCGGCTACAACGGGAAATCAACCACTCTAAAGGCCGTTTCTCACTACGGTCTTGGAGTTGCCGGATTCGGTGGTAGAAGACGCTGACTTCGGTGGCTTCATCACATGGCGCAGCGAGCAGGGTGATTGCATGACATTGTGCTATCACCAAGCCGGAACGAACATTGTGCGGCAGTTGGCAGAACTTCAAAAGTCCTGCTGAACATCAATTTGGCCTTGGCTGAGCGTTGGCTGTTGATTTGCAGACAGCATTGTGCCAAAGTCACGGCACTCCTGTCTACATCCTGGGAGCGGTTCTACGCTCACGCGCGGAGGACACTGGAGTTCTGACAAGCCTGTCAGGTTTTCAGGCAGCTTTCACCAGTGTTCTGGCAAGGTGCTAGACGCTGGGCGGCACCGGCATTTGACAAGGAGTCATTGTCGGACGGTGGTCAAACTTTCGCTGGACGCTCCTGGATATCCGGACGCCAGTGACCGCTCGCACGTCCTTCCTATGCCAAGGGAGGGTGACCTGACGGAGACAGGATCGCCACAAAGCCACGCTAGTCAAAGGGCTGTTTTTGGGCATTCGCGGAGGTCCCTCGCTCCACTGGGTAAGAGTGGACTCATACCTCGGGAGTGCAAAAGTAGGGGTATCAGTGTACAAAGGGCTGTAGCTGACAGAGGGCTGTAGCTGACAGAGAGTGGATTTGAAAACCAAGTATTAGGATACTTGGTAGCGTGTAGGGGCTTTGCGGAGCTCCCATCAAATATACACGCTGTGCCTGCTCGGTACCATCAGATCAGACAGCACAGAAGTGCCAGAATACTGCATTGCACAGGCGCAATTGCAGAGCAGTGTATAGAAACACTGCCCAGAATCAGAAAGTGCACCAGAGTGCACAGAAACGTGTCACGGGCGACACGGCAAGCGCAGCACTGCGCACAGCGGCACAGGAACCGCTCAGGAAAGCAAGTGGCCGGCGTGGTCACAAGGCACACAGGCGTGCCAGAAAGAGCGCCAGAGCGCTCAGAAAGAGTGTGTACGGACCCTCTTTGGGCGCACACTGCTGGGCAAAGAACTTGTTTATTGTCCAGGTGGATTTGACCGGTGTGTTGAAGTCAACACATGTAAACAATTACGTCAGGGGCTTTAGGAACACACCTGGTGCCAGTGCAGTAAAGGTCAACGCGTGAGAACACGTCAGGGGCCTGTAGGACTGCATTGGTATTGTGCGTGGCACAACAAATCCGTGGTGCACAGAGCACTGCACAGAAGGACGCAGAGAAGCGTCCCAAGCGTCACAGGCGACGCACTATAAAGAGAAACAGTGAAGGAAAAATTCATCAGCAAAAATGGTTTCGCCAACGGGTCACATCAGAAAGACCCTGGGGCCAGCAAAGCACAGGGTGGACAGCAGATTGGCAAGAGAATTTGCCAAATATGACCCGGAACTATTTGCGGAAGCATCAAAGGATGATAAGAGAACAGAAATGAGAAGAGTAATTGCATCTATCAAACAGGAGGGTGCAAAATGAGAAAGTGCAATGATTGCAGTGAGAACTCAATTTGACGCATGGAGGGATGTCGTCAAAGACATTGACGAACCCGATCAGATGGAACAAGAACAGAAGATGTACCAAGATGCATATGATGAGTATGCAAACATGTCAGATTTGGTGACACAGAAAGTGGCAGCCATGAATGTGTACATCGAAGAGTTGCAAGATATGATCCAGCAACTGAGTGGAAGTACTATGTATGAAGTCAACACGGCATTCATACAGCAGATGGCTGCACAGATGGCTCTGACAGCTCAGGGAGCTGCTCCGGGAGCCAGTTTAACCAATGCAACCACAGCAAAGAGCGTCAAATTGCAGAAACTGGAAGTGGAACAGTTTACTGGGGAAATTGTCAAATTTCGATCATGGTGGCAAATGTTCGAATCCCACATCCACAATCGAACAGATTTGGAGGACATTTCCAAGTTCTCATACTTGAGAAGCTTGCTGAAAGGCTCAGCATTTGGCATGATCAGTGGATTGAGTGTGACCGCAGAAAATTATGCACCCGCAATTGCAATGCTCAAAAAGAGATATGACCAGCCAGTTGTGGTCAGAAACACGCTGATGAGTAATATCATGAAGCTGCGACAGGCCAGGAATACCTGTCAGGATATGAGAATTTTGTTTGATGCAATTGAAAGGCTGCTCCAGCAGTTGGAGTCACTGGGTGAATCAGTAGAACATCCAATGCTGTTGAGCCAACTGCAGCAGAAAGTGCCACCCGAGGTTCTCAGAGAAATCCAGAAGGAACAGGGAACTGAGGAAGCCTTGACGGTGGAGATATTCAGAAAGCTGTTTGGCAAGCAGCTAGCGCTCAGTGAGGCTGTACAGCATGCACAGCAAACTGAGGCACCAGTTCAGCAATCGCGCCAGGGATTCGGGAATAATCCACGCGCACAGCAATTCAATAATCGGTTCCATGGCAATGGGAATCGATTCAGAGGGCCAGAGAACCCAAGGACCAGCACAGGGAGCATGTCTGTGATCCAGAATGGTCAGAGTGCACCACAGGCTGGATTTATGAATCCTGGGAGGCCGTGTGTGTTCTGCAATGACACACAGCAATTACACTTTAATGATAAGTGTCCAAAGTTCAAAACTGCCAGAGAAAGGAGAGTGATTTTGTCAAAGGCAGAGCGATGCCTGAGATGCCTGCAGAAAGGGCATTACATGAATCAATGTCAATTTACGAGAAGTTGCTTCTATTGCAAGTCCAATAGGCACCACACTGCGGTGTGCCCAGAGAAATTTGGTGACAATAGCAATGGAAACGCTGGACGGCAAATTCCAGCATTCAAAGCAAATGGTCAACAGAATGGCCAGCAATCAGCAAACAATGGCAGAAAGTCTGTGCCGACGGCCGGTCGACCAGCACAGAGCCAACAGAGAAAGGCCACAGTGAATTGTGTCACTGTGGAAGAAGCTGGACCAGAAATGGTAGAGACAGAAACCATATCCAGCACAGTGGTTACAGAACCAAATACAAAGCAACAAAATACGTCAGTAAACCTGTCAGTAAACAGGAATATGTCAATGTTGATGACAGCCAGAACCGTGATTGAGGCTTCAGAAATGGATACAGAGATGGAGCCTGAACAGCCACCACTACAGATTCAAGCGTTCCTGGACACAGGATCCCAGGGAACGTACATGTCAGAGAAAGTGGCCAAGAAACTCAATTTGAAGAGTACAGGTGAACACCACATCCAGGTGTACACATTCGGAAATGAAAAGCCGCACTATAAAGTAGTACAGCAAGTGGAATTCAGAATGCGGCTCAGAAATGGCCAGAAAGTTGATATGGTGGCTGATGTGGTCCCGACGTTGACCACAGAACAAATCAAAGTGCCTGTGTCAGAACAGGACGAAAAGTACCTGCAGAAGTACTTCCCGGATGAGAGTTACTTTGCAGACAGAATTCCCAAGGAAAAAGGGACAGAATGCAAGTTCAAGCCAGACATTATAGTAGGCTTGAATTATTTCTGGGACTGGATGTCCAGAAACACCAGCACCACCAGACTTCCGTCAGGATTGTATGTCATTCCATCAGAATTGGGATTGCTGATGGGAGGTGGGCAACTGACGAGCAACAGAAATCAATGGACCACGGATGGCGCATATCCGGTGGTGGTCAACACAATTGTGCATCAAATTCAGAGAGAAAAGTGGTACGAGGAAGCACCGTTGTCAATTGCTCCTGTACCGAATGTCAAAGATATGGATAGACTGGATACTATTGGCATAATGGACCAGCCAGACCTTGTCGAGGATGATGAGGCCATAAAGCAATTCAATGAGAGTGTACAGAGAAACCCAGATGGACGGTACTCTGTTAAGTTCATGTACAAGCCAAATTTGCATGAACTCCCAGATAATAAAGCAATGGCGTTCAAGAGGTTCAGATACCTCACCAACAGGCTCAAGAGAGACCCAGAATTACTGGAGAAGATTCAGGCAATCATGAAAGCACAAGAGGAGCAAGGAGTGATTGAGAAAGTCCGAGAGGATATTATGGATGGCAGAAAATTCCATATATTGCCTCATCAACCAGTGATAACGCCAGAGAAAACTACCACAAAGGTCAGAGAGGTATATGATGCCTCAGCAAAACCGCCAGGCATGCCAAGCTTGAATGAATGCATGTACCGCGGTCCAGTTATACTACCACAGCTGGTAGGGATGCTGATGCGATTCCGATTGCATGGAATCGCCCTGGTCGCAGACATAGAGAAAGCGTTTTTGCAGATTAGTCTGCAGGACAGTGACAGAGATGTGACAAGATTTCTGTGGTACAAGGATCCCACGAAACCATCCATGGAGGACAACATTCAGATTTACAGATTTGCCAGAGTACCATTTGGTATAATCTGCAGCCCAGCGCTGCTGGCGCTGACAGTCAGATACCACCTGAATCAAGCTGGCACAGAAAATGCAAAATTAATTGATGAAAATCTGTATGTGGATAATTTGATCCTCAGTGTGGACACAGAGCAGAAAGCAATCGAATTGTACCAGGAATCCAAAGTGCTGTTCGCAGAGGCGCAAATGAATCTGAGAGAATGGAACAGCAACAACAAGAACTTTACTTGGCAATTGGCAGAGTCAGATGTGGCCAAGGAAATTGTCACAACAGTCCTAGGAATGAAGTGGGACACAGAGAGCGACCAGATGTGGCTGAAAACGCCAAAGACAGTTCAGCAATCACAATTATCAGAAACTGACCAGAAAATCAAACTTCCCACGAAAAGGACAGTTGCAAAGGTGACTGCGGGATGTTTTGATCCAATGGGACTCGTCAGTCCTGTCCTACTGCCAGCAAAGAGATTTTTGCAAACGTTATGGCATTCAGGACCAAGTGCCAAAGAGTGGGATACACCCCTGTCTGAGGAACAGACAGCAATTTGGCAACAATTGGAGACAGAATTGCTCAAAGTTGGACAGATCAAGTTCAATAGAAATTTGAATTATCACAGTGGTGCAGATGCACAACTGCACATTTTCGTTGATGCCTCAGCAATGGCATACAGCGCAGCGGCATACATATGCCAGAAAACAGAAAATGACAGCGGCACGTCAAGCCTGCTGTACTCCAGATTGAGACTAGCTCCAAAGAAACCAGAAGTGACAATTCCACGGCTGGAATTGTTAGCAATGTTGATCGGCAGCAGAATGTCAAAGTTTATTCACAAAGAGCTCAAGGACGTCAAATTCAGTCAAACAGTTGTATGGTCAGATTCAACCTGTTGTCTGAAGTGGCTAACAACAGCGAAGCCACTGGCATGTTTTGTCAAGAACAGATTGGACGAAATCAGGAAAATTCAGAGTGAGACAGAAAACATGCACATCAGACACATCGCAGGACTGGAGAACCCAGCTGACATGGCCACAAGAGGCATGAATATGTCAGAGTTGGAAGGCAGTAACCTGTGGTGGAAAGGGCCAGAATGGCTAATGACTGGAAAGTAGCCAGAGCCGAAAGTGGAGCCAGTCACGCCAGAACTAATGGCAGAAATCAAGAGAGAAGAGCTCAAGTTCCCAAAGGCCAGTCCAATTTACCTGGGCGCCACACAGCAAGTGGTCAGTGACCCAGATGCCAGCAATGTGCAAACTGATGAAAGCAAGCAAAGCAACCCATTGGGAATTGAGATTCAGAGATTCTCATCACTGACAAAATTACTGGATGCAACAGTATACGTGATGAAATTTGTGCGACAGATGCACAAAAAGCGCAGCAGAAATGACAGTCAGAATGGATTGTCAGAAATCATGAAAAGTATCTGTGGTACAATAAAACCACAGGGAATTATCAGTATTGAAGAAAGAGAGATTGCGTTGAAATATTGGATCAAAGTGACGCAACAAAATCATTACAAAGGAGTGGCAGAGATTCTGGCAACAGGCCACAACAGAGGCAGCCAGAATAACAAGAAAACAGCTGCAGACCAGCAGTTGATTAGATGGCTCAATGTGCAAATGCATCAGGATGGAATCCTGAAGTGCCACGGCAGAATGGAGCATACAGACCCACAGGAGGTCACAGTGCCACTCATACTGTTGCCAGCAACGGCTACAGTGACTCAGCTGATCGTCAGAGACCAGCATGAGAAGTTGATGCACGCAGGAGTGCAACACACATTGGCAGCAATCAGACAAAAGTACTGGATTACACAGGGCAGACGGGTGATCTACAATGTGACCAGAACCTGCTCAACCTGTAAGAAATTGGGAGCGAAGCCGTACCAGCTTCCACCAATGCCAGATTTGCCAGAAACCAGAGTTCAGAGAGCCAGACCGTTCCAGTACACGGGCTTGGATTATTTGGGACCAGTTTGGTACAAAGTGGACAAAGATCACAGGAAAATGTGGATCTGTTTGTTCACATGTATGGTGACACGTGCAGTTCACCTGGAAAGTGTGCTGGACATGACAGCACAGGAATTCCTGAACGCAGTCAGGAGATTCATCGCCAGGCGTGGAAAGCCTGAGGCAGTGATTTCAGACAATGCGACGCAATTCAAATTGACAGAGAAAGTGCTCAGCACAAGCACTGACAAGGCCATCAATACTGGAAAGGAATGGTCAGAAATGGTCAAAAGTGGAGCGGTACAGACTTACTGCTCACAGCAACAAATCCAGTGGAACATGACTACTCCTATGGCACCATGGCAGGGAGGTGTCTATGAAAGAATGATGGGCATCACCAAGAAACATTTCAAAGCAGCTGTGGGGCACAGAATGTTAACCCTGCAAGAATTGTTGACACTTCTGCCAGAAGTCGAGGCAGTGATCAACAGCAGGCCAATCTCTTACATCTATGGTGATGTAAAGAGCCTCAGAGTGCTGACGCCAAAAGACTTCTTGACAGGGGAAGGTCAGATTGGAGCACCACAGTTTGACGCAGACAAAGATGGAGAATTTGTGCCCAGAATGGATAACGCAGCGAAACTGCAGAAATATTGGGAGACAACCCAGCAAACTTTGGATAAGTTCTGGGATTTGTGGCATCAAGAGTAAATCCCAAGCTTGAGGGAAAGAACTCAAGTAACGCACAAACATGGCAGATTGACAGCGACTCAAGAACCCAAAGTGAATGAAGTTGTGTTGATTTATGAAGAGAACATGCCCAGAGGTGCATGGAGGATGGGTCGCATCGAGCAGTTAGAGCCCAGCAAAGATGGACAGATTCGCTCAGCAAAAGTCAGAACTGCCAACAGAAATGTGGTCAGCAGACCACTCAATCAATTGTATCCGCTGGAAATCAATTCAAAGACAATGGATATCCCAGAGACAGCAGTGACAGTCAAAGTGGATTTACTGGACCCAGCAATTGTCCAGAAACATGTCAGAAATCAGAGCTCGAACAGAGACTCTGTACCAAACCCTGCTCAGAGGAACTCAGCATCAGATAGAGTCCTGAGAAGTGCAACAGGGAAAGCCACAGTAACCACCAGCAGTCTGGTGATTGGAATACTGTGCATGGTGTTGATGCTGACAGGCATGTCAGAGTCAGCAACACTGAGAGAAGCCGGCAAGGCTTACAGCGAAGTATTTTCCAGAACATACGTTCTAGAAACCTCGACAGTAAGGCCACCATTATTGGCAGCGCATCATGGATTGCCACCTTTGCCTTCAGAATGGCCACCAAAATCTGTCAGAGAAATGCAGACTTATGAGAGATTCAAGGATGCAATCAAAGATCATCCTGTGGAACAGGTGATCAGCTCACAAAGCCAGAAGTATCAGATTTGTACCAGTGGGAGGCATGGACATGCGCTTACAGTTCCTGAAGAAGTGCAGTGCCATATCCCACCAAGGAATTTTGTCAAGGCAATGAAAGTTACACTTTACGCACAGAGACAGATTCCACAGAAAGAGAAAGCATACAGATGCTACATCAGAATCAAAGAGATCATCACACACACCAGTTTCTGGGGAGCGAAAGGCATTACAGGCAATTTTGAGAAATACCAGCAAGTTGGCGTGGTAGCCTGTAACTATGCAAGAATTCACAAGATGTTCAGAGGAACACCTTTGGTAGAAATGGAGCCCAGAGTGTGGACGACCAATCAAACCTTGAATGTGGAATATTCATGGTGTTGCCATGACAAAGAGAATGTCGTCAGTAACTTCTACATGGAAGAAGGAACCGTGGCTTCACTTGATGGAAAGACTGTAATCAGCGACTTGCAAGATTTCAGCCAGTGCAGAGCCATGATGGGACATTGCAGAGACCACAATTATGGAATCACAGTGTGGGATACAGAGAACTTCAAGCATCAATGTGCATATGAGAGAATTGGCAGATTCAAATCGGAGATATCTGGCCAGACAATTATTGTGTCAAAATTGCAAGCAGCATACTCCCACAGCAACAATACAAAGAGGCCAATTGGTTCAGAATGTGTTCCGAGAGACACATACTACACCGATCAAGGAGGTGTATTCATCCAGTTTGACAGAAGAGAAGATGTGCCTGTGGAATGGGCAATGCCAGGAAAGATAGTGGAGGCAAAAGAGTCGACAATCAGTGGAACATTGTATGCCAGATTGGACGACAGAAACTCCAAGTTTCAGTTCCTGCAACATGTAGTCAGAGAGATGACTCAGGCACAATTTGCGATTGTATGGCATCAGTTATGTCAACTTCGCAAGAACCAGCTGGACATGTTGACTCAGCTTTTCCGCATCGATCCAACACTGGGGATTCGAGCCATGCTGGGAAGACAGGATGTTCATGCAGAATGGGCTGGAGAAGCAATTATGTTTTGGGAATGCAAGGAAGTGCAGCCATACATAGTTTATCAGACAGGAAAAGTGGGAGAGACATGTTACAAGTACACACCAATGAGATTGGACAAAGACGGGCCCTTGTGGTTCAAGAGCCCAGGCAGCAGAGACTTGGTAGAGAAATCACCAGAAGAGGACTGCAGCCACACCACACCGCACCTGTACAGAAATGAACATGGACAGTGGAAGTCCGCACATGGAATGGTGCATGTCACAGAGACGCCAATTGAAATGACATGGAAAGGACAGTGGCAGGCCTTCACGTTTGACGCGCCTCACCTGTTCACCAACATTGTCAACAGAGCGACCAATTTCATGGATGTCAGAGGCCAGATTCAGAGACTACAGAACTTAGAGCATGAGCAGAACCAGTTGATCGATTACACAGCAGACATGTCATTGGATCCCAGAGTGATCAGAAATTCAATAGAAGGCATTGGAGCTGGAATTGGACAAACAGCAGCAGGAATCGGCAAAGCGTATGGTCACTATATATCTGGAGTGTCAAAAGGGTACACCAACTTTATGGGAGGAATGCTGAAAGGACCCTTTCAAGTGATCATCAATACAATCGCAATGCTGCTGGGGATCACAATCCTGATAGCTGGAATCGTAGCTGCAGGATACCTGTGGTACAATTGGAGAATTGCCACAGGGAAACCAGTGATTCCACCATGCGTATACACATGCATATGGAAATGCATAGTGTGCCCATTCAAGTGCATATGGTTATGCTTCAGAGCCATCAGATATACTATCAAGAAATCAACTCAGAAAGAGACCAATTATCCACAAAGGAAAGTACGCAAGACAGAGTTGAGACCAGCAATCAAGAGGAGAGCCAGATCCAACTCAACACAGTCTGTCAGATTTGCCAGGAGAGCAGAAACAGAGGACAGAATGGCAAAGTCACTATCAGCATACGTTCAGCCAGATGAAAGTTCAGCTGATGAAGGACAAGTCAGAGCCAGGAACAGAGACAGTGTTCACATGCCCGATATCCTCAAATTCACCTCACGCGAACGCGCAGGAAGCGACACGGGCAACTACCTGCTTCATCATCAGGCTAGGTCGGCGTTGGCATCACCAGCAACCGGACCTGTGACTTCACGCACGCCCACGACTTCGCGCACGACCACGTTCACCACCGAGGCGACTGTGGAAACGCCACTCATCACTTTGGCGCCCACCACCACCAGCATGTGACGTTGCTGCAACAATGGGGTGCAGCAACTCTTCCGCCCGGAGTGTGCTGACCGTGGCAAAATGGATGGATAAAGAAATACAGAGAATTGATAATTAGGCTCATATTTGCACATTTACTTATTTGCACTATTTTACATTTTATGCACTATATTAATTTACCACGCAAATTGTATTTCCTGCACTATATTATTTACCCATGGAGAATATTCGATTAGGAAAGTGTTCTATAAGTTATTGATAGGTTTATGTGGAATGTTTAGGTTAAAAGGTCAAATAAGTTATTATTAGGTGTATTAATATGAAATTAGGCTCATTCAACTCGCCGTAATTTTCTGATCATTATTATATATACATTTACATGGTTTACTTGCAATTTGGGAAAGTCAAAAGTTGTAAATATTTATGTGCCACGTATTTATTTAGGCCAGCGTCCTAATAGAGAAATAGTGCCCTGTGTGTAACTAGCATTTTCTGTATGAATTTACGAAGCCCTTCGCGTAGGCATAATTATAATACCCTGCTCAAGCTGAATGTATTATAGACCCTGCTCAATTACAATACCTATTTACCTCGAATAAGTCCCAATTTTGTTAGATTATTCAACATACGTTTCCAGGAAGTGATTATTATTATTATATCGAATATACCCTACTCTATTTACGTCATTAGGAACATTTGCACTACTATTTACAGTTTTCGAACCCTATTATATTAGTTCCAATGTGCGTCAATGTTTTCTGACAAATTGAAGCAAATTAGTAAATCGGCCGAGTTTGCCGACTTCGCGCCTCGTAAGATTAATAGTTTTTCTATTAACCCAATTTGTACCTGGTATTTCTTTACCATAAGTATTTGAATGTATGCCCGCGCAGTATGAGGCAACTGTTTCAGCTAGATATGTTTATTTGTTGCATTTGTGACTTATTTGTGTATTTGTATTAGGAAATTACTGTAGCTGTTTTTCTATACATGATTTCCGTGTCTTAGCTACTTTGGAAGTTTTTACTTCAGTCTGCGGACCCCAAGCTACTGAACGAAAATAAGCTAGCGATAGAAACTTCAATTAGGAAGCTCGCTAGACTTTGTGCTTTTGTAACACGCTGTATCTGATCGAAATAAAGTACCTGAAACAATTCGAACCCCCTTTTCAACACACAACTACGAAATAAACTCAACTTGGCTGTCGACAAGTGGACGTTCGGCTACAACGGGAAATCAACCACTCTAAAGGCCGTTTCTCACTACGGTCTTGGAGTTGCCGGATTCGGTGGTAGAAGACGCTGACTTCGGTGGCTTCATCACAGGGTCCGAAATGTCACTTGCGCGATTTCCGGCCATTGTTTTCGCGCGTTTCGCTCGCTGGATCGCAATCTGAGTTAAAAACACACTTTGACTTTGTAGTTTTAAACCATCAATGTGTGTATCCCTCCTATGTCTTAACGTGTATTGTTTTCCGCCCATCCTAATTTCGTCCCAACATATCTCTGTTAACCTCTCACACACCATCCCCCATGGTACTATTAGCGTAACAATACTCCCTCGGCAATAAGTGCTGTTTTGGCATGGTATTTGTACTACACTTCGCACCTGCTGTATTAAATCAATCGAATATCGATCATCGCAAGACATTTCTCCTAGTTTGTGTAGTTGCGACCCTTGCGTCTTTTTAGACCCGCCTAGATTAATTGACCCCATCCCGCGCAATTCGTCCTGAGTGTGCTGTACACCCCCAGCTCGAAACACTCCCCACCGCACTGCATTTCCACTCAAAAAAGTCCCAAGGGTTGTACACCCAAAGAAGGTAACCCCAAACCTGATCCAATTTGCCGCTCTGCCTGCCCTTACCCTTTGGATCCCTCCTCGTGTCCTGTCCCTTCGACCTGCGTCGCGTTCGGCTCGCGACAGCCGGCGTACCACCGTCTTGGCACTCTGCCAAAAGTGCCGCTTCCTCTCCTTCGGACGGCGCTCCCTCCCGGGTATCCGCGTTGCCCTCCGTTCGCCCACCGGGTAGCAGCAGTGCGTGGTCGCGCGCCGAATCGTAGCTTTCGAGGCTACTATCCATCCACTGCCTGCGTTTTTAAGTCTTTTCGCTCGTATTTTCCCTACTTCAACCGTACACCGCGGAAGATTCCAGAGCGCTCGCTCACCCACCTTAAATTCTCTCGCACTTCTATCGCTTTTCGTTCCGCTCGCCGGAGATCTCTCCCTCGCGCTTGCGTGTTTCCGCCGTGAAACTTGCCCGCCGCTCGCTTTCGAGTTTACGATTTTATTCGTTTCGTTTGGCAGCTCGCCAATACCTGGCATCGTTCCAAATCCGTAAGGCATGACCAATATGTACACGCCTAACATCGTGATTGTCAAGGCCGTGAAAGTTCCCATCTTAGTAAATTGGGCATAAAACGAAATTGTCCCTTATATCGTTGGTTTTGTTTCCCTGGTGTGAATTCCAAAAGTGTCAATCCGTTGAAGTTTTCCCGAAATTCCTCCCGATTCGGTCTGTGTGGGTTGAATTAAAAAGACACCCTACGGACCGAACCGTTTGACCCGAAAAATTCCGGGCCAAAATCGTGAGTTTGCTACGCTGCTTTGGCACTCTTCCAGGAACGATAAACCGTCCTGATCTAGAGCGTCTGGCTGCGTTCGGCCCTTCTTTGCTTCTCCTGCGACTTGTCTCTATGCAGCCCCTTGAATGGGGAGTGCACAGACCACAAGTTGGGCCTAATTCGACCGCGTTTCGACTCTCTCGCTTCCCTTAGAGAAACTCACCTTTTTCCTCTTCCTGTGTTTCTGTGTAAAACAAAGACACAGAAACTCAATGAGTTTCTGCGTCCAATTTCTGTGTTTTTTCCATCGTTGATTGTGGCACTCATGCATTGCTATTACACCGCGCGCGTGCATGTTGCATGGGCAAATCAGCGTGTTTCATGGGTGCATGGGCGTGTGTAAACATACAAACTGTTTCATAGGCTTGTATGTTTCATGCAGGGTTGGCAAAATCTCAGAAAAAAATTAAAATAAAATAAAAATAAAATAGAAAATTAAAGATTAAAATTAAAATAAAATGTAAAATTGAAGAATAAAATAAAAATAAAATACAATTTTAATAAAAAATAAAATAAAATTTTAGTAAAAAGAATTTTACTTAAATCAATCCTGGTCACAAACTAAAATAAAAAAATTAAAATAAAATAAAAATAAAATGAAAAATTGAAGAATAAAATAAAAATAAAATGGAAAATTGAAGAATAAAATAAAAATAAAATACAATTTTAATAAATATAAAATACAATTTTAGTAAAACGAATTTTACTAAAACCAACCCTGGTTTCATGGGATCATCCCCTATTGAAATACCTAAGATGAATCGCCCCCTATCCTATGCGCGTTTTCACCTAACAAGTCATATGAACTCTGGGTAAAAAACATCGGTGAAGTATGCAGATGCACATCATTGATTTGATTTCGATTTGTTGCATGACCAAAACAATTTTTCCCGAAATTTTTTTAATATATGAACTCAAAATCGCCGCGGGCGCGGCAGACATCGCAATTTTCTCCGCCATTTTTTCTGCCATCGTATTAGGTGGGGCGCCGTTTCTACCTACACTTTCCATCAAACGCTTTTTATAGTATTTGCATGAAATAAGTTGCACTTTTGACTTAGTCAGCATTAGTGATGTGAAAAGCGCCAGAACTTTGGCGCCAAGCGCCAAAAGCGCCATATCGCCATAGCGCCTTTTCCGAACCCCAGGCGCCAGCATCATGGCGCTTTTACATCACTAGTCCCACATGATGGGACCATAGGGGATTTTGGGGTTAGCATTTTGAGTGTGTTTCATTTTTCATCACAAAATGAAAAAATGAAAAAAATGGCACCGGCACCGGCATGGCACCTCTGAAAATTGCAAGGGCACCGCACCAGCACCGGTACTGGTGCCCTTCGGTGCCCAGCACCGGGGCACCGGTGCCCCGGTGCCTTTACATCACTACATTTGAGTGAACGATTTTGCGTGGGCACAAATTGGAATTTGTAATTATAGTAAAAACGCTTATCCAAAATATTCTGCGGCGCCGCCAAGGCGCCTCAGAACCAGTTTCGCAACAGTTTTTGTCGCGTTTACTGGCTTTGAGTGCCACTTCATTTTCGAATTTTACGACCACAATCAATCAACGGGGGGGGGGGCTGCGAACAATTTCGGCTCGCAAATTTGTCGATTTTGATAACCCTGCACGCCGAGTCAACTGGCAATAAACTGATCAATCTGTTGTCGAAAATACAAAGCACCGTATTACCTCGAATTACCCACCCCCTAAAATTTCGCTGGGAAATAATAAATACCCACCGAAATACCCCACCCAAATTGAGTGTAAAGGAATGTACCGCAGTTTGTGATCTGTACGATGCAGAACACGCGTTGAAACCAATAGCTGAGTGACGTTAGGACGGGGTTTATGTGTACACTCCTGGAAAAATGTCTTTGTCCTACTAAATGGGAACCAAAAAATTATTGTCTCCCTTGCTTATGTGTGACCTGTGTCGGGATATACATGTGATGTATTCTTGTAGATTAAGGTGCCTTTATGCCACATGTCCATTTTTAGCTCTCTGGGTGCATTGTGCCTGAGCACACTAGTTTCCTTTCACACGAAATTTGGAAAACTCATAAATCAGCTTTGAACACATTTGAGTTTTCTACAAAGAGGTGTCCGTCAACTGCAGTTGACAGTGATTATAAGTGTTTCATTGTAGAAAACTCAAATGCGTTCAAAGCTGATTTGTGATTTTTCCAAATTTCCTGTGAAAACTAGTGTGCGCAGGGCCATTGCTGCTCATTTGACAGCCATCCAAAGTCAAATTTCTGGTGAAAAAAATGTCTTCGTCCCTTTTTGTGACAATGTTAAAGCAAAGGAAATACCATGTTACAACAATGAATAAGACCTGCACTGCTCAAATATTTATCACTTTTTTGCAAAATATGTATTTAAAACGGTTCAAAACAGCTGATGCCACTGCAATCTCACACTCGCTGTGATTTTGACAATCGTCTGCCGTCGCTCAGCAGACAAATATCGACCCAGCATGCTGTGTATTTTTGAAGTAAAGAACAATACGAAATGTTGGCACAGTGCCAGCTCATTGCTGCACGCATTGCGCGAAATGTAAATACAAAAGCAAAAAAATACCTAGCGGAAGGCACTGTGTTTTCAGTAGACGGAATATTGACTATATACGCAGGAGCGGGCCATATTTCTACTATGAAGGGTCAACATCTTGACACACACTATGTATAATTTCCACCCTTCAGTGAACGGTATTTAATGTTTGGTTCGCCATTGAACCAAAACAATCAAAGGGGGAAAGACATTTTTCCAGGAGTGTATATACAGTTACATATGTACGTCTATCAACACATAAATATATACGTCTATGAAATTGTTTGATTTTTATACATCTGAGTATGTGGAATTTCACAAAATTTCTGGCAAAATAATAGACCCCTCGGATATGCCCCCGCTTGAATAAACCCCTCTGAAAATTAGCTGGCGAAATAATAAACCCCCTGGGTGTATCTCGCGGTAATACGGTATAGTACGTTCCCGTAACCAGACGCACATAACGGATAGATAACTCACTAACATCAGTAAAATGTGAACACAGTGTAAAAATTTATCACAGAAAACACCTCCCCCCAGCCTTGAATATTTAAGAGACACT
Source organism: Sphaerolaimus hirsutus (assembly GCA_964036195.1). Taxonomy (NCBI): domain Eukaryota; kingdom Metazoa; phylum Nematoda; class Chromadorea; order Monhysterida; family Sphaerolaimidae; genus Sphaerolaimus; species Sphaerolaimus hirsutus. Next base: position 23,391,228 of record OZ038453.1, on the reverse strand, counting down.
TGACCGACGTAATCTTCACTTGTATCATTTAGACATCATTTTTACTGCGACTTCATAAAGTAGAAATAATTTCGTTGCTCTAAATAGGAAAAACTTGAATTCTTAAAATGTAAACTTCCAAAAATCAGTAAGTAAAATAAAGTAAGTCTCTGTATCAGGCATGTATAAAGTGTGTAAGACCTTCATATAGTCCGTAACTTGAAAATGAAAAGTATTTTCATTTGCTTATTGCCACTACTTAATGACGAATCACTTTTCTTGTTACCTGCTCGCCACTCCGGTACACCATGTAAAATGTCACGGAAAAGGTCAAAAGTCATGTAAAATGTACTGGAAATTGTCAAAATTCATGTAAAATGTCAAAAGTTATGCAAAATATAAGGCGGTGTTTACAGTAAATTTAGTGATGATGCGACCATTTCTATAAAGTGTCATATCTCAATCGAAAAGTTCCGTATTTTCCTGAAAAGGCAGTGAACTATATGTTGCCATCTTGGCAATAAAAGTGATATTGGGTCGCAAGGTTTTATTCTCTGCTTTAACATGCAAGTTTGCCGCACATTTGAATATTTTCCCTTGGCATAACACTGATTGGTCAGAGCACGTTTCAGTTGTCTAGGCATAACCTCCTGCCGAACCATTGGGCGGGACTAGACAAATCAGTGATTGGTTGCAGACCTATTTCTAGGTAGTGTCTAGTGTAGTGATGTTAAAGGCACCGGGAAAAATGGCACCGCACCGCACCGGCACCGGTGCCATTCTGAAAAAAATGGCACCTGCATGGCACCGGCACCTAAGGGCACCGGAGGGTTGCCGGTGCTAGCACCGAAAGGCACCGCACCGGGTAAAATTTTGTGTAGTGATATTAAAAGTGCCAGGACCTTGGCGGGAAGTGCCAAAAGTGCCCTGGCACTTTTTCAGCCCCCAGCACCAAAATCTATGGCGCCAGGGCAGTATGGCGCCAACTGCCATGGCGCTGAGCACCAATAGCGCCACAGCAAAATGGCACCGGAAGCCAAAAGAGTCATGGTGCTTTTTGTGTTGGTGCCAGCACCAACGCCATGCGCGTTTGCATTGCAGGCGCCAGGAGTACTCGGCGCCAGGACCAGGATGTTTGTTTGATTTTAATAACATGCTCCTTTCTGACAGGTCGGAATCACTATTATCCGACTCAGAATCAATCATTGTATTGTTTAAAATCACTAGTTTTTATGTTTGTCATAAGGAAATTAATAAAAAAGTGGCTGTGGGCACATGTTCAACGTGAATTTGATTGGGTCACTTTTTAAATGAACACACATGTCCTGCAATAATAACCACAGTTCAACACCTTGAAACCCTGCCGGTGCCTTTCCCGGTGCCCCACTTTTTCTGGCCGGTGCTAGCACCTAAAGGCACCCTCGAAAAAGGGCACCGCACCGCACCGGCACCGGCAAGGCACCTATGAAAATTGCGAGGGCACCGCATCAGCACCGGTGCTGGATCCCTTCGGTGGCCAGCACCGGGGCACCGGTGCCCCGGTGCCTTTACATCACTAGTCTAGTGATGGAATGGCGCCATGGCGCTGGCGCCCTTTAATGGCGCCAAAGGGCGCCAGCGCCCCTCGAATTAACCCCACCCCCCTCGAAATGCCCCTGCTCGAACTGTGACATTACTTTGCACTCTGAAAAATACACCCCCTATGGGTATTTCGAGGAAATACGGTATAGCTGCAATGTAAATTGGCAGCTATAAAAACATCATGTTCATTGCAAACATGATGTACCTTATTACAGATGGGGGGTGTCGAATGGGGGTTATTTTTTCCCCAGCTCGCTCAGACCTGGGGGTATTTCGAAGGGGGTTAATTCAAGGGGTATTTGGAGTAAATACGGTAACATATTGCTCTTCTAAAAAGCTTCTGTCATGATATACGTGCTAAAATAGTGACTTTTATAGTTGGCGCCATTTTGGCGCCCGGCGCCATTTTTCCTGGCGCCCTTTGGCGCCCGGCGCCATTTTTTTAGATGGCGCCGTGGCGCCATTGGCGCTAGGCGCCATTTTCTCTGGCGCCCTTTGGCGCCCGGCGCATTATTTTGAATGGCGCCATGGCGCCATTGGCGCCTGGCGCCATTTTTCCTGGCGCTTTTCCATCACTAGTAGTGTCTAGTCATTGTGTCTGTAAATCCCGTATCAAAGTAGAGATTTTTCACCCAATCATCATCATCACTTGCAGTCTATGAAATAAACAGCCATCTGTGAACCTGGACACCTGAAGACTCAAACCAGCCAAGCACTCCAGCTCTGAAACAAAAGAGCTCGAAACAACCTTCAACCAACAAGCCAAGCTGACTTCCATAAACTTGGGAGGAAAATACCCACCACTGACCACACAATCACAACACTATAGATACTATAGGAATATACATGCCATCTTATCCATTGAGATATGACACTAAAAAAATGGTCGCATCTTCACTAAGTTTACTGTAGACACCGCCTAAAAGTAAAAGTACGTTAAAGTTATGTAAAAGAAAATTTGCCATTTCCAGGGCATTTCAGATGACTTTAGACACTTTGCATGACATTAGACATTTTACAGTGTCTGAGAGTGGGGGTTCTCTGCAAGGTTTTGTATACATACAAATTTCCTAGAAACAGTGAGTTCCACTTCTGCAACACACTGTCGTTTCCGGGGCGTTTTTGAGATAATAAGTTGGCTAATAATTCCCAAATGGCACGTGTCCAAAAACGAAGGCGACATAACACTTTTTACACATTCAGAATTGCCCATTTTGTTTAAACAGTACTTATTTATATTACTGTTTAAATACTAGATGTAAATACTTATTTCTGTTACAGTTTCAGGATCCGTACCAGCATTAATTTGGTTAATTTTTGCCGAAAAGCAATAATGATAAGCGTGTCTATGTTTGCTGAGCGGGTGAAACCCAAGTAAGTGGTTCAAAGTAACGCCCGGCGGCGCTCCATTTCTTTGCCCACTCCGACCACACTTGAAAAGTTGACCAAGTCGAATACATATAGCATATTCATGGAGTGTGTTCCACTTTTCATCCCTCACGGTTTACAAGCTCACGTTTTTCATGTAATATACTCCGTTTTACTTGCTAAAACGTACGGTTTTCAAGCCACTGACATGTTTTTACATGCCCAATTGATGTGTCACTTTTCATGCCAGAGTATACCACTTTACGTGCCAAAGTATTACGGTTTACAAGCCACAGACATGCCAAATAAATACCGTATTTCTTCTAATAGAAGCGCGTCCTTCTTTTATCACATGGAATTGTACAAACATTCGAATTTTAGTAAAATTTTACTAAAATGGTACCAATATTCAAATTTTAGTAAAATTTTATTTTAATTTTATTAATTTTCCATTTTAGCCCCCCCCCCCCCCCCCTAGAAGACCCCTGCCGCAAAGTATGCATCCGAAGTTACTTATGTCTAAGTCGATAAATTGCGAGCTGGTTACTTATGCACACACTTTCAGAAAAAAATACTATGTTGAAAAAGACGGAGTCACGGGTTCAGTATTGAACCCCCGGGAACCCCCCACGCCAAAAATTTTTTCAGCTATCTATCCCTTCGGAGATCCGATTTGCTATTTATATGAACCCCCGGAGGGGTCGAAATCCACTAAACCCCCTGGGGCCAGATTAAATACTCCCTACAGATTTGTAGGGTAGGGCGTACGCCGGATAGATTTTTAAAGTTCAGCCGCATCGACGCACATGCACCGAGAGCGAGGCGGTTTGTAAAATATACGAAACCATCCAAGTCAGGGGTCAATTCCACTGGTGGAGAAGTAGAAAACCATTTTAGATGTGAGAACGAAATTAAGTTGAAAGAAACACTAAGCTCATAAGTGAAAAGTCGAAAAAGTTAAAAATCATCGCTGTCGCTGTATTTTAAAAAAGCAGCTTTTGTGCTGAATCGGTCAAAGGTGTCTATGCCTTATGTGCAATTCAGCACCCCATATATGTGTTAGTGTGTGCACGAAAATTGTGCCTTCTGCAGTCCTCGCAGGGTTCGACGGTGCTTTTTGCTAGAGAGAACGTGGTGCGTAAACTTTTACAGACATTTTTCAAGGTCAACACGTAAACATCATTAAAATATTCTTTCGTTTCCCATCTCAATTTAATTCAAAATATAAATGAGTTAAATATTGCAAAATTATTAAAAACTTTGTAAAAATAGGGAATACATTTATATATTTCATCGTTTGACATGACATATTTAGGTATTTACATACCGTATTTGCTTGAATAATCCCCCTGGGGGATTATCATTTCGTCAGACTTTTTTGAGGGGGAACTAATCGAGGGGGGAATTATTTGAGAGGGGGAATTATTCGAGGGGGGGGAATTATTATTTTTTCAAAAATTTCAACCATGTTTCTATCAACTCATTTGATGAAATATGATTTATTCACACAAAAACATGCCATTTTTGTTCAAATTGGGCACAATAAATTGAGCAAATCTCTTAAGGGGGGGATTATTCGTCAGGGGAATTATTATTTCCTCACTCGTCTTACAGGGGGGAATTATTCGAGGGGGGAATTGTTCAAGGGGGGGGGAACTATTCAAGCAAATACGGTATTTCGGCATTGAGGTATTTTCATCGCCGACATGAGAATATATTTGTCATTTTTTTATATTGATTGCATTTTTGAGTGCGAGATTACTGAAGAGTTGTTAAAAGTACCAAACTTTTTTCAAAATATACATACACATAAAGTATTTATTTAGGTATTCATCCCTTGAGAATTTTTACTTACCTTGTATTTTTGAGAATTTTTGCCCAATTTTCACTCAACATCACTCATTTTTGTACAATTTTGATCACTGTGACGTTTAAATTCACTAGTTCCTGTGTTTTTTGCCTATTTTTGCCTTCTGCAGTCGTCGCAGGGTTCGACGCTGTTTAGTACTAGAGAGAACGTGGTGCATATATTTATTTGGACAGACATTTTTCATCGCTGAAATTGTAAATATCATTGAAAAATTATATCATTTCATATAATATTTTATTCACTTTTCAATGTAATAAATATTTCAAATATATCATCATTATTAACATTTATATAGGGTATTGCTTTTTAGATTTCATCGTTTGACATGACATATTTAGGTATTAACATACCATATTTGCTTGAATAATCCCCCTGGGGGATTATTATTTTGTCAGACTTTTTTGAGGGGGGGAACTAATCGAGGGGGGAATTATTCAAGGGGGGGGGGAACTATTCAAGCAAATACGGTATTTTGGCATTGAGGTGTTTTCATCGCCGACATGAGAATATATTTGTCATTTTTATATATTGATTGCATTTTTGAGTGCGAGATTACTGAAGAGTTGTTAAAAGTACCAAACTTTTTTCAAAATGTATTTATCCCTTGAAAACGTATTTTTGAGAATTTTTGCCCAATTTTCACTCAAAATCACTCATTTTTGTACCATTTTGATCACTGTGACATTTAAATTCACTAGTTTGTGTGTTTTTTGCCTATTTTTGACAACTTTTTCCTATTTTTAGCTATTCTCCATTCTCCATCTCCTATCGCTCCATTTTCTTCCCATCTATGCCTTGAAAAAGCATATAGAAAGCATATCTGAAATACGTTTTCTGAGTACCTTCAAAAAGTATACGTAAAAACGAGTACAGGTACTTTTTCCAAAGTATACGTAAATGTATTTACTCAGTACTTGAGTACATGTATTTATCAAGTAAACATAAAATGTTTTAACAACTATGGATTACCGTAAACTAGTGAATAAGTGTAACTTTTTACATGTTTTTTAAACGTTTTTTTTCAATAAAGAAGGCAAAATATCAATGATATTTCATGGAATAATAGCAATGAAATGTAATGGTATTTGTGAATTTTGATGAATTTTCCATGGCAAATAATTTTTCTACATAAAACGAACTAAGTGAGTATATTTTAGTAAAACAAGTTATAACTAATCAATAAATTTGTTATTTGTGTTTGTATTTGGGTACTTGTTTTTTTAAATTTTACATAAAAGAAGGTAAATAGAAAATCATTGTTATTTTGTGGAATATCGGCAATTAAAATATCAGAGGTAAAATAGAACTTCTAAATTTGTGCTACATTTGGACATAATGACCATTTATAAATTTAGAGCATCATTGTTAAAATGTATTTACTTTTACTCAATAAATACAAATACCACGTATGCAAAGTATGTGTATAATGCTATGATTCATTCACTCATTCATACGCTTTTGGCATATTCTGAGCAGGCTAACGCTAATGCTAAAGCACTAACAATGGCAATTTTTTTTAAATAGTTTGAATTTTGCAAACAAATTTTTGTGCTACATTTGCACACAATGGCAAAATGTTTGCAAAATACAAAAAATTGCTGGCGCCTAGGCTACTTTTGTTCAAAAATGTTCCATAAAATGTTTTACAATGCTTTTGTGCAAAAAAAACAGACAACAAAAACAAATATAAATATTCTAGATGATTGTGGTTTCTTTCCGTCTTGAAGAAAATACTCACAAACATGCTGACACCAAGTCTACTTTTACATGACTTTTGTCCCTTTACTTAGTATAGAAAACTACCATAACCCATCTGAAAGCGGTTGCTCACACGCACGCGAGTATGGGTGAGTAACGCACTGGGGTTGGGGGCGACCGGCCATTCCAAGCGCTAACGATGGTGCTACATTTGCACACAACGAAAAATATTTATATTTGTTTGTATCTGTGCAGGTGTTGCGGCGGGCAAAATATATATAAGTTTTTGTACTTTTTTTGACCATTTTGACTTTCAAATTCACAAGTACATGTGTTATGTGCCTAGTTTTTAGCAAATTTTTTCCTATTTTTTGCTTTTTCGCACTCTTTTCTCCATCTATGCCTTGAAAAAGCCTGTAAAAAGCCTATCTGAAATATGTATTCTGTATTTGATTTCTTACAAAAAGTACCATATTACCTAGAAATACCCCCAGGGGGTTTAATGCCAGCAAAATTTGAGGGGGGGGATAATTCGAGGGGGGGTTTATTTGAGGGGGGGTCTTTTATTTCGCCAGAAATTTTCGGAAATACCCCATACGCAGAAGTAAAAAATCGAACAATTACATAGATGTATATGTGTTTATAGGCATATATAACTGTATACACACATGAGCCCTTCCCTAACATCACTTGATCATCACTTTGAATGTGTGTTATGCAGTGTACAGATCACAAACTGCGGTATTTGTCCAAAACTCCAATTCGATTGGGAACCGGTCCAAAACTCCAATTCGATTGGGAACCGGTCCAAAACTCCAATTCGATTGGAAACAGATCCAAAACTCCAATTCAATTGGGAACCGGTCCATAACTCCAATTCAATTGGGAACAGATCCAAAATTCCAATTCGATTGGGAACCGGTCCATAACTCCAATTCGATTGGGAACCGGTCCAAAACTCCAATTCGATTGGGAACAGATCCAAAACTCCAATTCGATTGGGAACAGATCCAAAACTCCAATTCGATTGGGAACAGATCCAAAACTCCAATTCGATTGGGAACAGATCCAAAACTCCAATTCAATTGGGAACTGGTCCAAAACTCCAATTCGATTGGGAACAGATCCAAAACTCCAATTCAATTGGGAACCGGTCCATAACTCCAATTCAATTGGGAACAGATCCAAAATTCCAATTCGATTGGGAACCGGTCCAAAACTCCAATTCGATTGGGAACAGATCCAAAACTCCAATTCAATTGGGAACAGATCCAAAATTCCAATTCGATTGGGAACCGGTCCAAAACTCCAATTCAATTGGGAACAGATCCAAAACTCCAATTCAATTGGGAACCGGTCCAAAACTCCAATTCGATTGGGAACCGGTCCAAAACTCCAATTCGATTGGGAACAGATCCAAAACTCCAATTCGATTGGGAACAGATCCAAAACTCCAATTCAATTGGGAACCGGTCCATAACTCCAATTCAATTGGGAACAGATCCAAAACTCCAATTCAATTGGGAACAGATCCAAAACTCCAATTCAATTGGGAACCGGTCCAAAACTCCAATTCAATTGGGAACCGGTCCAAAACTCCAATTCGATTGGGAACAGATCCAAAACTCCAATTCAATTGGGAACCTGTCCATAACTTCCACGGTTCCACTTCCACTTCCATAATCAACAAAAAAATCAGCTTTGAACACATTTGATGTTTCTAGTGTGAGTCATTCATGATATCTATCAACTGTGGTTGACCTCGTTCTAGAAAACTTCAATGTATTCAAAGCTGATTCATGAGTTTTTTGAAATTTTGGTTGAAAACTAGCCTGACTATGTTTGTCGCTTTCTGTCTGTTAAAATGTCACTTTCTATGCCACTTCAAACATGATTTCAATAAACATGTACTTTCAAAAAATATACGAGTAAGTGAGCACATTTTTCGTGTTTTTCTCTGAAAATTTTCACTCTGAAAAAATAAACCCCCGGGGGGTAATTCTAGGAAATACGGTATGTAACGAATCATAAATAATGTATAAATAAAGTGTTTTCTTATAAAACATAACATTCACAAATTTACATATCTTTTGCCCATTTTCACCTACAAATATTCCTATTTTCAGCTTTTTTAGTAATGTACGATCTAATCACAGTTGCTATACATACTAAACTTTTTCAAAAGTACCCATACTGGTAAATACTTTCATTCTACTTTACATTTGGCACTTTGCATGAGAATTGACAATTGACTTTGCAATGAACTTTACATTTGACACTTAGTTTACACTAAATGCTACTCAATAAGTGCTTTTGAAGGAAGTACATCATTTTTTCAATGCGCTAGCTACATTTCCACAAAATTGTGTTTTTACTGTTTGATGTCAAATATCTCATTGACAGTATTATAGGTTTCTCAACTTTTTATTTTATGTTGGAAATGGCGGTGTACTAGTATACACAAATGCCCATTACTCACATTTTCCCTGTTTTTTCACTTGACACTTTTTCAAGTCATTTTCAGATATGAGTGAAGTGAAAAACGTTTTGCAATGACATTAGTGAACTTTTTTCACTTCACTCATATAACTCTAAAAATCACTCTAAAAATTGTCAAATGAAAAAAAACGTGAAAAATGGCTATATTTGAACGTTTTTTCACTTTTTCAAGTGATTTTGAGATATGAGGGAAGTGAAAAAGTTCACTACTCTCATTGTGCAACTTTTTTTCACTTCACTCATATCTGAAAATAACTTGAAAGTGTTGAGTGGAAGTCAAAAGTCATGTAAAATACATAACATCCAGTAAAACATAAAAGAAAATTTTGTATTTTACATGGCATTTTACTTGACTTTTTTTATCCATGCACAAAATACTTTCACTATAATTCCACTTTCACAATACTTTCACTTTTGTTATCCATGCACACAGTTACATATGTATAAAACGGCTGTCATATTACTGACCCCAAATGCTATGTAAACTACATACAACGTTGATTTTTTCATACACATAAATATTTATCAAAACTTTGAGCCCTGAAATGTGTAAAGTCAAGTGTCAAATGTCATGTAAAATGTCAATTAAAACAAAAAAGGACAAAATTTATTTTTGTAGTTTTGACACTTTGTCACACAATTGACTATTTGCATGCCTTCTGCATGAATGTTGACACTTCTTGGAGGGCGTGTCTAAATATATTTACACGCGACAGCTGTCTGCTTTCCCCTATTTACGCGTGTTAAAACACACACTGCATTTATATACACAATGAGCATTGGCGCGCGGCCAGCTGAGTTAGGTATGGCGGTACACACTGCGTACACAGCGTTGGCACGCGGCCAGCTGAGTCCAGCTGGTTAGCTGAGTCCAGCTGGTTACTGTATTATCGATTGCCCATGTTTTGCGTGCATTTTGCTATTGGCAACGGTGCCAATTATTTCTCTATTTTCCAGTTGTCACTTTTGTTGGAAGTGAATTCAAATACTTTTTGGCAGATAAATATGTGACTCAATTTTAGTTTCAATCACTAATTTAAGTCAATCGGGGAAAGTGCGCAATCACTTTAAGATTTGTTCGTTAGGTTGTTTTATGCGTTTTTGTGTCTTTAGAGATCATGTTTGATAGAACCCTCTTTTACCAGGGGCCAGTCCTGCACTCTGTAAGTAGGTAATGTGAATGAAAAATGTCAAAAATTTGTCAAGAGTCATGTGAATATTGTGCCTGCGCACACTACCTGTACCACAAAATTTTGGAGATTTCACAAATCAGCTAAGAACGCAGTTGAGTTTTCTACAATGAGGTGGCCGTCAACTACAGTTGACGGATATTAAAAATGACTCCTTGTGGAAAACTCAAACACGTTCAAAGCTCATTTATGAGTTTTCGAAATTTCGTGTGAAAACTAGTGTGTGCAGGGCCATTTTGAGTATTTTGTCGTGTGACTCTTTCGCATTTATCGGAAATTTGACATGGCACTTGGGAAATCTTATCGCAACGATTTTATTTCAACAAATTTTTTCGTATTTTGTGCCTGATTTGGGAAAGTTTCTTACAGCCCTGCCATTTTTCCAGGTTTCGCATGACAACACTATTATTTCGGCAGCCCGATACCAAAATCGGTTGCAACCCGCCGTTTGTCGGGCAGACACTTCTCGCCCGTTCCGCATGCACGCACATGGTTAGTGTTTTGGCTTATTTAACTGGGTCCACAAGTTTCATAGAGCGGGGGGGGGGGGGGGAGGTTTTGAACCCCAAAGCCCCCAACTATCTGTCTGTATATCCCAGGCACCGTTCGGGTATTATCTACCATATTTCCTCAAAATACCCCCCCTCTCGAAATACCCCCTTCAAAATGGACACTATGGATTTATTAGCCCCCCCCCTCGAAATACCACCCCCAATTGACTGTACACAGAACGTACATGACAAAAGTTACTGTTTGCAATACGGACGATGCAGAACAGACGTTAAAAACAATGACTGTGTTAAATTAGAACCTGTTTTACACCATCTACATACTTATGCAAGTCTATAGACTCTTATACATGGTACTTTTTGTTGCATTTTTCGACGTCAGCTTACGTTAGAAACAACATTTTAGTACTGGGAGTTAGAAAAATTTCTGGCGAAATAATAAGCCCCCCCCCGTTTAACCCCCTCTCAAAATTATCACTCTGAAACAATCACCCCCCGGGGGTATTTCGAGGAAATACAATATAATAATGCGAATTTTCGGCTATGATGCTATGAACCCTGACCCCAAAACAGCTTTCTTGGGTGATTTTCACTATCATTATCACTCGTTCGTTTCCCTTATTGCTTATTTCCAGCTGGTTTTAACTATTTGTCCATATTTACATACCAATTTTTACGTATTTTCCTGTATTTTTGGGGTACTTTTCTCCATTCTCTGAAATCTACCATATTTCCTAGAATTACCCCACGTTTTATTTTTTCAGAGTGAAAATTTTGAGATAAGAACGTGAAAAATGCAACAATGGCGCACCGTACACTGAAAATTTGCATTCAGCGTTCAAACGTTTTTGCACGCCGAACTACAAACGCTGAAATCAAAATCTAAAGAACACAGCGTTTTTGAAGCGTAAAAATTTGGAATTTGCGCGTTTGTAGTTCAGCGTGCAAAAACGTTCGAATGCTGAACGCAATATGTAAGTGTGCGGTGCGCCATTCACAACCATTTATAAGTTTTTACAGCCTTATATAAGGCTGTAGATGGTATAAACAATGTTCTAACGTAACACAGTATGTGTTTTGAATGTCTGTTATGCATTTTTCCAAACCATAAATTCATAGTGCCCATTTTGAGGGGGGGGGGTATTTCGAGGAAATACGGTACACCTAGAAAAAGTGCATATATTGAACCCCCGTGAACCCCCTCCCAACCCCCCAAGAAATCTTCTCGGCTATCCTTCTGTCTGGGAAAATAGTATTTATGCTATAGGTATACCCGAACCCCCACGGATGTCCAAATCTACAAAACCCTGCCGGTTTTTTTTGTTGTTTACCTATCGTAGAAATCATGGATGAAAAGAGACGATTTTTTACTTGGCATTTAACTTTCTTCTAAAATGTGTTTTTTACTTCTCTACTTGCGGAAATGGCAGATTTCATCGGGTATCATTTCCGATATCAATCAGACAGTCCCAAAAGAAACTTGCTGCCTAACAAAAACATTTACCTCCCAGGCATTTTCTGCGTACGCCAATCGCCACACTATTTTCCGTGTCCAGCTCACATCTGGACTTTTGCCAAATTCTGAGAACGTGCCTGGCAAAGTGTACGAGACTATTATTGTGGAGGTTCAGGGACACGACAAAACGGTTTTGGATTCCTACACGAAGTTTTTCAATGTTGCCGCCGGACATTTGGATACCGGAAAATGTGTAGGTTCCAGAATTTGATAGGCTGGGTTAGTTGTCTCCTAGATTTTCACCCTCCCGGGGGTTCTATAGGCTCTTTTAAAAGTACCTAAATTCAAACGTTTTTTGGTAAAGTATGAATTCCGTATTTCTTCTCATAGAAGAGTGCTGTTCTATTTTTTCTTGTCAACTTGCTTACCTGCCGTTCTATTGGAGGGTCTCTATGGCGCTCTTCTATTAGAAGAAATACGGAATTCATACTTTGCCAAAAAACATGCGAACTTATTTTTAAATCGCTGTGTGCGGTGCGCCATATGGTATCAAACGGTACGACCTTTCGGTAAACGGTACTGTTCAGTAGGATAATATTCCCATACTTTCGGTTCAGTATGGTGTTTCGCTAAATCTTGAAAACAGAACGTATTCCTCATTTAAGCTCGCGTGACTCCTAGGCAGCCGAAATGGCTGCGTATTTCTGAAATTCAGATGTAAATGTGTTCAAAAAAATTTCTGGATTAATCGATAGAAAAATAATTAAGTGAAAATATTGCTTCAATTTACATCTACACCATTTTTATTCATAAGTACAACTATTCCATAACTACCGAATTTCCTCGAAATACCCCCAGGGGTTTATTTTTCAGAGTGGACATTTTGAGGGGGTTGGGATTTCGAGGAGGGATTTTAAAATTTCGCCTGAAATTTCGTGAATTTAGCTGTCTTTTTCAGCCAATGTAAACATGTTTGCGTGTCCAACTCAGGGCCGTATCCAGGGGGGGCTGGGGGGGGGGCTGCAGCCCCCCCCTTCCCTGGGTGAGACCAGAAAGTGACCGGAAAATACGACTTTTTCAACGTCAGTGTAAAAAATTTAGCGCGCAAGCGTGCATTTTTCACCAGTCATGACGTATATTCATCAGATTTGCTCCCGGTGGCCACAAATTGTGATAAATATACTCAATGGTGGGCTTTTTGCTGTATTTGTATGTATATTTACATACATATACAGCGTTCCATGGTGCTGGCGCCAACGCCAATGGCGCCATGGCGTGGCGCCTACTAATGGCGCCAGCGCCATGGTGCCATTCCCCGACTCTGTAGGTAAAATTTTAGGGGGGGGGGGGTTGAGCCGTTGAGCACTCCGTTCGCCGGCCTCCGTAAACAAGCAGCCCCCCCCCCCCCCCTCCCCCAGCTCAAAAATCCTGGATACGTCCCTGGTTAAACTTGCATTGTTGAAGTCACGAATGTTCGATGGAAGTCAATATATTTATGTACGATGCTATACTCGGCGTACATGATACTCTGCCCTCGCACTGATTTATGTCTCGTGTTGGAAGCGTGCCAATGATTATTAAATCATGCGATTTCCGTAAAAAAAGATGAAAAAAGTCATCCATGTGAATATGTTAATGAATAACATTATAACAAGAATCAATTGTGTCATTTTTTTTATAAAACTCGCACGCGTTAACCATCATTGGCACACTTCCAGCGGAAACCACGCGTGCAAGGTGTTAAGTAACCGGAGTATACTTCATACTCCACATCTATTTTTGGGCTATCAGGGTCGTGACTAGTGTCCAATGAGATCCCGATCCCGAATCCCGAAATATTTTGGGATTTCGCGGTCTCGATCCCGAAGACCCAATCCCGATCCCGAAAAGTAAATCCCATCTGAATCCTAGACGTGGCCAGTATTTTTGAGCGCGGGGGGGGGGGGGGGCGGATTGTATACAGAGCCCGGTGAACGGGGGGTGCTGAAATTTCGCCCCTGTTTAACGAGTGGAGTCGCTCCCCTCGCTACGTCCTTGATGGCTGTATTTATAAAACGTTTTCTATAAAAAAAACTCTTTAAAAACCTGCGCTTCCATCCCCCATATCTCCAACGAAATTTTCTGTCCTAAAACTCCGTTATCACTTCCAGCTACCTGTTCAAGCTGTGTTCCAGATGGAGATTCTCTCTACGTTAGATGATGATAAATATTTATGATGATTTCGCGCTAGATTTCGCGCGAAATGCCATGTATGAGCGTGATGGACATGCCCATCAAAACAAAGTAGCTAATTTGTGGGTCGGTTTGGGTGGGGGATGCTCCATGACAGCGCAGAATATGATTTTGGACCGATTTCAAAGCGATTTCAGGCAGGGACGTAGCCAGGATTTTTGAGCGGGGGGCGGATTGTATACGGAGCCGGGCGAACGGGGGGGGGGGCGGCGCCCCCCCCCCCTAAAATTTTGCCCCTGTAGTAAGGGAATGGCGCCATGGCGCTGGCGCCATTCGTAAGCGCCACGCCATGGCGCCACTGGCGTTGGCGTTGGCGTTGGCGCAAAAACCGCTGTATACGTCTGTATTTTACAGGCATATACAGCGACATGGACAGAATATGAGCGTTTTTTCACTGGCTTTGAGGTTGCGGAGACCGATCAGCCAAATATATGTTGCGTGAAGGAAAAATGCGCGCTTGCGCGCAAAATTTTTGAAAACTGTGACAAAATCGTCTTCTGGAAGTGCCATTTCTGGCACATTTTTCGGTCCAGCCCGGGAAGGGGGGGGGGCGGCCGCCCCCCCGCCCCCCCCTGGCTACGTCCTTGATTTCAGGGGCTCCCGGGGGGTGGGTGGAGGGGTTTACTCCCCAATCGCCCAGCTATATATGTATCTATCGATATAAAGGTTTTTTCAGGGTGTAGTTTTTCTTGAATACTGTATTTCTTCTAATAGAAGGGCTGGGCTCCAATACAAGGTGTCTTCAATAGAAGGAATACTTTTTTGATTTTTGTGCTACGTAATAAATATAGAAGGGCGTCTCCAATATAAGTGCGTGTTAAAAAGTTTAGGCTATCTACTTCCAACTTATTCTGTAGGTGCGATTGCCATGGTGAAATGAGGTCGACAACATAGTTGTTAAAACGTATTTACTTTTACTCGATAAATACGCATACTCAAGTACAGAGTACCGTATTACCTCTAATATAAGGTATACCTTATATTGTTTTCGTCAGATTTTTAGAGCCAAAAGTTATACCTTATATTAGAGGGTACCTTATATTAGAGGGTACCTTCAATTTTTTTCACCAGATTTTTGTCTGGTCAACAATTAAAAGTTTCTCTTTGAGTGAATAGTGCCGCTGTATTCTGACACATTTTTCAGTGGCGGAAGTCGACAAAGAGTTATCGCAGTGCTTTTCGGCACCATTTTCATCATTTTCCGCCATGTTTAGCAACCGTCTGTATTATTTTGCGCGTTTTGGCACCCAGCCAGCTGTGCCTTATTAGAGGTATGCCTTATATTAGAGGGTACCTTCAATTTTTTTCACCAGATTTTTGTCTGGTCAACAATTAAAAGTTTCTCTTTGAGTGAATAGTGCCGCTGTATTCTGACACATTTTTCAGTGGCGGAAGTCGACAAAGAGTTATCGCAGTGCTTTTCGGCACCATTTTCATCATTTTCCGCCATGTTTAGCAACCGTCTGTATTATTTTGCGCGTTTTGGCACCCAGCCAGCTGTGCCTTATTAGAGGTATGCCTTATATTAGAGGGTACCTTATATTTATTTCGTCGCGTTCAAAATGGCCAAAAGTTATACCTTATATTAGACGGTACCTTATATTAGAGGGATGCCTTATATTGGAGGTAATACGGTAAATACCTTTACGTTTCCTCCGAAATACAGCATTTTATATGGTTCGTTACATATCCACACAATTGTCGTGCAAACTAGTTTTCAACTGAACCTTTAAAAACTAATAAATATCATTCTAGAAAAAGCAAATCTCAAATGCATTTAAAGCTGATTCATGAGAAAAAAATAGAAGGGCGCCCTTCTATTAGAAGAAATACGGTAGTTCCTGCCTGTTGCTTGATCATAAATAACTCAAATGAACCAACTCTGGGGAATCATTTGAGGAAACGCAACGTGTAACTACAGATTTTCGCTGTTCTTATTTATGTTTGTGTTAGCCCCCTTCGTTGCTCTGTGTGTGTATTTATTTGATGTAAAACCTTCGATTTTAATTCGCTCAGCCACAACTGCGTGCGGCGTGGCAGGTGTTTGCAAAGGTGCCGGTGCGGTGCGGTGCCATTTTTCCCGGTGCCTTTAACATCACTAATGCTGAGTTGACTTTCTACTCCACCTAGGCGCATCTGCATGTCGAATTGCCACTGCACACACTAGTTTACTAACGGAAAACTAAGTATTTGGTAAACTCATTTTTCAGCTTCTGAGGGCATCTGAGTTTACCGGAATGTGTTAGTTAAAATCTCTGTCAACTGTAGTTGACGAACAGCTCATTTCGGTAAACTCAGATGTGCTCAGAAGCTGAAAAATGAGTTTACCAAATTCTTAGTTTACCGTTAGTAAACTAGTGTGTGCAGCGCCATTGCACATGAATCGTGCCTGTCGCTCAACTCTTAGTGATATTTGAATGTTTCGTTGTTGTCGCTGCTTGCGGAAGCCCGACAACGGTAACCTGTCGAAAACGTTTAGAACTCTTGAGCAACAGGCACGACTCATCTGCAAGTTGACATATTTTGGAGAAATTGAATTGAAAAATGGCAAAAATTGCAGATTCCCGCCAGCAGGACAAGATGAAATTACGGCCCTGCAAAAGAGCGAGGCGGGTATAAGCAACGAGGACCTGATCGGGCTAGCGGAGAAGTACAAAGTGGACTTGCTTGCGGCAGCCAAGGCCTGAGGCACCGCCGCCACCGCCCGCACTTGCAACTCTGAGCACTTCCACACTTTGGGCTAACTATTCGGTGCTGGGCTGTGCGCAATTCACAAATACACATTCTAATAGTAGATTAAGTATAGATTCTATGATCATTTTTTTACGGATCCTTTTGCGAAAAACTACTCTTACCGTGGTTGTATGTAAGAAAGTGAAATTGTGGCCGCGGCAAAAAATAATTTAGAACCAGAATCCATTTTTCTTACTTTGTTCACCATTTTTCACTAGAAGAATTGCATACCAATTGCAGGCATACGGAGAGAAATTAATAAAATGAACTGGAAGTAGTAGTGCCCTGCTATATGCGCGGACGGGAAAATACAAGCATTGAAAAGAAACATTTGAAACATAGCTTAACAATAGCGCTTATACCGCTTCGTTATAGCTTAGTTGCATTCCGATTGCGCCGTTTGCAAGTCTTCCTGAAAATGTATTTAAGTATGTATTTATATTTTATGTATACTCCAGTTGGAAAAAAATAGATTTTTTTTAACGGCCCCGATTTATAAAAATCTTGTTTTTTTTTAAATAAAAATCGCTGGAGTGAAAATTAAGCCATTAAGTTAAATTATTAATGAAGCCCTATTTTTCTTTAAAATCGCGTCTAGGGGTAATAAAAGCCATATGAAATGATAGGCAGTGCACACTATTTTTCGCTCAAAAATCGCTGTCGCTGTATTTTAAAAATGCAGCTTTTGTGCTGAATCGGTCAAAGGTGTCTATGCCTTATGTGCAATTCAGCACCCCATATATGTGTTAGTGTGTGCACGAAAATTGTGCCTTCCGCAGTCGTCGCAGGGTTCAACGCTGTTTAGTACTAGAGAGAACGTGGTGCGTAAACTTTTACAGACATTTTTCAAGGTCAACTCGTAAACATCATTAAAATATTCTTTCGTTTCCCATCTCAATTTAATTCAAAATATAAATGAGTTAAATATTGCAAAATTATTCAAAACTTTGTAAAAATAGGGAATACATTTATATATTTCATCGTTTGACATGACATATTTAGGTATTTACATACCGTATTTGCTTGAATAATCCCCCTGGGGGATTATCATTTCGTCAGACTTTTTTGAGGGGGGAACTAATCGAGGGGGGGAATTATTCGAGGGGGGGGGAATTATTATTTTTTCAAAAATTTCAACCATGTTTCTATCAACTCATTTGATGAAATATGATTTATTCACACAAAAACATGCCATTTTTGTTCAGATTGGGCACAATAAATTGAGCAAATCTCTTAAGGGGGGGATTATTCGTCGGGGGAATTATTATTTCCTCACTCGTCTTACAGGGGGGAATTATTCGAGGGGGGAATTATTCAAGGGGGGGGAACTATTCAAGCAAATACGGTATTTCAGCATTGAGGTATTTTCATTGCCGACATGAGAATATATTTGTCATTTTTTTATATTGATTGCATTTTTGAGTGCGAGATTACTGAAGAGTTGTTAAAAGTACCAAACTTTTTTCAAAATATATGTACACATAAAGTATTTATTTAGGTATTCATCCCTTGAGAATTTTTACTTACCTTGTATTTTTGAGAATTTTTGCCCAATTTTCACTCAAAATCACTCATTTTTGTACAATTTTGATCACTGTGATGTTTAAATTCACTAGTTCCTGTGTTTTTTGCCTATTTTTGGCAACTTTTTTCCTATTTTTAGCTATTCTCTCTATTTTCTTCCCATCTATGCCTTGAAAAACAATATAGAAAGCATATCTGAAATACGTTTTCTGTACTTGAGTACCTTCAAAAAGTATACGTAAAAGCGAGTACAGGTACTTTTTCCAAAGTATACATAAACGTATTTACTCATTACTTGAGTACACATATTTATCGAGTAAATATAAATATGTTTGAACAACTATGGATTACCGTAAACTAGTGAATAAGTGTAACTTTTTACATGTTTTTTAAACATTTTTTTTCAATTAAGAAGGCAAAATATCATTGATATTTCATGGAATAATAGCGATGAAATGCAATGGTATTTGCAAATTTTGATGAATTTTCCATGGCAAATGTGAGTGAATTAATTTTTCCACATAAAATGAACTAAGTGAGTATATTTTAGTAAAACAAGTTATAATCAATAAAATTTAGAGCATCATTTTTAAAATGTATTTACTTTTACTCAATAAATACAAATACCACATATGCAAAGTATGTGTATAATGCTATGATTCATTCATTCATTCAAATGCTTTTGGCCTATTCTGAGCAGGCTAACGCTAATGCTAAAGCACTAACGATGGCAAAAAAATTTAAAAAGTTTGAATTTTGCAAACAAAATTTTGTGCTACATTTGTGCAATCCAACATGCATGCAAGTATGGGTGAGTAACGCACTGGGGTTGGGGGTGACCGGCCATCCCAAGCGCTAACGATGGTGCTACATTTGCACACAACGGAAAATATTTATATTTGTTTGTATGTGTGCAGGTGTTGCGGCGGGCAAAATATATATAAGTTTTTGTACCTTTTTTGACCATTTTGACTTTCAAATTCACAAGTACATGTGTTATGTGCCTATTTTTAGCAAATTTTTTCCTATTTTTTGCTTTTGCGCACTCTTTTCTCCATCTATGCCTTGAAAAAGCCTGTAAAAAGCCTATCTGAAATATGTATTCTGTATTTGATTATTTACAAAAAGTACCGTATTACCTAGAAATACCCCCAGGGGGTTTATTATAACGCCAGCAAAATTTGAGGGGGGGATAATTTGAGGGGGGGTTTATTCGAGGGGGGGTCTTTTATTTCGCCAGAAATTTTCGGAAATAACCCATACGCAGACATAAAAAAACAAACAATTACGTAGATGTATATGTGTTTATAGGCATATATAACTGTATATACACATAAGCCCTTCCCTAACATCACTTGATCATCACTTTGAACGTGTGTTATGCAGTGTACAGATCACAAACTGCGGTATTTGTCATGTACGTTCTCTCTACACTCAATTTTAGGGGGGGGGGGGTATTTCCAGGGGGGTTTATTATTTCCTCAGCAAAATTTTAGGGGGGTGGTATTTCGAGGGGGGGTTAATTCAAGGGGGGGATAATTTGAGGTAATACGGTATATGTAAAAGCAAGTACAGCTACTTTTTTCAAAGTATACATAAACGTAATTACTCAGTACTTGAGTATATGTACTTATTGAGTAAACGTAAATACGTTTTAACAACGGTGATGACATTTTACAGGGTCTTTTACACTTTACAGGGTTAAATACATTTTACAGTGTGATTTACAAGGTCTGGAAGTGCCTTGTTGTCTTTTCACATATTGCACAGCCAATGGCAATGTCAATCGAAAACCTAGGCACACTGAAATCGAAACACATGCAATAAATTGCGAACGAAAATTCAGGAGCACTGCAAATGAAAATACAGGTGCACTGCGAACGAAAATACACGCAAATTGCGAACGAAAATCTTTAATATTCAATGGAACCACTTCTGTAAATATGTACATAGCCGTGTAGTCACTCTATAAATATGTCCCACGTTGAATCCTCCAATTCTATTGGGACTGATCCAAACCTCCAATTCGATTGGGAACCGGTCCAAAACTCCAATTCGATTGGGAACAGATCCAAAACTCCAATTCGATTGGGAACAGATCCAAAACTCCAATTCGATTGGGAACAGATCCAAAACTCCAATTCGATTGGGAACAGATCCAAAACTCCAATTCGATTGGGAACAGATCCAAAACTCCAATTCGATTGGGAACAGATCCAAAACTCCAATTCGATTGGGAACAGATCCAAAACTCCAATTCGATTGGGAACCGGTCCAAAACTCCAATTCGATTGGGAACAGATCCAAAACTCCAATTCGATTGGGAACCGGTCCAAAACTCCAATTCGATTGGGAACCGGTCCAAAACTCCAATTCGATTGGGAACCGGTCCAAAACTCCAATTCGATTGGGAACCGGTCCAAAACTCCAATTCGATTGGGAACCGGTCCAAAACTCCAATTCAATTGGGAACAGATCCAAAACTCCAATTCGATTGGGAACCGGTCCAAAACTCCAATTCGATTGGGAACAGATCCAAAACTCCAATTCGATTGGGAACCGGTCCAAAACTCCAATTCAATTGGGAACCGGTCCAAAACTCCAATTCGATTGGGAACAGATCCAAAACTCCAATTCGATTGGGACCAGATCCATAACTTCCACTGTTCCACTTCCACTTCCATAATCAACTAAAAAATCAGCTTTGAACACATTTGATGTTTCTAGTGTGAGTCATTCATGATATCTATCAACTGTGGTTGACCTCGTTCTAGAAAACTTCAATGTATTCAAAGCTGATTTATGAGTTTTTTGAAATTTTGGTTGAAAACTAGCGTGACTATGTTTGTCGCTTTCTGTCTGTTAAAATGTCACTTTCTATGCCACTTTAAACATGTTTTCAATTAACATGTACTTTCAAAAAATATACGAGTAAGTGAGTACATTTTTCACGTTTTTCTCTGAAAATTTTCACTCTGAAAAAATAAACCCCCCGGGGGGTAATTCTAGGAAATACGGTATGTAACGAATCATAAATAATGTATAAATAAAGTGTTTTCTTATAAAACATGACATTCACAAATTTACATATCTTTTGCCCATTTTCACCTACAAATATTCCTATTTTCAGCTTTTTTAGTAATGTACGATCTCATCACAGTTGCTATATACTCCGGTTACTTTACACCCTGCACGCGTGGTTCCCGCTGGAAGTGTGCCAACGATGGTTAACGCGTCCGAGTTTCATAAAGAGATGACAAAATTGATTGTTGTAGTAATGTTATTCATTAAAATATACACATCGATGAATTTTTTTCATATTTTTACAGAAATCGCATGATTTAATAATCATTGGCGCGCTTCCAACACGAGACATAAATCAGTGCGAGGGCAGAGTATCATGTACGCCGAGTATACATACTAAACTTTTTCAAAAGAACCCATACTGGTAAATACTTTCATTCTACTTTACATTTGGCACTTTGCATGAGAATTGACAATTGACTTTGCAATGGACTTTACATTTGACACTTAGATTACACTAAATGCTAGCTACATTTCCACAAAATTGTGTTTTTACTGTTTGTAGTCAAATATTTCATTGACAGTATTATAGGTTTCTCAACTTTTTATTTTATGTTGGAAATGGCGGTGTACTAGAATACACAAATGCCCATTACGCACATTTTCCCGTTTTTTCACTTGACACTTTTTCAAGTCATTTTCAGATATGAGTGAAGTGAAAAACGTTTTGCAATGACATTAGTGAACTTTTTTCACTTCACTCATATCACTCTAAAAATCACTCTAAAAATTGTCAAGTGAAAAAAAACGTGAAAAATGGCTATATTTGAACGTTTTTTCACTTGACACTTTTTCAAGTGATTTTGAGATATGAGTGAAGTGAAAAAGTTCACTACTGTCATTGTGCAACTTTTTTTCACTTCACTCATATCTGAAAATCACTTGAAAGTGTCGAGTGGAAGTCAAAAGTCATGTAAAATCCATAACATCCAGTAAAACATAAAAGAAAATTTTGTATTTTACATGGCATTTTACTTGACTTTTTTTATCCATGCACAAAATACTTTCACTATAATTCCACTTTCACAATACTTTCACTTTTGTTATCCATGCACACGGTTACATATGTACAAAACGGCTGTCATATTACTGACCCCAAATGCCAAGTAAACTACATACAACGTTGATTTTTTCATACACATGATTATTTATCAAAACTTTGAGCCCTGAAATGTGTAAAGTCAAGTGTCAAATGTCATGTAAAATGTCAATTAAAACAAAAAAGGAAAAAAATTATTTTTGTTATTTTGACACTTTGTCACACAATTGACAATTTGCATGCCTTCTGCATGAATGTTGACACTTCTTGGAGGGCGTGTCTAAATATATTTACACGCAACAGCTGTCCGCTTTCCCCTATTTACACGTGTTAAAACACACACTGCGTTTATATACACAATGAGCATTGGCGCGCGGCCAGCTGAGTTCGGTATGGCGGTACACACTGCGCACGCAGCGTTGGCGCGTGGCCAGCTGAGTTAGGTATGGCGGTACACACTGCGTACACAGCGTTGGCACGCGGCCAGCTGAGTCCAGCTGGTTAGCTGAGTCCAGCTGGTTACTGTATTATCGATTGCCCATGTTTTGCGTGCATTTTGCTATTGGCATCGTGCCAATTATTTCTCTATTTTCCAGTTGTCACTTTTGTCGGAAGTGAATTCAAATGCTTTTTGACAGATAAATATGTGACTCAATTTTAGTTTCAATCACTAGTTTAAGTCAATCAGGGAACGTGCGCAATCACTTTAAGATTTGTTCGTTAGGTTGTTTTATGCGTTTTTGTGTCTTTACAGATCATGTTTGATAGAACCCTCTTTTACCAGGGGCCAGTCCTGCACTCTGTAACCGTAGGTAATGTGAATGTAAAATGTCAAAAATTTGTCAAGAGTCATGTGAATATTGTGCCTGCGCACACTACCTTTACCACGAAATTTTGGAGATTTCACAAATCAGCTAAGAACGCAGTTGAGTTTTCTACAATGAGGTGGCCGTCAACTACAGTTGACGGAGATCAAAAATCACTCCTTGTGGAAAACTCAAACACGTTCAAAGCTCATTTATGAGTTTTCAAAATTTGTGTGAAAACTAGTGTGTGCAGGGCCATTTTGAGTCTTTTGTCGTGTGACTCTTTCGCATTTATCGGGAATTTGACATGGCACTTGGGAAATCTTATCGCAACGATTTTATTTCAACAAATTTTTTCGTATTTTGTGCCTGATTTGGGAAAGTTTCTTACAGCCCTGCCATTTTTCCAGGTTTTGCATGACAACACTATTTTTTCGGCAGCCCGATACCAAAATCGGTGGCAACCCGCCGTTTGTCGGGCAGACACTTCTTGCCCGTTCCGCATGCACGCACATGGTTAGTGTTTTGGCTTATTTAACTGGGTCCACAAGTTTCGTAGAGCGGGGGGGGGGGAGGTTTTGAACCCCAAAGCCCCCAACTATCTGTCTGTATATCCCAGGCACCGTTCAGGTATTATCTACCGTATTTCCTCAAAATACCCCCCCTCTCGAAATACCCCCTTCAAAATGGACACTATGAATTTATTAGCCCCCCCCTCGAAATACCACCCCCCAATTGACTGTACACAGAACGTACATGACAAAAGTTACTGTTTGCAATACGGACGATGCAGAACAGACATAAAAAACAATGACTGTGTTAAATTAGAACCTGTTTTACACCATCTACATACTTTTGCAAGTCTATAGACTCTTATACATGGTACTTTTTGTTGCATTTTTCAACGCCAGCGTACGTTACAAACAACATTTTAGTACTGGGAGTTAGAAAAATTTCTGGCGAAATAATAAGCCCCCCCCCCGTTTAACCCCCTCTCAAAATTATCACTCTGAAACAATCACCCCCCGGGGGTATTTCGAGGAAATACGGTATAATAATGCGAATTTTCGGCTATGATGCTATGAACCCTGACCCCAAAACGGCTTTCTTGGGTGATTTTCACTATCATTATCACTCGTTCGTTTCCCTTATTGCTTATTTCCAGCTGGTTTTAACTATTTGTCCATATTTACATACCAATTTTTACGTATTTTCCTGTATTTTTGGGGTACTTTTCTCCATTCTCTGAAATCTACCATATTTCCTAGAATTACCCCACGTTTTATGTTTTCAGAGTGAAAATTTTGAGATAAAAACGTGAAAAATGCAACAATGGCGCACCGTACACTGAAATTTTGCGTTCAGCGTTCGAACGTTTTTGCACGCCGGACTACAAACGCTGAAATCCAAATCTAAAGAACACAGTGTTTTTGAAGCGTAAAAATTTGGAATTTGCGCATTTGTAGTTCAGCGTGCAAAAACGTTCGAATGCTGAACGCAATATTTAAGTGTGCGGTGCGCCATTCACAACCATTTATAAGTTTTTACAGCCTTATATAAGGCTGTAGATGGTATAAACGATGTTCTAACGTAAAACAGTATGTGTTTTGAATGTCTGTTATGCATTTTTCTGGACCATAAATTCATAGTGCCCATTTTGAGGGGGGGGGTATTTCGAGGAAATACGGTACACCTAGAAAAAGTCCATATATTGAACCCCCGTGAACCCCCTCCCAAACCCCCAAGAAATCTTCTCGGCTATCCTTCTGTCTGGGAAAATAGTATTTATGCTATAGGTATACTCGAACCCCCACGGATGTCCAAATCTACAAAACCCTGCCGGTTTTTTTTTGTCATTTACCTATCGTAGAAATCATGGATGAAAAGAGACGATTTTTTACTTGGCATTTAACTTTCTTCTAAAATGTGTTTTTTACTTCTCTACTTGCGGAAATGGCAGATTTCATCGGGTATCATTTCCGATATCAATCAGACAGTCCCAAAAGAAACTTGCTGCCTAACAAAAACATTTACCTCCCAGGCATTTTCTACGTACGCCGATCGCCACACTATTTTCCGTGTCCAGCTCACATCTGGACTTTTGCCAAATTCTGAGACTTGTGGAGGTTCAGGGACACGACAAAACGGTTTTGGATTCCTACACAAAGTTTTTCAATGTTGCCGCCGGACATTTGGATACCGGAAAATGTGTAGGTTCCAGAATTTGATAGGCTGGGTTAGTTGTCTCCTAGATTTTCACCCTCCCGGGGGTTCTATAGGCTCTTTTAAAAGTACCTAAATTCAAACGTTTTTTGGTAAAGTATGAATTCCGTATTTCTTCTCATAGAAGAGTGCTGTTCTATTTTTTCTCGTCAACTTGCTTACCTGCCGTTCTATTGGAGGTTCTCTATGGCGCTCTTCTATTAGAAGAAATACGGAATTCATACTTTGCCAAAAAACATTCGAACTTATTTTTAAATCGCTGTGTGCGGTGCGCCATATGGTAGCAAACGGTACGGCCTTTCGGTAAACGGTACTGTTCAGTAGGATAATATTCCCATACTTTCGGTTCAGTATGGTGTTTCGCTAAATCTTGAAAACAGAACGTATTCCGCATTTAAGCTCACGTGACTCCTAGGCAGCCGAATGGCTGCGTATTTCTGAAATTCAGATGTAATTGTGTTCAAAAAAATTTCTGGATTAACCGATAAAAAATTATTCAGTGAAAATATTGCTTCAATTTACATCTACACCATTTTTATAAGTACAACTACTCCATAACTACCGAATTTTCTCGAAATACCCCCGGAGGTTTATTTTTCAGAGTGGAAATTTTGAGGGGGTTGTGATTTCGAGGAGGGATTTAATAATTTCGCCTGAAATTTCGTGAATTTAGCTATCTTTTTCAGCCAATGTAAACATGTTTGCGTGTCCAACTCAGGGCCGTATCCAGGGGGGGCGGGGGGGGGGCTGCAGCCCCCCTTCCCTGGGTGAGACCAGAAAGTGACTGGAAAATGTAACGTCAGTGTAAAAAATTCCGCTTTCCGTAAAAAAGGGCCCATTCCGCATCAAAAACCATTCCGCACATGTGCCCATCCCGCAAATTATGTGACCCATCCCGCAAATGTGCCCATCCCGCAAGTTGCATCACCTGTGTGCGGGATGGGCACATTTGCGGGATGGGCAAAAATGCGGAATGGGCTTTTTTGCGGAATGCTACACTGTCGTTGACAGACACCCCATTCTGAAATACTAAAATGCGTTCAAAATTGATTTGAGTTTTCTTAACTGCTAGAAATTTTGGGTGAAGACCAGTGTGGTAAAAACCAGGGCCATTGGCGAGAAACCCCCCCCCCCTAAATTCGTGAAATTTATAGTCCAAAAACTAAAAAGTTTTCCTTAAACTCCATCAAACGAAAAATTTCTACGCAAACCTCTGCAATGGTCAATTTTGCCATCAAACTGTCCCTTTCCTGTTTCAACTTTTTCACAAACAAATTAATTTCGCAAATTCTCTGCCTATGCTCAGAGCCAGTGCGAATTTTCTCCGCTCTCAATTCACTCAAACCGGTAGTCAACATTGTTACTAAAGTCTGCAATTTGTGATTTTCAGCCCGCGAGGCCGAAAGTTGATCGGACGTTATTTGACACTGTTTTAGGCGCGCTGCGAAGGAATTTTTTTACAAGAATATTTTTGAAAAATCGACAAATATAGACATGTTAAAATATGTCCAACGATAAACGAAATTGCCTACAATGCGTCAACTGGTTTAATGTCAGTTCAGATTTTAGTTCACGGGTCGCATGGCAGCTTTCAAGTGCACATGCGGCCATGTCAAAAAAGAGTTTATGTTGGTATTATTAATGTGCATTTGAACATGGTTTGGGGCAGGGGTTTTGTAGATTTGGACCCCCGCGGGGGTTCATATAGATAGCAAATCGCTCCTCCGGAGGGATAGATAGCAGAAAAGTTTTCTGGGGGGGGGGGGGTTCGCGGGGGTTCAATATATAGGGTTTTCCGAGGGTATAGAAGGAAGAAAAGGGGAAAAATCGCTAAAAGTAGGTGAAAAATGGCTAAAAGTAGGTTTAAAATGGCTAAAAGTAGGTGAAAAATGGCTAAAAATAAGTATATAAGCACATATATAGCCAAAATAGGCGATAATGAACATGAACTAGCGATTTTGGAGGTGAAAAACAATAAAAAGGTACGAAAATTAGCAATTTTGAGCGAAGATTTTTCAAAAATCGCTCTAGATTCAAAAATCGCTCCAAACCGCCCAGCTATCTACCTATCTGGAGCGATTTTTGAGAAACTATACCCCAATTTCCGCTCAAAATCGCCATTTTTCATACCTTTTTATAGAATTTCACTTCCAAAATCATAGTTCTGGTTCCTATTTGTCTATTTTCAGCAGTTTTTAGTACTAAATGCTCTTGTATACCATTTTTGAGCTATTTTACACCTACTTTTTCGATTTTTCGCCCTTTTCTTCCTGCTATACCCCGAAAACGCCCATATATCGAACCACCACAACCCCCCCCCCCCAACCCCCCCCCCCAGAAAAATTTTCAGCTATCTATCCCTCCGGAGGAGCGATTTGCTATCCATCCAACCACTTAGAGGGTCGAAATTCAAGATACCCCTGGTACTTACAAAATCCCCTATTTGCACATGCAAATCAATTTGAGATCCTGTGAATCCAAAAAACTACAATAATAAAAAACAAACCAAAAAGTGCCCTGGCCCTGTTTTGTGCCATTTGACTACTCAGAGTTTCATATGCCAACAATTGTTTCAACATGCAGCACTCATTTTGCAGATAGTCAACCTAAAAGACGGAAGTTATTTTGACACGTTTTTGTGTTGTAAAAATAAAAGTTATAAAATGTAGATAAATCCGGAATTCCGCAAAATTTAAGGCCGAAAGAGACGAGAAACGTGGTAAGTGTACTTACAATTTTTCCATTTATAAATTTACTTGTGTCTTATTATTCTTGAATATATTTATGTTTTGTTGGTATGTTACTTTCTACTTATTTTAGTACTTTTTTTGTCACTTCAATCTAGGCACATGCTTTGGTTTAAACCGAATTATTGTATAGCCGCAATGCAACCCAAATTTATGCAAATACAATTTTAATATCGTTTTATAAAATTACAGTATAATAATTTCATTAAGTAAAAGCGTAAAAATCAGATTTTTAAAACCCAATATCAGAAATAAAAAAATATTTACATAAATAACAACAAACCAGGGCTTCCCCTTTCAAATTTTGCGGCGGCTGGACATGTGCCAAAACATCCATTTCCATAGATATAAATCCATCCGAATTTTTCTGACTTTGATACTCGAGTATTTGTCTCAATTTTTGACTCGAACGAAAATATTCTGACAAAACATTTGACATTATTGCGGGTTGCACGATTTTCGTTGGTTTGCTGAGAAAAATTCTGATTTCGAAGATCGTTTATTTAGTATTTTTATGTGAAATAGGGTTGGCAGGTTTTTAAACGGTTTTTTCAACCTGTCCCATGCCAGTCCCGCACGCAATAAAGTGTAAAGTAAGTGTCAAGTGTCATGTAAATGTCATACAAATTTGTCAAATGTCATACAAAATGTTAAAAAGTTTTGGACAGGATGTCAAAACAGGAAGTTTTGATTATTTATTATCGTTTTAATTGACATTTTATATGAAATTTAACATTTTACAGGGTGTGGAACTGTTCGATCAATATTAAGAAGTTTTAAAAAACTGTACCCACCTTTCAATTGGACCACTTTGAACGCCAAATATATTTTCACTGTCCCTCAATTGGCTAAAGATCGCGTCATAAAACACGCTATTAGATGTCTGATTTGAACTCCGCCCACTTCCAATAGGCGGAGCAGTTGGCACTGGGCCAGAAATCGTGGGAAATTCTTTCTCCAACGGGATCGATCCTTCGGTGGCATTTTGATTTTTGGCAGTACTTTTTGCGGGATCGCCGCTTGTCA
Organism: Sphaerolaimus hirsutus; assembly: GCA_964036195.1. NCBI lineage: Eukaryota > Metazoa > Nematoda > Chromadorea > Monhysterida > Sphaerolaimidae > Sphaerolaimus > Sphaerolaimus hirsutus. The sequence goes on along the minus strand of OZ038453.1, from coordinate 23,361,664 downwards.
ACTGGAATTTTTGGTTATGTAAAGAAGGGAACATGTTCTGGGGGCAGTCTGAAGCCCTGTCAAGTGTAAAGTAAATTGTCAAATGTCATGAAAAGTGTCAATGATCATGATAGATGTAAAGTAAAATGTCAATTTGTCATGCAAAGTGTAAATTAGTATGACACATGTCTAACAACGTGCCAATTGTCGTAAGAAATGTACGGTGTCAGTTGCAATGACAAATTACACTTTGCATTAGGGAGTGCCAAGGGTTATTTTAAATAAAAAACGTTGTTTTTTTAAAAAAACCCGACCATAAAGTTTTAGTACTAAGCACTAGGTATTTAGCAATTTTTTTGCTAACATTTTGCATTTTTGCATACATAACATATTTATTATGTACATGACGTACATCATTCCGAAGGGGGGGGGTATTTCGAGGGGGGGGGGTTTATTATTTCCCCAGCCCATTTTGAGGGGGGGTTAATTCGAGGGGGGGGGGGGTTAATTCAAGGGGGGGGGGATAATTCGAGGTAATACGGTATGTTGACTCACGCTTTTGAAAAAAAACCCGAAAAAAACAACCGTTTTTGAAAAACGTTGATTTTTTTAGAACCCTGTCATTGAAAAAACCTTTTTCAGCCATCCCTACTTTGCATGACGGATTACATAACATGTGACACTTTAATTTACATTTTTCATGAGAATTGACACTTAGTATGACTTTTTACATGACACTTCACTCTTTACAGGGCTCGGGACTGCCGCCAGGAGATAGAAATTACAAATTATCAAAACTAGTTGACCCCTAGTAAATAAACCCGTGTGAACACCCCTTTACCTGTATCCCAACTGGCTGATGAATCGAATCGCCACCGTCGATTGCGTCGGTTTGTAAAACTGCAATTCGCAGAGCGGAATACATCGGCGCCGGGCACGAACGGGAACGTTTTCTGTGTTGAAAAAAATAGAAAATAAAAAAGAAGAAAAAGGAACCAATTCTGCAAGTGGAGAAGTAGAAAAATCTAAGTGAGAAGTAATGACGTGGGGGGTTGGAAGGGGGTTGGGTTACCCCCCAAACGCTCCAGCTATTTACATATGTATCTAGCGATTTTTCTCCCTTTTTTCCTTCTAAAGCTTGAAAAACACCATATATTGAACCCCTGCGACCCCCCTCCAAAAACAACAAATATACACATGATTAGTGATGGAATGGCGCCATTTGAGGGCGCCAAAGTACGCCACACCATGGCGCCCTTCTACTACTTTTGCTACTTGTGCACCGGGTTTTTACTTGTGCACAGACACCCCCCCAGAAGTAATTGCCCCCTGGGAGCAGTCCCGCACCCCGTAAAGTGTTAAATGCCACGTTTTTTGTCACTTAAAATAAGAAATTACAATATTCCACTATTGAACTTTTGACATTTGACAAATTTGTCTGTCATTTTACAGACATTTGACACTTAAAATTACACTTTTCCGGCTGCGGACCGCGACCTGGGTATTTTTACAATTGATCAAAAAATTACTGTTCAAAATAAATACAAAAAAACAAACCTTATAGCCGGGGCATCATAAGATCCCATCGAAAATTCCATTTTTAAATTCGCATTTTCCCCTTCACCAGTTTCATCGGCGCAAAATCCAGAGATTGACGGAAAATGATTATCTTCAAAATCAGTTGAACTTTGGCCCAGATCCGCGAGGGAAATAGGCGGCTGCAATATTTTGACGTTTTGGGCGTGATATTGATACTTTACAGAGTTTGCACAATCATAATTGCAAGATTTGAAGTTAAAAAAGCTGTTTGGATAAAACGGGTTTTCGGTGCCACACGTTTTTATTGCATCTATGCAGAAATGGAAGTATCAAATAGATAAAGAATAGATGGAAGTATCAAAAACATCACAAAAGCCCGTGAAATCAACCCTCGAATTTTAAGTTGTGATCAAATGTAAACAGTGTGTACATTGACTTTGACCAAATTCCAAATTGGCAGAAATGACCACCTTATTTCGGGACTGGGGGATTATTCGAGCAAACCAAAACAATCCGTCATAGCCCAGACCCAAAACCCCAACATACTCGAAAGGCATCAAAATCGGCCAACGTACGACAGAATGGGACTCATAAATGTACATACGTATGAAATCACAAAAAATCATCACTACTTAGTTTACACCCTAATACTAAAAATTTGAAAACAAACAAACAAACGTTTCGGACCTCGTGTTTTTAAAAAAAACAACGTTTAAAAAAAAATAAAACGTAAAAAAAATCATCGGTCAACCCTAATCAGGGGTCAATTCCACTGGTGGAGAAGTAGAAAACCATTTTAGATGTGAGAACAAAATTAAGTTGAAAGAAACACTAAGCTTATAAGTGAAAAGTCAAAAAAGTTAAAAAGATTTTTTATATTTTATTTCTCACTTCAAAATAGTTTTTTTTAATTCCCCACTTCCGGAATTTGCACCAGTTTATTATAAATAAAAATGTACACACCTGAGCCCAGCACTGCGAATGGAATCTGGCCCTATTAACCCCCCTTATATACGCATCAACTGCAGTGTGAATATTCGCGTGTGCGTCATTTTCTCGCGTCGCCTCGCCGGGGGTTACGGTAGCCGCTTTTAATTCGTCAGTTACGGTAATATCGTCATTGTTGTTGTAAGGCGACTCGTTGCACGGAACTGTGTGCGTGGCTGAGTGGGGGGTGATATTTTTTTAAAGTTTTTTTTAGAATTTTTAAGAAATTTTTTTTTTAGTTTAGTTAGCTTTCAGTGGGCATTTTATTTTGCTTATCAGTGGGTTCTTCAATTTCTGTGGTATCGTTTTCAGGGGGTGAGGTATTCAAAGGTGGGGTATAAGGTTGGAAAGAAAGTTCTGTCAGTCTGTGCTTTTATGCTCCGCCCCGCTTCGTTTCTAGAAACTGACACAACTTTCTTACCAACCTAATATTTTTCCTCACCTGTCGAACAAGATTGGGTGGGTATTCAAGGAGGGAGGGGGGTATTCAAGGGGGATCTTATTCGAGGATTTGCGGTAGACCCCTCCACACGCACCCCAATCCCAAAAAATGCCCAAAAACTCACCTTTCTTACCAAACGCAACCTCAATCTCCCTATCACCCCCTTGGCACTTTTCCAATTCCATTTTCTGAATCTCAGCCACTCTCTGCAAATCGACAAAATGTCGACCGCCATCGGCCATTGTCGCTCCAAAAACTTCATTCTCGGAATTTTGATTTTGATTTGAGCTAGTGCAGGGTTGGTGGTCGGATTGACCGGAACCGGAACTTAGCGCTTCGGTGGCTTCGGTGGCCTCTTCGGTCTGCGGTGTGGACTGCGTACCGTAATTTTACTGTTAAGAAATGCCCCCGCAGATGGTGCCCCAGAAGTGCAGTTTTTATAGTTCCCGCAAAACCCTGAAGTAGTGATATTAAATGGTTTCAAAATAACCCCAAATTTCTTAATTGGGTATATCCCAATCGCCAAACAAACTGACCATCCCGGATGAATATTTTTTCTAAACCCTGAACTGCCCACCCAATCGCACAGCTATCTAGGTACCGTATTTCCTCGAAATACCCCCCGGGGGGTGATTGTTTCATAGTGCTCCCGAGAGGGGGGGGGGTTAAACGGGGGGGGGGGGTTATTATTTCGCAAGAATTTTTTTGAAAATGTAGTACAGAATCGTTGTTTGTGATGTGCGCTGGGGTAGAAAAATGCATCAATAACTGACATGTATAGACTCCTGTAGACTAATATTAGTACGTAGATGGTATAAACACTGTTCTAATGTGTTTCCGACATTGTTTTGACGTGTGTTCTGCACTACGCAGAACACAAACTGCAGCATTTGTCATGTACGTTCTCTTTACACTCAATGTGGGGGGTATTTCGAGGGGGGGGGTGATTGTTTCATAGTGGTCTCGAGAGGGGGGTGGTCAAACGAGGGGGGCGGGGTATTTCGAGGATATACGGTAGTTGGCGCGAATGTTGAAAAACTTTAACTGAAATTTTTCTTCAAAATCGCCAATTTTTATAGCTTTTTACTGATTTAAAAAATGAAAAATAGTAAAAAAACGTGCCAATGAAGCGCGCGGTCGTTGGTGCGCCAAACTGCTCGCTGGCGATGTCCGACTGCAAAATAATTTCTGGTCAGCTGAATTTGTTCCACTTGCTGAAATTGAAAAATAAAAGATTAAAAAACAATATATTTATGATTTTTTGGAAAAACTTGTGGGGATTTTCGGTTGATGTTTGATAGTGTTCACCAGGGGAAAATGATGAGTCTTTTAAATAGCAATGTAACATTTCTCATAGCGAAATACATTTATTACAATACGGATTATTCAAAGTCTATACAATACGGATTATTGATATACACACCATTCGTACACAAAAGTCGTATTCTCATAAATACCAATTCACCGCACATCAGGGCCGTATCCAGGGGGGGCAGGGGGGGGGGGGGCTGGAGCCCCCCCCCCGTTCGCCGGCCTCCGTAAACAAGCAGCCCCCCCGCTCAAAAATCCTGGATACGTCCCTGCCGCACATTTCTGTAATCGGTACGAACTTGTGCCCGACACTTGTCCCGGACTGCCCAACCAATCAAATTGACAAACGAAATTCAGATTTTCAAACCTTTTATTTCGGAAAAAAATATCTAATTTTGATTCCAAAACAATAATCAAAAATCAAGATTTTTGTCATCGCATAAATTTTGGTCTGAACAGCGCCTTAAATCAGACAAAATCAAAACAAAAAATAATCCTTAAAAAACAAACCATTTTCCTTAATGACCGGTTTATCCACAGCTATTACAGTGACATTTCCCTGATGCTCAAGGCCACTTGCGAAATCCGAAGGAAATTGTTGATTAGTCAGAAGTGAATTACTGCTGATTTGTGAGGAACGAGAACGTTCCAGACCTGCGGAAAAATGGGGACATAAATTGAGGAAAATAAGAAGAAACGTATACTCGGTTGACCGCAAAGTATGCATCCGAAGTTACTTATGTCTTAGTCGATAAATTGCGAGCTGGTTACTTATGCACACACTTTCAGAAAAATACTATGTTGAAAAAGGCGGAGTCACGGGTTCAGTATGGAGGGGGGGGGGTTACCCCGACGGTGCACTATTCCGCATTTTGGCCTATTCCGCACACACACAAACCCATCACGCACACTGCCTATCTCGCACATTACACCGGCAAGATGCGGGATAGGCCAAAATGCGGGATGGGCAGCTAAATGTGCGGGATGGGCCAAAATGCGGAATAGGCCAAAATGCGGAATAGGCATGCGCCGGTTACCCCCCAAATCGGCCAGCTATCTATCGATCTGGAGCGATTTTTTGAGAAATTTCACCCCGATATTCACTCAAAATCGCTAACTTTCATACCTTTCACCTCCAAAATCGCTAGTTCATATGTTTGTTTTTTTCCAGCTATTTTGTACACTATATGTGCCTTATAGGGTTGGAAAAAAAACGTTTTTTTTTTAACTCGATGTTTTTTTTTAAAAGCTCCCAGATATGACCTAGTGTCAACATATATAGGTATATCAGACACTGGCAATACTCTGTGATGTTAAATATGACCATATGATGGCTGTGGAGCCATGGGATAGCATTATAAGTGGTGATTTGTGTCAAAAATATCCATTTTTCGTCGACATATCGTTCGTATATCGCCTTATAGTCGAATGTTCGTGACTTCAGGTAAAGTTTGGCACGGAATGGTGATCAAACAAGGTTATAAAAGGAGGTTGTTACTTTGGGAGTGAAGTTACACACTGTGGAGGTACATGGAAGCACATTACCTCAATATTATATATTACAGCAACATATGTCGGTTTATTCACCCATGGTAGCACATAGAAATGGATGTTTTGATACTAAAAATGCAACAAAACCAATGAAAACAACCACCAATGTCAATTTGTGTGTGAAATTGCGCGCTTGCGCGCAAAAATTTTGCAAAATACCTAGTGCTTAGTACTAAAAATTTCGGCCGATGTTTTTTAAAAAAAAAAACATTTCGGACGTCATGTTTTTTAAAAAAAACAACGTTTTTTAAAAAAAAACGTTTAAAAAAAACATCGGCCAACCCTAGTGCCTTATATACCTATTTTGAGCTGTTTTTCACCTACTTTTAGCGATTTTTTTTCTTCCTTGTATACCTTGGAAAAGCCTATATATTGAACCCCCGCGAACCCCCCCCCCAACCCCCCCAGAAAATTTTTCAGCTACCAACCCACCCCAAATTTTTTTCAGCTATCTATCCCTCCGGAGAAGCGATTTGCTATGTATATGAACCCCCGGAGGGGTCGAAATCCGCTAAAATCCCTGGGCGGAGTCGAGTACAAACTACAATGTTTCATGTTTGAAACCGTTTTTATTTTACCCAACAATTTTTTATCATTTTTGATGACGTCACGAATCAGTGGTTCGTTCACACAAATGCATTGTTATGCAAAATAAGTAAAAAAACATTTAAAAACTTCAATATTTGATTTTAAAAAACACGACCCACCAGCAAACGAAAACTGCCTGGTTTCACAACTGGTCCTGCTCAAAGTACTCTGCTGTCTGCCGAAATTGAAAGTCTTCCTTCGTTTTGAAGAAACACTGGAAGATCTTGGCAGCTTGCCAGACACGAAAATTTGACTAGAATTGTCCGAATCAACTTGAGCAGTGCTGTGCGCATCCAAACTTTTTTGCACGGCGGTGTTACAACTCGATGTGAACATTGTATGGGGATATTCGGGATAATTTTGGGCTGCATTCCCTGTGGATGTTTTTGCTCCTGTGAAGTGCGGTCAGTGATTGATTACATGCCAAACCGTTGCTATTTTTGATTCGAAAAGTGCGGTGAAATACTTTATTTAGCAGTTAAAACTTCAACATTAGCTAATGTCATTGTTATGTCGTTCAATGCTAGTACAACATTTTTCATTCAATTGTGTATCAATAATCATGTAGAAATTCAAAATTGTGTGCGCAATTCTTTTGCAAAATCCGTCAAAATGTTAGATTGAAAGAAACCCGTCGAAAGCAGTCAAAATTACCCCACCCAAATAAAATATGAGCACCCCCATTAGTTGACCCCCAACCTAACCCCCTTTTGGACCCCTTTGTGTCTTGTCAAAAAGTGCGGCAAATGTAGCCTTTATTGAACTGGTGCCGCTTCCATAGCGCTGTCTATCCGCTTGCAGAGACGTTTTGGAATTTGGCGCATTAGTGTCCAATTGCGGCCCGGCCGTATTTGAGATGTGGCTGTGATTTATGATGTCATTTTTTATTGACATTATCGACATCAGGGGTAGGGTTCCAACGGGATTGACTTTTCGGGATCGGGATTGTTGTTTTTTTGAGATTTCGGGATCGGGATCAGGATTGGCCTTTCGGGATCGGGATTGGCTTTTTGAAATTTCGGGATCGGGATCGGGATTGACCTTTCGGGATCGGGATTGGCGTTTTTTCAGGATCGTGATTGAATGCCAGAAACGTTGGATTAAATTGGCATCCAAAACAATGCTATAGATTCATTTAGGCACTGCGCAAGGGGCTGCCTGGCATTGTCATTCACACCACTGTCTACCATATGGGGACTTTCATTCCAAAAACTCATATATCCACAATTTTCAATTTTTCAAAATCGCATTTTAAAGTTTGGCGATGGCCCGACGGCGCCATGTTCAGGCGACCAAGATTGCCCTGCACTTTTCAGATAAATTGGACATTTCTCTACAAGTTTTGTATTTACAAATTTTGTCGGCCGGCAAATATTTAGGGAGTTATGTTATATTTTAGAAATCACCTAAAATTGGGAACAAATCTGTACATTTGAAAATAAAAGTTAAATTACTTCTTAACGGTGCATCGTAGGCAAAAGCCAATTACACCACTGCAAAGCCCGCGTGTAAAAGTACCCCCACCTAAATTTTCAGATCAATATATACACGCGTATTCGATATAAAGTGCAAAATAGATTTCGACATTCACGTGTGTACTTTTGGAAATAAACCTTTTTTGTATGGAAATTCCGGCCGGCTCTTCGCGACCGATCCGAAGCACACGTGCACTTTTGGAAATGAAACTATTTTTTTGGATATGTGCATTTTCGATATGAAACTCCGGCGGTCTGAGATGGATTTATGGATCGATGCGAAAGTTCTGTTTTTCATAGGGGACGGGTCATGGATATGTGAACTTTCGATGTGAAAATTGCCATTTTTTTGAAAATCGGTACCACTGTATCTCGGGAGCGACATGGACTATAACGCTGATTTTTTTCTTCTAAAATGGGCAAAACTATACGTGAATGTCGAATCCACGCCTAACTCTATTTTTCTGCATTTGGCGCTTGTGAACATATGTAAATATATGCATGCATGGGTATTAACCTTAACCTATCGTAATGACCACTGTATTGAGTCCATTTGTAGTGGTGGCCATGCCCTCGCAACATATAGATATATAGGGAGGTGGGGAACTGCGCGAAATTTTTTGCAAACTGCATACAAAATGATCCTTTAAAAGTGCCATTACTGGCACCTTTTGTGTCTGTGAATTTTTCCGGGATCGGGATTGGAGCATTTTTTCGGGATCGTGATTGGGATTTTCAAATTTCGGGATCGGGATTGAGGTTTCGGGATCGAAACCACAAAATCCCGAAATTTTTAGGGATTCGGGACCGGGAACCCGTTTGAACCCTAATCAGGGGTTTACTGAATTACTGAATTTAGACCACTGCGGGGCTTCATATGAGTAGATAGTAAATCGCTAATAGGGAGAGAAATCGTATCAGACTAGGGGTGAAAAACGACGTTTTTAAAGACGTTTTAGAAAAACGGTCAAAAAATGTTAAAAAACGCACGCTATCCCCAAAAATAACTCCCAAACATTCCCCAAACTACACAAAGCGACAAACCCAGGAAAATTATCTCCACTAAACTCCCCAAACTTTTTCCTCCCTTCCGACAATTTTCGAGTGTCCACGGACTTTTCGCTCATCTCAGAAATCAAGGGGCTGCTTTCTGCATTTTCCCTTGGCGGCGTAGATAAGCCGATCGTTTCAGAGGCACTTTGTTTGGGCTGTTCGTAAAGTTTCGAGTCGGCGCGCTGGGAAAAAATGTTGTTGTTTTTTGGTAAAGTCGGAATCTTGATTATTTGTTTGGGGGGGGGGTGGGCAATGGGAAACTTGATTTTTGGGGAAATAGGGAACTTGATTTTTCGGGAAAATATTGTAAACAAAACATTTTACATTTAGATTTTTAAAGCAACATATTTTCTCATCACTCTGCAGGACTTAGTTGGCATTGGCACACTGCCAATGTAGAACATAACTGCCCGTGCATGCACAGTGTCAAGTCACTGGAACATATTTTAAACGAAACCAGTCAACTCATACTAACAACAGTGGCATCCAATGGTTGAAAAACTCTGTCAGAAACAACACCACAACGTGTGTCAAAAGGCTCGGCAAAATTTTGGTCATAGTTTTGCATTGGCATCGGGCCAAAATCGTCATTTTCTGGACTTATGATCAAACTTGAACATTCCGCGATAATATCATGGATTTCTTTGTTGGCCCATCTGCGAAGAAATTGGTAGAAAGTGGGAGATGTTTTAAGGATGTAAAAGGTGTTAATATACTATTCTCTGGAACGCATACAGTTCTTTGCATAGAATACTACCATAAATCGATGAATCATGTCATGTGATAATTTGTGCTATCTTATACACAGTGAAACCAATGGGGCAGGCCTGATACGCACATCTGCCTGTTACGCACATGTGCCCGTTTTTTTCACTTGACACTTTTTCAAGTGATTTTCAGATATGAACTTCAGATTTAGTGAACTTTTTTCACTTCACTCATATCTGAAAATCACTTGAAAATGTGTCAAGTGGAAAAAACAGTGAAAAAAGCCATTTTTCACTGTTTTTCATGTAACACATTTTCAAGTGATTTTCAGATATGAGTGAATTGAAAAAAGTTCACTAATGTCATTGCGCAGCGTTTTTCACTCCACTCATATCTGAAAATCACTTTGAAAAGTGTCAAGTGAAAAAAACGGGCAAATGTGCGTAACGGGCAGATGTGCGTATCAGTGCACCCCCAAACCAATGACTTTTTTTGCTAAAAAACTTTCAATTAAAAAATTCGGCTCTTTATTACTATATTTAGGTTATGGTCGATTACCATATGTGTAACCACTAACAGCTTGAAAAGTGTACTGCTTTAAAAACTTATTCTGACAGTTATGATTTTGTGACATGAATTGTACCGCAGATGCCAAATTTCACCAAAAACACACGCAATAAAAAGTCACAAACCGATCTCTCCTAAACTCCGCCTCTTTAGAATACAAAAACATGTGCGGGTGGACTTTTAAAGTGCCCAAAATCGGCTGAAAAACGTTGATAAAAAGCGCTTCAACCCCAAAATCGACGGCTAAGTTCCCTTGAAATCCATTTTCATTGGAATTTGAAACTTGTTGCTGGATGTCAAAGCCGAAATGTTGATTAATAGCAGAATGACTGGTGCGAATTTCGCCCGCACTGGAATTTGGCGTGAAATTTTGAGTCAATTTACGCCTGCGAAGGAAATATTCATTAGATATCAAAAATGACTTTTAATGTGTGTTTTAAGAACACTTCGTTTGCGCTTTCAAAATTATTTGAAAATTTAGAAAACTCGTAAATCAACCATGAATACATCTGAGTTAACTGCAACGAGTTATTTTCAATCTCCGTCAACTGTAGTTGACGAACACCTAATTTCAGTAAACTCACACGCCATTCAAAGTTGATTAATGAGTTTACTAATACATGTATAGTTCACTGGCACTCAACTAGTACTCCATTGAAAAAGAAATAAAGAAAAAATCAAAAAATAAATTCACCTGAAAAATGAGAGCATATTGCACGGGTAGACCACATATAACCGTTGGAACAAAACCGTGAATGCAAATTTTATTCGCTCAGCGGCATTTGCGAGTCCAGTTAGATGTGGCTGCGTTGTTTTTAAAGAAAAAAATGTGTCCAGTGGCTATGCAAAATATTTTCTGTGAGTGAGTCCATAAATGATTTTCCTTGCATGCAGTTACGATTTTGCACAATATTTTGCAAATATAAATAGGGTTAAAAGGAAATGCGCACATTGAGATGGGTAATAAAACAAAATAATCGGCGATTTTGAAAGTGAAAATTGACAAAGAGTGCAAAAATTAGCTCTTGGACGAAAATTGCTGAAAATTTACTCCACATAGGTAGATAACCAATCGATTCAGGGATGGGGCCTGTAAGTAATAGTACCCCGCACAAATTAAAACCCATTCGGGAACCCAGTCCATTGAAACCCTCTCTAATAAATCTTCACAAAATCCTTGCAAAACCATATCGATGCAAACTCAAACCAAAAGACAAATTTACCTCAGCCATAACTCTGTGCAAAAACACGCCGGCCCTCCAAAGTGAATTTAAAATGTCATCCAAACTTCTGCGATCTAAAAGTGCGAAATGGGGTACCAGTGCAGCCAAAATGCAAAGTGCTGAAAAAGCGTTCGCACAGGAGTTGTGTAGGGATTTCGAAGCCTGAAATTTGGGAGTGTCACTTTATGGCTCTACATGCACTAGTTTACGATGGAAATTTCTCGATAATTCATGAATAAGCTTTGAGTTTAACTGAATGGAGTGTCCGTCAACTGCAGTTGACGGAGGTTAGCAGTGACCCATTCAGGTAAACTTAAATGTGTTGGAAGCTAATTTAAGGCGGCGCACAACGCAAACCGGAAATACGTTTAGGGTTCAAACGGGATCCCGATCCCGAGTCCCGAGAAATTTCGGGATTTTGTGGTCCCGACCCCGATCCCGAAAGCTCAATCCCGATCCCGAAATTTGGAAAAGCCAATCCCGATCCGGATTCAGAGACTTTGAAAATCCCAATCCCAATCCCGAAAAAATGCCCCAATCGCGCTCCCGATCCCGGAAAAATTCACAGCCACAAAAGGTGCCAGAAATGGCAGTTTCAAAGAACCATTTTTAAGCAGTTCAGGGACGTACGCAGGATTTTTGAGCGGGGGGGGGCAGATTGTTTAGGCGCCCCCCCTAAAATTTGGCCCTATAGGAGAGGAATGGAGCCATGGCGCTGGCGCCATTTGTAGGCGCCAGCGCCATGACAGTATTGGCGTTGGCGCTGGCGCCAACGTATACTCTATAGGTACCGATTTATACCTATATATGTAGGACTAACACACATGTTGGACACTTTTAATGCTTTTCAGGCTCATTAAACAATGGGATGGTGATTTGCGCGCTTGCGCGCACTATTTTCTGAAAGTGCCTACAAAATCGCTTTAGAAAAGTGCCATTCCTGGCACATTTTCGAGTCCGGCCTGGGAACGGGGGGGGGGCCGTGCGTACGTCTTTGATGCAGTTTACAAAAAATTACACAGGCGTATTTCCCCACCTCCCTCTATATCTCTGTTCCATGGGTATATATACCACTACAAATGGACTCAACACAGTGCCCATTACCACTACTACCATTACTACATTACCATTACTACATTATAACAACAATCAATTTAGCTATTTTTTTATGAAACTCGCCGCGTTAACCATCGTTGGCACACTTCCAGCGGGAACTACGCGTGCAAGGTGTAAAGTAACCGGAGTATAATATCTAAATTTAGTCCAAAAACTAAAAACTAAACTAAAAATCCTTCTGCAGTCGTCGCAGGGTTCGACGCTGTTTAGTACTAGAGAGAACGTGGTTATATTTATTATATATATCGTGGTTATATATCTAACGCATATATTTATTTATACAGACATTTTTCATCGCTGAAATTGTAAATATCATTGAAAAATTATATCATTTCATATAACTTTTTTTTCATTTTTCAATGTAATAAATATTTCAAATATATCAGGTTGTAAACTATGTTTCTTATATTTTTTGCGATGTCATAGAAATGCACATTCATGTGTCCCATTATGTTGTACATTGGCCGATTTTGATGCCCTTCGAGTATATTGGGTTTTGGGGTCTGTGCTATGATGAATTATTTTGGTTTGCTCGAATAATCCCCCAGTTCCGAGATAAGGGGGGTCTGTAAAAAAGGTGGTCATTTTGCACAGATGATAAGCACATTGACATTGAAGCTTAATAACTTGGCCATTTCTGGGCCGATTCGGAACATTCAACACTTGAAATAATCAGGACAACCTGCAGATCCAATTTTTGTGATCATATTAGTGATGTCTAAATTCCGTATGCCGATTTGACCCGGTTTTTGAACACACAAAAAATGATTTTTTGAACATCATATACGTTAGACAAATACAATAAACTTGGCACAAAAATTATTTTAATATCCCTATCCAATCAAAAGTTATATATAGGTAGCTTTATTAATATTTATATAGGGTATTGCTTTATTGAATTCATCATTTGAAATAAAATACAGATTTCGGTATTTTAGTTGCGGTGCGGTGCGGTGCTTTAGTTATTTGAATATTATATTAGATTTCGGTATTTTAGTTTTAGTTACTTTTACACTGCATAAGAGGTGAGTAAAATACTATTTTTCCCAGATAAAACGTAAAATCAAGTATTTAATCAACGGAAAACGTATTTAAGTAGCATAGAAAACGTAAAAATCAGTATTTTTTTCGTATTTTATTTACGCTTGTATTTACATATTTACCTACCTTTATTTACTTTCCATTTTCATTTCCCCCACCAGATGCTGTAAAAAGCCCTGTAAATAGTCAAATGTCATTCACGCAAAGTGTCAAAAGTCATGAAAAATTCCCTGTAAAATGGCAGTGGCATCAATTTGGTGCCAGTGCTGAGCCCTGAAAGTGTAAATTCAAGTGTCAAATGTCCTGTAAAATGTCAATTGGGGTGAGTAACACACTGGGGCTGGGGGCAGCCAGCCATTCCAAGCACTAACGATGGCAAAAAAATCAAAAGTTCGAAAATGTTTTTGAATTTTGCAAACAAAATTATGGTGCTACATTTGCACACAACGGCAAAATGTTTGCAAAATACAGAAGAATGCAGGCACCAAGGCTACCTTTGCTCAAAAATGTTCCATTACATGTTTTACAATGCTTTTGTGCAAAAAAAACAGACAACAAAAACCAATATAAAAATTCTAGACGATTGCAGTTTTATTATGTCTTAAAGAAAATACTGGAACACTTTCAAGTAAATGTGGCCTTGGCACCAGCATTTTTGTTACTGTTTTCTTGAAAACTTTGAAAGAAATATATATTTTTATCTACCTATTTTTTGTTGTCTGTTTTTTTTGCATAAAAGCATTGAAAAAAAAGTCATAAAACATTTCCAAGCAAAAGTAGACTTGGCACCAGCATGTTTGTGAGTATTTCCTTCAAGACGGAAAGAAATGGCAGTTGTTTAAATTATTTATATTTATTTTTGATGTCTGTTTTTTTGCACAAAAGCATTGAAAAACATGTCATAAAACATTTCCAAGTTAAAGTAGTTTTGGCGCCAGCATTTTTGTGTGTATTTTCTTCAAGACGGAAAGAAATGGCAGTTGACTAAAATATTTATATTTATTTTTGATGTCTGTTTTTTTTGCACAAAAGCATTGAAAAACATGTCATGAAACATTTCCAAGCTAAAGTAGTTTTGGCGCCAGCCTTTTTGTGTGTATTTTCCTTAAGTCGGGAAGAAACACCAAACCGACTAAAATAATTATATCTACTTTTTGTTTTCTGTTGTTGTTTTTTGCACAGAAGCATTGAAAAACATGTTATTGAACATTTCTGAGCAAAAGTAGATTTGGTGCCAACAGTTGTGTAAGTATCTTCCAAACAAAATTATTGTGCGACATTTGCACACAATGGCAAAATGATTGCAAAATACAGAAAAATGCTGCTACTTTTGTTCAAAAATGTTCAATAACATGTTTTACAATGATTTTGTGCAAAAAAACTGACAATAAAAACAAATATAAATATTCTAGATGATAGCGGTTTCTTTCTGTCTTAAAGGAAAATACTCACAAACATGCTGATGCTAAGTCTACTTCTGCTAGGAAATGTTCTACAACATGTTTTTCAATGTTTTTGTGCTAAAAACAGACATCAAATATAAATATGAATATTTTACTCAACTACCATTTCTTTCTGTTTTGCAAAAAACACTCACAAACATGCTGGCGCCAAGTCTACTTTTGCTCGCAAATGTTCTACGACATGTTTTTCAATGCTTTTGTGCAAAAAAAACAGACATCAAAAATAAATATAAATATTTTACTCAACTGCTGTTTCTTTCTATCTTAAAGAAAACTCAAAACACAGAAAGTGGTTTTTTTAAGAAATTCCCCATACGCAGACATAAAAATTCGAACAATTACGTAGATGTATATGTGTTTATAGGCATATATAACTGTATATACACATCCCTTCCCTAACATCACTTGATCATCACTTTGAACGTGTGTTATGCAGTGTACAGATCACAAACTGCGGTATTTGTCATGTACGTTCTCTCTACACTCAATTTAGGGGGGGGGGTATTTCGAGGGGGGGTTATTATTTCCCCAGCCGAATTTTAGGGGGGGGGGTATTTCGAGGGGGGGGTTAATTCAAGGGGGGATAATTCGAGGTAATACGGTATACGTAAAAGCGAGTACAGCTACTTTTTTCAAAGTATACATAAACGTATTTACTCAGTACTCGAGTATATGTAATTATTGAGTAAACGTAAATACATTTTATCAATGGTGATGACATTTTACAGGGTCTTTTACACAGCAAAAAATGGGTGTGTGGATGCGCGGTGAAGCGTCGGGAAGTGTCTTCACGCCAACACTTTCCGAACGCTTCACCAAGCATGTCAGCGCTTCCACACACTCACGAAAATCTGCGTGAAGGCACTTCACGCTTCTTAATATCGCGCTCCCACGCAAATTTATACGCGGGGGAAGCGTGTGGAAGCGCCAGCGGCGTGAAGTGTCTTCCACATGTTTGGATGCGCGTGAAGCGCGCGGTGAAGATAGGTGAAGCGTGTGGAAGACACTTCACCCAGAATCTCGTGATGTTGGTGGAAGCGTGTGGAAGCGTGTGGAAGCGCGCCGCTTCACGCGCATCCAGCCCGCTTCCACACGCTTCACGGATCTATTTTTTGCTGTGTTACACTTTACAGGGTTCAATACATTTTACAGTGTGATTTACAAGGTCTGGAAGTGCCTTGTTGTCTTTTCACATAATTCACAGCCAATGGCAATTTCGATCGAAAACCCAGGCGCACTGAAATCGAAACGCAGGCAATAAACTGCGAACTTTGTTTGGGCTGTTCGTAAAGTTTCGAGTCGGCGCGCTGGGAAAAAATGTTGTTGTTTTTTGGTAAAGTCGGAATCTTGATTATTTGTTTGGGGGGGGGGGGGGTGGGCAATGGGAAACTTGATTTTTGGGGAAATAGGGAACTTGATTTTTCGGGAAAATATTGTAAACAAAACATTTTACATTTAGATTTTTAAAGCAACATATTTTCTCATCACTCTGCAGGACTTAGTTGGCATTGGCACACTGCCAATGTAGAACATAACTGCCCGTGCATGCACAGTGTCAAGTCACTGGAACATATTTTAAACGAAACCAGTCAACTCATACTAACAACAGTGGCATCCAATGGTTGAAAAACTCTGTCAGAAACAACACCACAACGTGTGTCAAAAGGCTCGGCAAAATTTTGGTCATAGTTTTGCATTGGCATCGGGCCAAAATCGTCATTTTCTGGACTTATGATCAAACTTGAACATTCCGCGATAATATCATGGATTTCTTTGTTGGCCCATCTGCGAAGAAATTGGTAGAAAGTGGGAGATGTTTTAAGGATGTAAAAGGTGTTAATATACTATTCTCTGGAACGCATACAGTTCTTTGCATAGAATACTACCATAAATCGATGAATCATGTCATGTGATAATTTGTGCTATCTTATACACAGTGAAACCAATGGGGCAGGCCTGATACGCACATCTGCCTGTTACGCACATGTGCCCGTTTTTTTCACTTGACACTTTTTCAAGTGATTTTCAGATATGAATTTCAGATTTAGTGAACTTTTTTCACTTCACTCATATCTGAAAATCACTTGAAAATGTGTCAAGTGGAAAAAACAGTGAAAAAAGCCATTTTTCACTGTTTTTCATGTAACACATTTTCAAGTGATTTTCAGATATGAGTGAATTGAAAAAAGTTCACTAATGTCATTGCGCAGCGTTTTTCACTCCACTCATATCTGAAAATCACTTTGAAAAGTGTCAAGTGAAAAAAACGGGCAAATGTGCGTAACGGGCAGATGTGCGTATCAGTGCACCCCCAAACCAATGACTTTTTTTGCTAAAAAACTTTCAATTAAAAAATTCGGCTCTTTATTACTATATTTAGGTTATGGTCGATTACCATATGTGTAACCACTAACAGCTTGAAAAGTGTACTGCTTTAAAAACTTATTCTGACAGTTATGATTTTGTGACATGAATTGTACCGCAGATGCCAAATTTCACCAAAAACACACGCAATAAAAAGTCACAAACCGATCTCTCCTAAACTCCGCCTCTTTAGAATACAAAAACATGTGCGGGTGGACTTTTAAAGTGCCCAAAATCGGCTGAAAAACGTTGATAAAAAGCGCTTCAACCCCAAAATCGACGGCTAAGTTCCCTTGAAATCCATTTTCATTGGAATTTGAAACTTGTTGCTGGATGTCAAAGCCGAAATGTTGATTAATAGCAGAATGACTGGTGCGAATTTCGCCCGCACTGGAATTTGGCGTGAAATTTTGAGTCAATTTACGCCTGCGAAGGAAATATTCATTAGATATCAAAAATGACTTTTAATGTGTGTTTTAAGAACACTTCGTTTGCGCTTTCAAAATTATTTGAAAATTTAGAAAACTCGTAAATCAACCATGAATACATCTGAGTTAACTGCAACGAGTTATTTTCAATCTCCGTCAACTGTAGTTGACGAACACCTAATTTCAGTAAACTCACACGCCATTCAAAGTTGATTAATGAGTTTACTAATACATGTATAGTTCACTGGCACTCAACTAGTACTCCATTGAAAAAGAAATAAAGAAAAAATCAAAAAATAAATTCACCTGAAAAATGAGAGCATATTGCACGGGTAGACCACATATAACCGTTGGAACAAAACCGTGAATGCAAATTTTATTCGCTCAGCGGCATTTGCGAGTCCAGTTAGATGTGGCTGCGTTGTTTTTAAAGAAAAAAATGTGTCCAGTGGCTATGCAAAATATTTTCTGTGAGTGAGTCCATAAATGATTTTCCTTGCATGCAGTTACGATTTTGCACAATATTTTGCAAATATAAATAGGGTTAAAAGGAAATGCGCACATTGAGATGGGTAATAAAACAAAATAATCGGCGATTTTGAAAGTGAAAATTGACAAAGAGTGCAAAAATTAGCTCTTGGACGAAAATTGCTGAAAATTTACTCCACATAGGTAGATAACCAATCGATTCAGGGATGGGGCCTGTAAGTAATAGTACCCCGCACAAATTAAAACCCATTCGGGAACCCAGTCCATTGAAACCCTCTCTAATAAATCTTCACAAAATCCTTGCAAAACCATATCGATGCAAACTCAAACCAAAAGACAAATTTACCTCAGCCATAACTCTGTGCAAAAACACGCCGGCCCTCCAAAGTGAATTTAAAATGTCATCCAAACTTCTGCGATCTAAAAGTGCGAAATGGGGTACCAGTGCAGCCAAAATGCAAAGTGCTGAAAAAGCGTTCGCACAGGAGTTGTGTAGGGATTTCGAAGCCTGAAATTTGGGAGTGTCACTTTATGGCTCTACATGCACTAGTTTACGATGGAAATTTCTCGATAATTCATGAATAAGCTTTGAGTTATCCTGAATGGAGTGTCCGTCAACTGCAGTTGACGGAGGTTAGCAGTGACCCATTCAGGTAAACTTAAATGTGTTGGAAGCTAATTTAAGGCGGCGCACAACGCAAACCGGAAATACGTTTAGGGTTCAAACGGGATCCCGATCCCGAGTCCCGAGAAATTTCGGGATTTTGTGGTCCCGACCCCGATCCCGAAAGCTCAATCCCGATCCCGAAATTTGGAAAAGCCAATCCCGATCCGGATTCAGAGACTTTGAAAATCCCAATCCCAATCCCGAAAAAATGCCCCAATCGCGCTCCCGATCCCGGAAAAATTCACAGCCACAAAAGGTGCCAGAAATGGCAGTTTCAAAGAACCATTTTTAAGCAGTTCAGGGACGTACGCAGGATTTTTGAGCGGGGGGGGGCAGATTGTTTACGGAGCCCGGCGAACGGGGGGGCGGAGGCGCCCCCCCTAAAATTTGGCCCTATAGGAGAGGAATGGAGCCATGGCGCTGGCGCCATTTGTAGGCGCCAGCGCCATGGCAGTATTGGCGTTGGCGCTGGCGCCAACGTATACTCTATAGGTACCGATTTATACCTATATATGTAGGACTAACACACATGTTGGACACTTTTAATGCTTTTCAGGCTCATTAAACAATGGGATGGTGATTTGCGCGCTTGCGCGCACTATTTTCTGAAAGTGCCTACAAAATCGCTTTAGAAAAGTGCCATTCCTGGCACATTTTCGAGTCCGGCCTGGGAACGGGGGGGGGGGCCGTGCGTACGTCTTTGATGCAGTTTACAAAAAATTACACAGGCGTATTTCCCCACCTCCCTCTATATCTCTGTTCCATGGGTATATATACCACTACAAATGGACTCAACACAGTGCCCATTACCACTACTACCATTACTACATTACCATTACTACATTATAACAACAATCAATTTAGCTATTTTTTTATGAAACTCGCCGCGTTAACCATCGTTGGCACACTTCCAGCGGGAACTACGCGTGCAAGGTGTAAAGTAACCGGAGTATAATATCTAAATTTAGTCCAAAAACTAAAAACTAAACTAAAAATCCTTCTGCAGTCGTCGCAGGGTTCGACGCTGTTTAGTACTAGAGAGAACGTGGTTATATTTATTATATATATCGTGGTTATATATCTAACGCATATATTTATTTATACAGACATTTTTCATCGCTGAAATTGTAAATATCATTGAAAAATTATATCATTTCATATAACTTTTTTTTCATTTTTCAATGTAATAAATATTTCAAATATATCAGGTTGTAAACTATGTTTCTTATATTTTTTGCGATGTCATAGAAATGCACATTCATGTGTCCCATTATGTTGTACATTGGCCGATTTTGATGCCCTTCGAGTATATTGGGTTTTGGGGTCTGTGCTATGATGAATTATTTTGGTTTGCTCGAATAATCCCCCAGTTCCGAGATAAGGGGGGTCTGTAAAAAAGGTGGTCATTTTGCACAGATGATAAGCACATTGACATTGAAGCTTAATAACTTGGCCATTTCTGGGCCGATTCGGAACATTCAACACTTGAAATAATCAGGACAACCTGCAGATCCAATTTTTGTGATCATATTAGTGATGTCTAAATTCCGTATGCCGATTTGACCCGGTTTTTGAACACACAAAAAATGATTTTTTGAACATCATATACGTTAGACAAATACAATAAACTTGGCACAAAAATTATTTTAATATCCCTATCCAATCAAAAGTTATATATAGGTAGCTTTATTAATATTTATATAGGGTATTGCTTTATTGAATTCATCATTTGAAATAAAATACAGATTTCGGTATTTTAGTTGCGGTGCGGTGCGGTGCTTTAGTTATTTGAATATTATATTAGATTTCGGTATTTTAGTTTTAGTTACTTTTACACTGCATAAGAGGTGAGTAAAATACTATTTTTCCCAGATAAAACGTAAAATCAAGTATTTAATCAACGGAAAACGTATTTAAGTAGCATAGAAAACGTAAAAATCAGTATTTTTTTCGTATTTTATTTACGCTTGTATTTACATATTTACCTACCTTTATTTACTTTCCATTTTCATTTCCCCCACCAGATGCTGTAAAAAGCCCTGTAAATAGTCAAATGTCATTCACGCAAAGTGTCAAAAGTCATGAAAAATTCCCTGTAAAATGGCAGTGGCATCAATTTGGTGCCAGTGCTGAGCCCTGAAAGTGTAAATTCAAGTGTCAAATGTCCTGTAAAATGTCAATTGGGGTGAGTAACACACTGGGGCTGGGGGCAGCCAGCCATTCCAAGCACTAACGATGGCAAAAAAATCAAAAGTTCGAAAATGTTTTTGAATTTTGCAAACAAAATTATGGTGCTACATTTGCACACAACGGCAAAATGTTTGCAAAATACAGAAGAATGCAGGCACCAAGGCTACCTTTGCTCAAAAATGTTCCATTACATGTTTTACAATGCTTTTGTGCAAAAAAAACAGACAACAAAAACCAATATAAAAATTCTAGACGATTGCAGTTTTATTATGTCTTAAAGAAAATACTGGAACACTTTCAAGTAAATGTGGCCTTGGCACCAGCATTTTTGTTACTGTTTTCTTGAAAACTTTGAAAGAAATATATATTTTTATCTACCTATTTTTTGTTGTCTGTTTTTTTTGCATAAAAGCATTGAAAAAAAAGTCATAAAACATTTCCAAGCAAAAGTAGACTTGGCACCAGCATGTTTGTGAGTATTTCCTTCAAGACGGAAAGAAATGGCAGTTGTTTAAATTATTTATATTTATTTTTGATGTCTGTTTTTTTGCACAAAAGCATTGAAAAACATGTCATAAAACATTTCCAAGTTAAAGTAGTTTTGGCGCCAGCATTTTTGTGTGTATTTTCTTCAAGACGGAAAGAAATGGCAGTTGACTAAAATATTTATATTTATTTTTGATGTCTGTTTTTTTTGCACAAAAGCATTGAAAAACATGTCATGAAACATTTCCAAGCTAAAGTAGTTTTGGCGCCAGCCTTTTTGTGTGTATTTTCCTTAAGTCGGGAAGAAACACCAAACCGACTAAAATAATTATATCTACTTTTTGTTTTCTGTTGTTGTTTTTTGCACAAAAGCATTGAAAAACATGTTATTGAACATTTCTGAGCAAAAGTAGATTTGGTGCCAACAGTTGTGTAAGTATCTTCCAAACAAAATTATTGTGCGACATTTGCACACAATGGCAAAATGATTGCAAAATACAGAAAAATGCTGCTACTTTTGTTCAAAAATGTTCAATAACATGTTTTACAATGATTTTGTGCAAAAAAACTGACAATAAAAACAAATATAAATATTCTAGATGATAGCGGTTTCTTTCTGTCTTAAAGGAAAATACTCACAAACATGCTGATGCTAAGTCTACTTCTGCTAGGAAATGTTCTACAACATGTTTTTCAATGTTTTTGTGCTAAAAACAGACATCAAATATAAATATGAATATTTTACTCAACTACCATTTCTTTCTGTTTTGCAAAAAACACTCACAAACATGCTGGCGCCAAGTCTACTTTTGCTCGCAAATGTTCTACGACATGTTTTTCAATGCTTTTGTGCAAAAAAAACAGACATCAAAAATAAATATAAATATTTTACTCAACTGCTGTTTCTTTCTATCTTAAAGAAAACTCAAAACACAGAAAGTGGTTTTTTTAAGAAATTCCCCATACGCAGACATAAAAATTCGAACAATTACGTAGATGTATATGTGTTTATAGGCATATATAACTGTATATACACATCCCTTCCCTAACATCACTTGATCATCACTTTGAACGTGTGTTATGCAGTGTACAGATCACAAACTGCGGTATTTGTCATGTACGTTCTCTCTACACTCAATTTAGGGGGGGGGGTATTTCGAGGGGGGGTTATTATTTCCCCAGCCGAATTTTAGGGGGGGGGTATTTCGAGGGGGGGGTTAATTCAAGGGGGGATAATTCGAGGTAATACGGTATACGTAAAAGCGAGTACAGCTACTTTTTTCAAAGTATACATAAACGTATTTACTCAGTACTCGAGTATATGTAATTATTGAGTAAACGTAAATACATTTTATCAATGGTGATGACATTTTACAGGGTCTTTTACACAGCAAAAAATGGGTGTGTGGATGCGCGGTGAAGCGTCGGGAAGTGTCTTCACGCCAACACTTTCCGAACGCTTCACCAAGCATGTCAGCGCTTCCACACACTCACGAAAATCTGCGTGAAGGCACTTCACGCTTCTTAATATCGCGCTCCCACGCAAATTTATACGCGGGGGAAGCGTGTGGAAGCGCCAGCGGCGTGAAGTGTCTTCCACATGTTTGGATGCGCGTGAAGCGCGCGGTGAAGATAGGTGAAGCGTGTGGAAGACACTTCACCCAGAATCTCGTGATGTTGGTGGAAGCGTGTGGAAGCGTGTGGAAGCGCGCCGCTTCACGCGCATCCAGCCCGCTTCCACACGCTTCACGGATCTATTTTTTGCTGTGTTACACTTTACAGGGTTCAATACATTTTACAGTGTGATTTACAAGGTCTGGAAGTGCCTTGTTGTCTTTTCACATAATTCACAGCCAATGGCAATTTCGATCGAAAACCCAGGCGCACTGAAATCGAAACGCAGGCAATAAACTGCGAACTTTGTTTGGGCTGTTCGTAAAGTTTCGAGTCGGCGCGCTGGGAAAAAATGTTGTTGTTTTTTGGTAAAGTCGGAATCTTGATTATTTGTTTGGGGGGGGGGGGGGGGTGGGCAATGGGAAACTTGATTTTTGGGGAAATAGGGAACTTGATTTTTCGGGAAAATATTGTAAACAAAACATTTTACATTTAGATTTTTAAAGCAACATATTTTCTCATCACTCTGCAGGACTTAGTTGGCATTGGCACACTGCCAATGTAGAACATAACTGCCCGTGCATGCACAGTGTCAAGTCACTGGAACATATTTTAAACGAAACCAGTCAACTCATACTAACAACAGTGGCATCCAATGGTTGAAAAACTCTGTCAGAAACAACACCACAACGTGTGTCAAAAGGCTCGGCAAAATTTTGGTCATAGTTTTGCATTGGCATCGGGCCAAAATCGTCATTTTCTGGACTTATGATCAAACTTGAACATTCCGCGATAATATCATGGATTTCTTTGTTGGCCCATCTGCGAAGAAATTGGTAGAAAGTGGGAGATGTTTTAAGGATGTAAAAGGTGTTAATATACTATTCTCTGGAACGCATACAGTTCTTTGCATAGAATACTACCATAAATCGATGAATCATGTCATGTGATAATTTGTGCTATCTTATACACAGTGAAACCAATGGGGCAGGCCTGATACGCACATCTGCCTGTTACGCACATGTGCCCGTTTTTTTCACTTGACACTTTTTCAAGTGATTTTCAGATATGAATTTCAGATTTAGTGAACTTTTTTCACTTCACTCATATCTGAAAATCACTTGAAAATGTGTCAAGTGGAAAAAACAGTGAAAAAAGCCATTTTTCACTGTTTTTCATGTAACACATTTTCAAGTGATTTTCAGATATGAGTGAATTGAAAAAAGTTCACTAATGTCATTGCGCAGCGTTTTTCACTCCACTCATATCTGAAAATCACTTTGAAAAGTGTCAAGTGAAAAAAACGGGCAAATGTGCGTAACGGGCAGATGTGCGTATCAGTGCACCCCCAAACCAATGACTTTTTTTGCTAAAAAACTTTCAATTAAAAAATTCGGCTCTTTATTACTATATTTAGGTTATGGTCGATTACCATATGTGTAACCACTAACAGCTTGAAAAGTGTACTGCTTTAAAAACTTATTCTGACAGTTATGATTTTGTGACATGAATTGTACCGCAGATGCCAAATTTCACCAAAAACACACGCAATAAAAAGTCACAAACCGATCTCTCCTAAACTCCGCCTCTTTAGAATACAAAAACATGTGCGGGTGGACTTTTAAAGTGCCCAAAATCGGCTGAAAAACGTTGATAAAAAGCGCTTCAACCCCAAAATCGACGGCTAAGTTCCCTTGAAATCCATTTTCATTGGAATTTGAAACTTGTTGCTGGATGTCAAAGCCGAAATGTTGATTAATAGCAGAATGACTGGTGCGAATTTCGCCCGCACTGGAATTTGGCGTGAAATTTTGAGTCAATTTACGCCTGCGAAGGAAATATTCATTAGATATCAAAAATGACTTTTAATGTGTGTTTTAAGAACACTTCGTTTGCGCTTTCAAAATTATTTGAAAATTTAGAAAACTCGTAAATCAACCATGAATACATCTGAGTTAACTGCAACGAGTTATTTTCAATCTCCGTCAACTGTAGTTGACGAACACCTAATTTCAGTAAACTCACACGCCATTCAAAGTTGATTAATGAGTTTACTAATACATGTATAGTTCACTGGCACTCAACTAGTACTCCATTGAAAAAGAAATAAAGAAAAAATCAAAAAATAAATTCACCTGAAAAATGAGAGCATATTGCACGGGTAGACCACATATAACCGTTGGAACAAAACCGTGAATGCAAATTTTATTCGCTCAGCGGCATTTGCGAGTCCAGTTAGATGTGGCTGCGTTGTTTTTAAAGAAAAAAATGTGTCCAGTGGCTATGCAAAATATTTTCTGTGAGTGAGTCCATAAATGATTTTCCTTGCATGCAGTTACGATTTTGCACAATATTTTGCAAATATAAATAGGGTTAAAAGGAAATGCGCACATTGAGATGGGTAATAAAACAAAATAATCGGCGATTTTGAAAGTGAAAATTGACAAAGAGTGCAAAAATTAGCTCTTGGACGAAAATTGCTGAAAATTTACTCCACATAGGTAGATAACCAATCGATTCAGGGATGGGGCCTGTAAGTAATAGTACCCCGCACAAATTAAAACCCATTCGGGAACCCAGTCCATTGAAACCCTCTCTAATAAATCTTCACAAAATCCTTGCAAAACCATATCGATGCAAACTCAAACCAAAAGACAAATTTACCTCAGCCATAACTCTGTGCAAAAACACGCCGGCCCTCCAAAGTGAATTTAAAATGTCATCCAAACTTCTGCGATCTAAAAGTGCGAAATGGGGTACCAGTGCAGCCAAAATGCAAAGTGCTGAAAAAGCGTTCGCACAGGAGTTGTGTAGGGATTTCGAAGCCTGAAATTTGGGAGTGTCACTTTATGGCTCTACATGCACTAGTTTACGATGGAAATTTCTCGATAATTCATGAATAAGCTTTGAGTTATCCTGAATGGAGTGTCCGTCAACTGCAGTTGACGGAGGTTAGCAGTGACCCATTCAGGTAAACTTAAATGTGTTGGAAGCTAATTTAAGGCGGCGCACAACGCAAACCGGAAATACGTTTAGGGTTCAAACGGGATCCCGATCCCGAGTCCCGAGAAATTTCGGGATTTTGTGGTCCCGACCCCGATCCCGAAAGCTCAATCCCGATCCCGAAATTTGGAAAAGCCAATCCCGATCCGGATTCAGAGACTTTGAAAATCCCAATCCCAATCCCGAAAAAATGCCCCAATCGCGCTCCCGATCCCGGAAAAATTCACAGCCACAAAAGGTGCCAGAAATGGCAGTTTCAAAGAACCATTTTTAAGCAGTTCAGGGACGTACGCAGGATTTTTGAGCGGGGGGGGGGCAGATTGTTTACGGAGCCCGGCGAACGGGGGGGCGGAGGCGCCCCCCCTAAAATTTGGCCCTATAGGAGAGGAATGGAGCCATGGCGCTGGCGCCATTTGTAGGCGCCAGCGCCATGGCAGTATTGGCGTTGGCGCTGGCGCCAACGTATACTCTATAGGTACCGATTTATACCTATATATGTAGGACTAACACACATGTTGGACACTTTTAATGCTTTTCAGGCTCATTAAACAATGGGATGGTGATTTGCGCGCTTGCGCGCACTATTTTCTGAAAGTGCCTACAAAATCGCTTTAGAAAAGTGCCATTCCTGGCACATTTTCGAGTCCGGCCTGGGAACGGGGGGGGGGCCGTGCGTACGTCTTTGATGCAGTTTACAAAAAATTACACAGGCGTATTTCCCCACCTCCCTCTATATCTCTGTTCCATGGGTATATATACCACTACAAATGGACTCAACACAGTGCCCATTACCACTACTACCATTACTACATTACCATTACTACATTATAACAACAATCAATTTAGCTATTTTTTTATGAAACTCGCCGCGTTAACCATCGTTGGCACACTTCCAGCGGGAACTACGCGTGCAAGGTGTAAAGTAACCGGAGTATAATATCTAAATTTAGTCCAAAAACTAAAAACTAAACTAAAAATCCTTCTGCAGTCGTCGCAGGGTTCGACGCTGTTTAGTACTAGAGAGAACGTGGTTATATTTATTATATATATCGTGGTTATATATCTAACGCATATATTTATTTATACAGACATTTTTCATCGCTGAAATTGTAAATATCATTGAAAAATTATATCATTTCATATAACTTTTTTTTCATTTTTCAATGTAATAAATATTTCAAATATATCAGGTTGTAAACTATGTTTCTTATATTTTTTGCGATGTCATAGAAATGCACATTCATGTGTCCCATTATGTTGTACATTGGCCGATTTTGATGCCCTTCGAGTATATTGGGTTTTGGGGTCTGTGCTATGATGAATTATTTTGGTTTGCTCGAATAATCCCCCAGTTCCGAGATAAGGGGGGTCTGTAAAAAAGGTGGTCATTTTGCACAGATGATAAGCACATTGACATTGAAGCTTAATAACTTGGCCATTTCTGGGCCGATTCGGAACATTCAACACTTGAAATAATCAGGACAACCTGCAGATCCAATTTTTGTGATCATATTAGTGATGTCTAAATTCCGTATGCCGATTTGACCCGGTTTTTGAACACACAAAAAATGATTTTTTGAACATCATATACGTTAGACAAATACAATAAACTTGGCACAAAAATTATTTTAATATCCCTATCCAATCAAAAGTTATATATAGGTAGCTTTATTAATATTTATATAGGGTATTGCTTTATTGAATTCATCATTTGAAATAAAATACAGATTTCGGTATTTTAGTTGCGGTGCGGTGCGGTGCTTTAGTTATTTGAATATTATATTAGATTTCGGTATTTTAGTTTTAGTTACTTTTACACTGCATAAGAGGTGAGTAAAATACTATTTTTCCCAGATAAAACGTAAAATCAAGTATTTAATCAACGGAAAACGTATTTAAGTAGCATAGAAAACGTAAAAATCAGTATTTTTTTCGTATATTATTTACGCTTGTATTTACATATTTACCTACCTTTATTTACTTTCCATTTTCATTTCCCCCACCAGATGCTGTAAAAAGCCCTGTAAATAGTCAAATGTCATTCACGCAAAGTGTCAAAAGTCATGAAAAATTCCCTGTAAAATGGCAGTGGCATCAATTTGGTGCCAGTGCTGAGCCCTGAAAGTGTAAATTCAAGTGTCAAATGTCCTGTAAAATGTCAATTGGGGTGAGTAACACACTGGGGCTGGGGGCAGCCAGCCATTCCAAGCACTAACGATGGCAAAAAAATCAAAAGTTCGAAAATGTTTTTGAATTTTGCAAACAAAATTATGGTGCTACATTTGCACACAACGGCAAAATGTTTGCAAAATACAGAAGAATGCAGGCACCAAGGCTACCTTTGCTCAAAAATGTTCCATTACATGTTTTACAATGCTTTTGTGCAAAAAAAACAGACAACAAAAACCAATATAAAAATTCTAGACGATTGCAGTTTTATTATGTCTTAAAGAAAATACTGGAACACTTTCAAGTAAATGTGGCCTTGGCACCAGCATTTTTGTTACTGTTTTCTTGAAAACTTTGAAAGAAATATATATTTTTATCTACCTATTTTTTGTTGTCTGTTTTTTTTGCATAAAAGCATTGAAAAAAAAGTCATAAAACATTTCCAAGCAAAAGTAGACTTGGCACCAGCATGTTTGTGAGTATTTCCTTCAAGACGGAAAGAAATGGCAGTTGTTTAAATTATTTATATTTATTTTTGATGTCTGTTTTTTTGCACAAAAGCATTGAAAAACATGTCATAAAACATTTCCAAGTTAAAGTAGTTTTGGCGCCAGCATTTTTGTGTGTATTTTCTTCAAGACGGAAAGAAATGGCAGTTGACTAAAATATTTATATTTATTTTTGATGTCTGTTTTTTTTGCACAAAAGCATTGAAAAACATGTCATGAAACATTTCCAAGCTAAAGTAGTTTTGGCGCCAGCCTTTTTGTGTGTATTTTCCTTAAGTCGGGAAGAAACACCAAACCGACTAAAATAATTATATCTACTTTTTGTTTTCTGTTGTTGTTTTTTGCACAAAAGCATTGAAAAACATGTTATTGAACATTTCTGAGCAAAAGTAGATTTGGTGCCAACAGTTGTGTAAGTATCTTCCAAACAAAATTATTGTGCGACATTTGCACACAATGGCAAAATGATTGCAAAATACAGAAAAATGCTGCTACTTTTGTTCAAAAATGTTCAATAACATGTTTTACAATGATTTTGTGCAAAAAAACTGACAATAAAAACAAATATAAATATTCTAGATG
Organism: Sphaerolaimus hirsutus; assembly: GCA_964036195.1. Lineage (NCBI taxonomy): Eukaryota > Metazoa > Nematoda > Chromadorea > Monhysterida > Sphaerolaimidae > Sphaerolaimus > Sphaerolaimus hirsutus. The sequence continues at coordinate 23,332,120 of OZ038453.1, read as the reverse complement.
ATAGCGGTTTCTTTCTGTCTTAAAGGAAAATACTCACAAACATGCTGATGCTAAGTCTACTTCTGCTAGGAAATGTTCTACAACATGTTTTTCAATGTTTTTGTGCTAAAAACAGACATCAAATATAAATATGAATATTTTACTCAACTACCATTTCTTTCTGTTTTGCAAAAAACACTCACAAACATGCTGGCGCCAAGTCTACTTTTGCTCGCAAATGTTCTACGACATGTTTTTCAATGCTTTTGTGCAAAAAAAACAGACATCAAAAATAAATATAAATATTTTACTCAACTGCTGTTTCTTTCTATCTTAAAGAAAACTCAAAACACAGAAAGTGGTTTTTTTAAGAAATTCCCCATACGCAGACATAAAAATTCGAACAATTACGTAGATGTATATGTGTTTATAGGCATATATAACTGTATATACACATCCCTTCCCTAACATCACTTGATCATCACTTTGAACGTGTGTTATGCAGTGTACAGATCACAAACTGCGGTATTTGTCATGTACGTTCTCTCTACACTCAATTTAGGGGGGGGGGTATTTCGAGGGGGGGTTATTATTTCCCCAGCCGAATTTTAGGGGGGGGGGTATTTCGAGGGGGGGGTTAATTCAAGGGGGGATAATTCGAGGTAATACGGTATACGTAAAAGCGAGTACAGCTACTTTTTTCAAAGTATACATAAACGTATTTACTCAGTACTCGAGTATATGTAATTATTGAGTAAACGTAAATACATTTTATCAATGGTGATGACATTTTACAGGGTCTTTTACACAGCAAAAAATGGGTGTGTGGATGCGCGGTGAAGCGTCGGGAAGTGTCTTCACGCCAACACTTTCCGAACGCTTCACCAAGCATGTCAGCGCTTCCACACACTCACGAAAATCTGCGTGAAGGCACTTCACGCTTCTTAATATCGCGCTCCCACGCAAATTTATACGCGGGGGAAGCGTGTGGAAGCGCCAGCGGCGTGAAGTGTCTTCCACATGTTTGGATGCGCGTGAAGCGCGCGGTGAAGATAGGTGAAGCGTGTGGAAGACACTTCACCCAGAATCTCGTGATGTTGGTGGAAGCGTGTGGAAGCGTGTGGAAGCGCGCCGCTTCACGCGCATCCAGCCCGCTTCCACACGCTTCACGGATCTATTTTTTGCTGTGTTACACTTTACAGGGTTCAATACATTTTACAGTGTGATTTACAAGGTCTGGAAGTGCCTTGTTGTCTTTTCACATAATTCACAGCCAATGGCAATTTCGATCGAAAACCCAGGCGCACTGAAATCGAAACGCAGGCAATAAACTGCGAACGAAAATACAGGTGCACTGCGAATGAAAATGCACACAAATTGCAAACGAAAATCTTTAATATTCAATGGAACCACTTCTGTAAATATGTACATAGCCGTGTAGTCACTCTATAAATATGTTCCACGTTGAATCCTCCAATTCTATTGGGACTGATCAAAACCTCCAATTCGATTGGGAACAGATCCAAACCTCCAATTCGATTGGGAACCGGTCCAAAACTCCAATTCGATTGGGAACCGGTCCAAAACTCCAATTCGATTGGGAACCGGTCCAAAACTCCAATTCGATTGGGAACCGGTCCAAAACTCCAATTCGATTGGGAACCGGTCCAAAACTCCAATTCGATTGGGAACCGGTCCAAAACTCCAATTCGATTGGGAACCGGTCCAAAACTCCAATTCGATTGGGAACCGGTCCAAAACTCCAATTCGATTGGGAACCGGTCCAAAACTCCAATTCGATTGGGAACAGATCCAAACCTCCAATTCAATTGGGAACCGGTCCAAAACTCCAATTCGATTGGGAACAGATCCAAAACTCCAATTCAATTGGGAACCGGTCCATAACTCCAATTCGATTGGGAACCGGTCCATAACTCCAATTCGATTGGGAACCGGTCCAAAACTTCAATTCAATTGGGAACAGATCCAAACCTCCAATTCGATTGGGAACCGGTCCAAAACTCCAATTCGATTGGGAACCGGTCCAAACCTCCAATTCGATTGGGAACAGATCCAAACCTCCAATTCAATTGGGAACAGATCCAAACCTCCAATTCAATTGGGAACAGATCCAAACCTCCAATTCGATTGGGAACCGGTCCAAAACTCCAATTCGATTGGGAACCGGTCCAAACCTCCAATTCGATTGGGAACAGATCCAAAACTCCAATTCAATTGGGAACCGGTCCATAACTACAATTCGATTGGGAACCGGTCCATAACTCCAATTCAATTGGGAACCGGTCCAAAACTCCAATTCGATTGGGAACATATCCAAAACTACAATTCAATTGGGAACCGGTCCATAACTCCCATTCGATTGGGAACAGATCCATAACTTCCACTGTTCCACTTCCACTTCCATAATCAACTAAAAAATCAGCTTTGAACACATTTGATGTTTCTAGTGTGAGTCATTCATGATATCTATCAACTGTGGTTGACCTCATTCTAGAAAACTCCAATGTATTAAAAGCTGATTTATGAGTTTTTTGACATTTTGGTTGAAAACTAGCGTGACTATGTTTGTCGCTTTCTGTCTGTTAAAATGTCACTTTCAATGCCACTTTAAACATGTTTTCAATAAACATGTACTTTCAAAAAATATACGAGTAAGTGAGTACATTTTTCACGTTTTTCTCTGAAAATTTTCACTCTGAAAAAATAAACCCCCGGGGAATAATTCTAGGAAATACGGTATGTAACGAATCATAAATAATGTATAAATAAAGTGTTTTCTTATAAAACATAACATTCACAAATTTACATATCTTTTGCCCATTTTCACCTACAAATATTCCTATTTTCAGCTTTTTTAGTAATGTACGATCTCATCACAGTTGCTATACATACTAAACTTTTTCAAAAGTACCCATACTGGTAAATACTTTCATTCTACTTTACATTTGGCACTTTGCATGAGAATTGACAATTGACTTTGCAATGGACTTTACATTTGACACTTAGTTTACACTAAATGCTACTCAATAAGTGCTTTTGAAGGAAGTACATCATTTTTTCAATGCACTAGCTACATTTCCACAAAATTGTTTTTTTTACTGTTTGATGTCAAATCTCTCATTGACAGTATTATAGGTTTCTCAACTTTTTATTTTATGTTGGAAATGGCAGTGTACTAGTATACACAAATGCCCATTACGCACATTTTCCCGTTTTTTCACTTGACACTTTTTCAAGTCATTTTCAGATATGAGTGAAGTGAAAAAACGTTTTGCAATGACATTGGTGAACTTTTTTCACTTCACTCATATCACTCTAAAAATTATCAAGTGAAAAAAATGGTGAAAAATGGCTATTTTTGACCGTTTTTTCACTTGACACTTTTTCAAGTGATTTTGAGATATGAGTGAAGTGAAAAAAGTTCACTACTGTCATTGTGCAACTTTTTTTCACTTCACTCATATCTGAAAATCACTTGAAAGTGTCAAGTGGAAAAATGGGAAAATGTGTGTGATGGGCATTTGTGCGTAATAGGCCTGCCCCGTTGGAAATCTGCCTGCTGGAATTTTAATTTTATTTGATATTTCAACGTGTTTGGACAACAATGACTAAACATGTAGGTATTCAATAAGCTTTTATGTGAAGACTATTTACTGTATGTAGGCACAATGTCACAACTGCTACTTCAACTCTCTCTTCAAAAATATAACTTGCTGCAAAGTCTTATCACTCAAATTCAAACACCAATTTGTCCCAACTAAAGTAGGTCAGCACCAGAAGCACTACAAGGTATACAGAGCATATTCAAAGCAAAAAAATCGGGCATTCGTTTCAGCCAACTTTCATCAAAATTTTATCGCATCATTTTTGCATTATTTTTTTTAGTGTGATACATTTGCAACAAATACCACCAAATACCCACATACCATAGTTCAAAAAATACTTACGCTGGCTTGATCATTGTCTTTGTTACATTTTTACTCTCTTTTTTACCCTATCGAAATGACTTGGAATAGCAGCCGGGTCCACGTCCCCCAAGTCGGACATTTTGCATTTTTCTCATGCAAAATGACAGAGTGCTGCTGTGTAGTGTTGGAAAAGGGCGCCACTCACGTACAATGTAAAATGTGTCGAAAGACATGTAAAATCCCAAACATCCAATTAATCATAATTTATTTTCGATTTTACGCGGCATTTTACTTAACTCTTGATACTTCACATGACATTTTACAGTGCTCTGGAAAGTTAAATCCGGACAAATAAGTCATTTGAAGTCACTGCAGCGATTGAAACAAATTGGCAAAAAAAAATTTTTACTGTTTTTCAAAGAAACTGGGTCCAAGTGTAGTTTTTCTTAGAATGTGCATCATTTATGAATGATTTCACTAGTATGCTACATTTGCAAAACACTTTTTTGAAGCTTATGGAAATAGTTATACTCGGCGGACATCACACTTAGTATGGAAACATACCATAACCCATCTGAATAATGAACCAAAAATTGTACAGTTTTTTATCATCAATATTTCGTTTTAACTGTGGCATAATTTATTATGAAATTTATCACAGGATTGTATTCAGTAAATTATGGTAAAATTCTGCACATGCTTTGCTGTCCGCCGGGTATATTATTGTGTTCACAATAGATATATCAACATGTCCCCCAGAATTCCAGTTCATGGGATTATCATCAAATCACTTTTTCTCATATCTGTGAATTGAGTGCTTAAGTCTAGCGTACAAATTCGCGTAATTCAAGCGCAAGTTTTTACAGGATCAGGTGCCAGTTCCGCAAAATGAGAAGTGAGAAGTGAATTGGCAAAAGCGGAGTAAAAAATATATAAATAAAAAGTAATTCCCTTCGCTTTTGCCAATTTCCTTTTCAATTCACTTGCCATTTCACTTTGCCTTTGAGCTTTTACTTTGCCTTTGGCATTTCACTTCTCACGTCTCATTTAGCGGAACTGGCCCCTGGGGTGGGGTCTATTCCAGGGGTCAATTCCGCAAGTGTAGTTGCCAATCAACACTGGCGCCACTCACGTACCATTTAAAATGTGTCAAAAGTCATGTAAAATCCATAACATCCAGTAAAACATAAAAGAAGATTTTGTATTTTACACAGCATTTTACTTGACTTTTGTTATCCATGCACAAAATACTTTCACTATAATTCCACTTTCACAATACTTTCACTATAATTTCACTTTTGTTATCCATGCACACGGTTACATATGTACAAAATGGCTGTCATATTACTGACCCCAAATGCACTGCCAAATGCTATGTAAACTGCATACAACTTTGATTTTTTCATACACCTAAATATTGATCAAAACTTTGAGCCCTGAAATGTGTAAAGTCAAGTGTCAAATGTCATGTAAAATGTCAATTAAAGCAAAAAAGAAAAAATTTATTAGTGTTATTTTGACACTTTGTCACACAATTGACAATTTGCATGCCATCTGCATGAATGTTGACACTTCTCGGAGTGCGTGTCTAAATATATTTACACGCGACAGCTGTCCGCTTTCCCCTATTTACGCGCGTTAAAACACACACTGCGTTTATATACACAACAAGCGTTGGCGCGCGGCCAGCTGAGTTAGGTATGGCAGTACACACTGCATATACAGCGTTGGCGCGCGGCCAGCTGAGTCCAGCTGGTTACTGTATTATCGATTGCCCATGTTTTGCGTGCCTTTTGCTATTGGCACCGTGCCAATTATTTCTCTATTTTCCAGTTGTCACTTTTGTTGGAAGTGAATTCAAATGCTTTTTGGCAGATAAATATGTGACTCAATTTTAGTTTCAATCACTAATTTAAGTCAATCAGGGAAAGTGCGCAATCACTTTAAGATTTGTTCGTTAGGTTGTTTTATGCGTTTTTGTGTCTTTAGAGATCATGTTTGATAGAACCCTCTTTTACCAGGGGCCAGTCCTGCACTCTGTAAGTAGGTAATGTGAATGTAAAATGTCAAAAATTTGTCAAGAGTCGTGTGAATATTGTGCCTGCGCACACTACCTTTACCACAAAATTTTGGAGATTTCACAAATCAGCTAAGAACGCAGTTGAGTTTTCTACAATGAGGTGGCCGTCAACTACAGTTGACGGATATTAAAAATGACTCCTTGTGGAAAACTCAAACACGTTCAAAGCTCATTTATGAGTTTTCGAAATTTCGTGTGAAAACTAGTGTGTGCGGGGCCATTTTGAGTCTTTTGTCGTGTGACTCTTTCGCATTTATCGGAAATTTGACATGGCACTTGGGAAATCTTATCGCAACGATTTTATTTCAACAAATTTTTTCGTATTTTGTGCCTGATTTGGGAAAGTTTCTTACAGCCCTGCCATTTTTCCAGGTTTCGCATGACAACACTATTATTTCGGCAGCCCGATACCAAAATCGGTTGCAACCCGCCGTTTGTCGGGCAGACACTTCTCGCCCGTTCCGCATGCACGCACATGGTTAGTGTTTTGGCTTATTTAACTGGGTCCACAAGTTTCGTAGAGCGGGGGGGTGGAGGTTATTTGTATGTATATTTACATACATATACAGCGTTCCATGGTGCTGGCGCCAACGCCAATGGCGCCATGGCGTGGCGCCTACTAATGGCGCCAGCGCCATGGTGCCATTCCGCCACTCTGTAGGTAAAATTTTAGGGGGGGGGGGTTGAGCCGGCGTTAGGGGGGGGGGGGGTGAGCCGTTGAGCACTCCGTTTGCCGGCCTCCGTAAACAAGCAGCCCCCCCCCCCCAGCTCAAAAATCCTGGATATGTCCCTGGTTCAACTTACACTGTTGAAGTCACGAATGTTCGATGGAAGTCTATATATTTATGTACGATGCTACTTCATACTCCACATCTATTTTTGGGCTATCAGGGACGTGGCTAGTGTCCAATGAGATCCCGATCCCGAATCCCGAAATATTTCGGGATTTCGCGGTCTCGATCCCGAAGACCCAATCCTGATCCCGAAAAGTAAATCCCATCTGAATCCTAGACGTAGCCAGGATTTTTGAGCGGGGGGCGGATTGTATACGGAGCCGGGCGAACGGGGGGGGGGCGGCGCCCCCCCCCCTAAAATTTTGCCCCTGTAGTAAGGGAATGGCGCCATGGCGCTGGCGCCATTCGTAAGCGCCACGCCATGGCGCCACTGGCGTTGGCGTTGGCGTTGGCGCAAAAACCGCTGTATACGTCTGTATTTTACAGGCATATACAGCGACATGGACAGAATATGAGCGTTTTTTCACTGGCTTTGAGGTTGCGGAGACCGATCAGCCAAATATATGTTGCGTGAAGGAAAAATGCGCGCTTGTGCGCAAAATTTTTGAAAACTGTGACAAAATCGTCTTCTGGAAGTGCCATTTCTGGCACATTTTTCGGTCCAGCCCGGGAAGGGGGGGGGGCGGCCGCCCCCCCGCCCCCCCTGGCTACGTCCTTGATTTCAGGGGCTCCCGGGGGGTGGGTGGAGGGGTTTACTCCCCAATCGCCCAGCTATATATGTATCTATCGATATAAAGGTTTTTTCAGGGTGTAGTTTTTCTTGAATACTGTATTTCTTCTAATAGAAGGGCTGGGCTCCAATACAAGGCGTCTTCAATAGAAGGAATACTTTTTTGACTTTTGTGCTACGTAATAAATATAGAAGGGTGTCTCCAATATAAGTGTGTGTTAAAAAGTTTAGGCTATCTACTTCCAACTTATTCTGTAGGTGCGATTGCCATGGTGAAATGAGGTCGACAACATAGTTGTTAAAACGTATTTACTTTTACTTGATAAATACGTATACTCAAGTACAGAGTAAATACCTTTACGTTTCCTCCGAAATACAGCATTTTATATGGTTCGTTACATATCCACACAATTGTCGTGCAAACTAGTTTTCAACTGAACCTTTAAAAACTAATAAATATCATTCTAGAAAAAGCAAATCTCAAATGCATTTAAAGCTGATTCATGAGAAAAAAATAGAAGGGGGCCCTTCTATTAGAAGAAATACGGTAGTTCCTGCCTGTTGCTTGATCATAAATATCTCGAATGAACCAACTCTGGGGAATCATTTGAGGAAACGCGACGTGTAACTACAGATTTTCGCTGTTCTTATTTATGTTTGTGTTAGCCGCCTTCGTTGCTCTGTGTGTGTATTTATTTGATGTAAAACCTTCGATTTTAATTCGCTCAGCCACAACTGCGTGCGGCGTGGCAGGTGTTTTTTTCTTCGTGCCGCTGCGGCGTCAACGAATCCAGGCCGACCTCGGCGCTGTGAAAGACGGCCCCCAGCACGTTTGTTGTCTTTTTTTCCTGATTTTAATCGCTGCAAAATACCATATTTGCTTGAATAATTCCTCTAGGGAACTATTTTTTCGTCGGACTATTTGAGGGGGGACTATTAGAGGAAGGGAAATGTTTCAAGGGAGGAATCATTATTTCGTCAAAATTTTCAGGCGCGTTTCTATTATCTCATGGCATGAAATATTCTTTAAACAACAAATAAATAAATAGATAAATACATCCCATTTTTGTTCAAATTGCACACAACATAAATATATCTTCATGGAGAATTATGCAAGGGGGGATTTTTTCTTCCTCTAATCTTTTCTTCAGGGGGGAATAATTCATGCGGGGGAATTTTACAAGCAAATACGATAAGTGGTTTCAACGACTGAACCTCAATTGAGCCGCAGCAATTTTATCGGCTGTTTTGTGACAATTACGTGGTTTTCATTTCTTTTGAGTTGTTTTCAATGGAATGCCGCGATAGTTGATATTTTGGCTTACTGGAACTTGTAAATAACTTATAAACTTGTTTGAAAGTAAACATGTAACTAAAACAAATTTTCGTTAACAAGGTCACTTTGAAGTTGAAGTAAAGCGCTAAATTGTATGCGGTGTGCTCAAATAGCCCCCCCCCCCCCCCGTTGGCGCAGTGGGAATAGAACATGGCCATTTGAATGGCACCCATCTGTGGCTTCATGTGCTCACAATTCGCAGGTATCGACAAGGAGTGCAGGGCCGTGCTGTCAATTGGCGCTGCGCACACTAGTTTACTGCCAGTGAACTCGGATTCAGGTAAACTCGTAAATCAGATTTGAGCGTATTTGAGTTCACAGACCACCCACTTTACAGTGAAATCTACCATATCGAATCTGAAAACAAAACAGGAATATAGTTCTGTGATATTTTGAAGAATTTGCTCCAGATAGATATTTGGGTTTTGTAGATATTTAGCTGGAACTGTATTTGGGGGTACCCCCTACTAGACCCCTGCAGTGAATTTATTCCAAAATTTGTCAAGTGTCTTTATTCATAAAATTATGCTAATATTCTGTGTAAAGCATGCGGTCCGTGAGTATATCACTTATGTTCGTTCGCATTTTTTGTCTATTTTTGCTGATGCCATTTGAGGGCACCAAAAGGCGCTGCGCCATGGCAACGTCACCCCTCTCACCTGGCGCTTTTCCATCACTACTAGCATATAAATTTCCATTGTCACTGTTAATGAAAAAGAAATTTCCATTGCCCTTATTCACTGTGTCTATGGGCCCATACACACTAGTTGACATCAAAATTTGTGTCAACTGAATTCAACTAAATTTGGGGTTATTATGTGATTTCAAATTTTCTTTGTGATAGAGTTCATTGTTTCTGTGAGGTGCCACACACGCTGGATGTCAACTGTTTCGGTGTCAACTCGATCTAGTTCAATTTAGGTAGCAGGACAATTTTCAAGTGCACGTGCGGCAACGTCGAAGAGGAATATATTTGCCATGTGCATTCACTTGAAAATCGTCCTGCGACCTAAATTGAACTAAAATCGAGTTGACACCGAAACAGTTGACATCCAGCGTGTGCGGCGCCTTACACGTGGTGCTTTTAAAGATTGTTTATTTTGATGTAGGAGACATTCAGTTGACACGAATTTGCGATGTCAACTAATTTGTGTGGGCTCTATGCGTCTGATTTTTGGTTTCTTTTTAACACTGCGGGACTTCCTCTAATCATTTTTCGAAAATCATTCGAAGAAGTGCAATACATACATATTTTCGTTTTTCTTCTTGATTTTTGTCAAGCCCCATCCGTTGTGCCGTGCTTGTATTCAATTCTTTTTTTTGTTTTCCCGTGCGACATGGCGGAAAATTTGAATTCGTTGCCGCGCCGCAGCAGCATGAAAAAATCCGGAGACGGCCCCCGACACGTTAGTAATATTGCTTGGCGTTTCTCCACTTTTTGTTGTGCGCGCCGCTGGCTGCGGGCGCGGTGCAGTGTCTCGGAAAAGCGTTCGGAGTAGTGATGTAAAAGCCCGCGCGCTAGCGCCAAAGCAAAAAGCGCTTTTGGCGCTATTTTGCTGTAGCGATTGGCGCCATGCTCATGAAAAGCGCTTTTGGCGCTTGGCGCTAATTTTGACCGGCGCCAGGGACAAAATGCCTGGCGCTTGGCGCTAGCGCCAGAGCAAAATGTGCCGTGGCGCTTGGCGCCAAACTTCTGGCGCTTTTCACATCACTAGTTCGGAGCTATTTTTTTGCTTTGGCGCTGCGGGTTTGTCAGTGCCTCTGCGCTCTGCACAAAACCCGACCGAAGGTCGGAGAGAATCCTGCTAGTATAGCATATTCATGAGAAACATGCTGAGTTGACTTTCTACTCCACCTAGGCGCATCTGCATGTCGAATTGCCACTGCACACACTAGTTTACTAACGGAAAACTAAGTATTTGGTAAACTCATTTTTCAGCTTCTGAGGGCATCTGAGTTTACCGGAATGTGTTAGTTAAAATCTCTGTCAACTGTAGTTGACGAACAGCTCATTTCGGTAAACTCAGATGTGCTCAGAAGCTGAAAAATGAGTTTACCAAATTCTTAGTTTACCGTTAGTAAACTAGTGTGTGCAGCGCCATTGCACATGAATCGTGCCTGTCGCTCAACTCTTAGTGATATTTGAATGTTTCGTTGTTGTCGCTGCTTGCGGAAGCCCGACAACGGTAACATGTCGAAAACGTCTAGAACTCTTGAGCAACAGGCACGACTCATCTGCTTGACATATTTTGGAGAAATTGAATTGAAAAATGGCAAAAATTGCAGATTCCCGCCAGCAGGACAAGATGAAATTACGGCCCTGCAAAAGAGCGAGGCGGGTATAAGCAACGAGGACCTGATCGGGCTAGCGGAGAAGTACAAAGTGGACTTGCTTGCGGCAGCCAAGGCCTGAGGCACCGCCGCCACCGCCCCGCACTTGCAACTCTGAACACTTCCACACTTTGGGCTAACTATTCGGTGCTGGGCTGTGCGCAATTCACAAATACACATTCTAATAGTAGATTAGGTAAGTATAGATTCTATGATCATTTTTTTACGGATCCTTTTGCGAAAAACTACTCTTACCGTGGTTGTATGTAAGAAAGTGAAATTGTGGCCGCGGCAAAAAATAATTTAGAACCAGAATCCATTTTTCTTACTTTGTTCACCATTTTTCACTAGAAGAATTGCATACCAATTGCAGGCATACGGAGAGAAATTAATAAAATGAACTGGAAGTAGTAGTGCCCTGCTATATGCGCGGACGGGAAAATACAAGCATTGAAAAGAAACATTTGAAACATAGCTTAACAATAGCGTTTATACCGCCAAAAACGCAACAAAAAAAGTTATCAATCGGTCTGGGGAAAATTATGCTTGATTTTTGGGACTGTATTGTATATTTTTAGCACTGTGATACATTTAAAAAAAATTAATTTGTTTTCTAGCTATAAATAATTTTAAAAATTTGGTTTTACTTTGTAGATGATATCCATCTCAGATATATGTCCAGTATTTTTTCTCTTTCATTTGATACCATGTTTCCCGATAGATGTTCAAAGATGATGGAGAAATTGTGGTTATGCCTAAAACATTAAATAATTGTTTTAAATTACATCGATGTATCTGTAATTATAGCATTGTCACATGAAAAAGCCCATATTTTTGCGCATCGAACAAAAAAAAATCAGTTCAATAACATGTCCGCAAAACAAACAATGATATTTTTAAACAATCAACTTTATCACTTTTTTAAAAATCACAAGCGCAATTCAGACAGCCAATTTTGCATGTAAATGAAAGGCAAAAAAATGAACAACAAGTGAACACTCACTGCGACCATTTCACATTCAATACACTAGCACAAAAAAATAAAAACCATTTTATTGTATTGTTTTCAAACATGTTTTCATTTCATACTCAAATGTGTCAATTTTACACAAAGTAGGATATAGCAGGTTTTGTCCCTACTCATGGACCTGCTCCCATTACCCCGCGGGACTCATCAGCATGAATGAGACTGGGTACTTAATACCACTCAAACACTACTTCAAGGCAAGTTACGAAACCCTAGAAAAAACAAAAAACAATTCACCAACCCTTTGCTGTCCATTCCCCATAGGACTAGAATTTGCGGAGGCCATTCGCGCGCGTTTGAAGTTGGGCCTAGCGTTTTGCTGTCGCCGCCACGTCTGAAAAACGGGGGTTTACCCACTGAAAAAGCATTGTCTTTAAATAACGTGGTTTTTGGCCAACTGCCAACTTCATGTAAACATGTTACCAAATGAACTCACTTCCACAAAACACAAAAACGCGGAATAACTTTGTCTGCTTTCAGACGCCGTTGTAGGCATAAATTGAATGGCAGAAAATCGAGCCAAAATAGTAGCGGATAGTCAATGTGCGACATTTTTTCTTTTTAGTTTTTGGTGAGACACACTCATACCGGAGCTGTGGCAATATCTCAAAATCTAATCTATTTATGGGGGAATCATGTTTCAGTGGAGAATTCGACGTAAAGCACCAGCCAGTTCTTTTTCTGAACATAGGCATAGTTTACCTGCCAAACTCAGATTTCTCTCCACAAACTATTTGAACACCCCTATAAGTAGACTTACTTCATAGCCAGCTACAAGTAGCTCTTGAAATGTATACTTTACCACAGGAATAAACTCCACTAGTGTAGAACTGGTCCTAGCAAACCTAATGAGTGCACCATAAATTGTGTTTTTCTTCAAAATTTGTGTCACATTTGAGTCAGGTTGGATACTTTTTACAACTTGGAAGTCAAAAAGCCATCTTTTATCATAATTCCTACACTTGAATTTCACTACACTCCAATTCAATTGGGAACAGATCCAAACCTCCAATTCAATTGGGAACCGGTCCAAAACTCCAATTCAATTGGGAACAGATCCAAAACTCCAATTCAATTGGGAACCGGTCCATAACTCCAATTCGATTGGGAACCGGTCCATAACTCCAATTCGATTGGGAACAGATCCAAACCTCCAATTCAATTGGGAACAGATCCAAACCTCCAATTCAATTGGGAACCGGTCCAAAACTCCAATTCGATTGGGAACAGATCCAAAACTCCAATTCGATTGGGAACCGGTCCATAACTCCAATTCAATTGGGAACCGGTCCATAACTCCAATTCGATTGGGAACCGGTCCATAACTCCAATTCGATTGGGAACAGATCCAAACCTCCAATTCAATTGGGAACAGATCCAAACCTCCAATTCAATTGGGAACCGGTCCAAAACTCCAATTCGATTGGGAACAGATCCAAAACTCCAATTCAATTGGGAACCGGTCCAAAACTCCAATTCGATTGGGAACAGATCCAAAACTCCAATTCAATTGGGAACCGGTCCATAACTCCAATTCAATTGGGAACTGGTCCAAAACTCCAATTCGATTGGGAACAGATCCAAACCTCCAATTCGATTGGGAACAGATCCAAACCTCCAATTTAATTGGGAACAGATCCAAACCTCCAATTCAATTGGGAACCGGTCCAAAACTCCAATTCGATTGGGAACAGATCCAAAACTCCAATTCAATTGGGAACCGGTCCATAACTCCAATTCGATTGGGAACCGGTCCATAACTCCAATTCGATTGGGAACAGATCCAAACCTCCAATTCGATTGGGAACCGGTCCAAAACTCCAATTCGATTGGGAACAGATCCAAAACTCCAATTCAATTGGGAACCGGTCCATAACTCCAATTCGATTGGGAACCGGTCCATAACTCCAATTCAATTGGGAACAGATCCAAACCTCCAATTCGATTGGGAACCGGTCCAAAACTCCAATTTGATTGGGAACAGATCCAAAACTCCAATTCAATTGGGAACTGGTCCATAACTCCCATTCGATTGGTAACAGATCCATAACTTCCACTGTTCCACTTCCACTTCCTTAATCAACTAAAAAATCAGCTTTGAACACATTTGATGTTTATGGTGTGAGTCATTCATGATATCTATCAACTGTGGTTGACCTCGTTCTAGAAAACTTTTTCAGAAGTACCCATACTGGTAAATACTTTCATTCTACTTTACATTTGGCACTTTGCATGAGAATTGACAATTGACTTTGCAATGGACTTTACATTTGACACTTAGTTTACACTAAATGCTACTCAATAAGTGCTTTTGAAGGAAGTACATCATTTTTTCAATGCACTAGCTACATTTCCACAAAATTGTTTTTTTTACTGTTTGATGTCAAATCTCTCATTGACAGTATTATAGGTTTCTCAACTTTTTATTTTATGTTGGAAATGGCAGTGTACTAGTATACACAAATGCCCATTACGCACATTTTCCCGTTTTATCACTTGACACTTTTTCAAGTCATTTTCAGATATGAGTGAAGTGAAAACATGTTTTGCAATGACATTGGTGAACTTTTTTCACTTCACTCATATCACTCTAAAAATTATCAAGTGAAAAAAATGGTGAAAAATGGCTATTTTTGACCGTTTTTTCACGTGACACTTTTTCAAGTGATTTTGAGATATGAGTGAAGTGAAAAAAGTTCACTACTGTCATTGTGCAACTTTTTTTCACTTCACTCATATCTGAAAATCACTTGAAAGTGTCAAGTGGAAAAATGGGAAAATGTGTGTGATGGGCATTTGTGCGTAATAGGCCTGCCCCGTTGGAAATCTGCCTGCTGGAATTTTAATTTTATTTGATATTTCAACGTGTTCGGACAACAATGACTAAACATGTAGGTATTCAATAAGCTTTTATGTGAAGACTATTTACTGTATGTAGGCACAATGTCACAACTGCTACTTCAACTCTCTCTTCAAAAATATAACTTGCTGCAAAGTCTTATCACTCAAATTCAAACACTAATTTGTCCCAACTAAAGTAGGTCAGCACCAGAAGCACTACAAGGTATACAGAGCATATTCAAAGCAAAAAAATCAGGCATTCGTTTCAGCCAACTTTCATCAAAATTTTTTCGCATCATTTTTGCATTATTTTTATAGTGTGATACATTTGCAACAAATACAACCAAATACCCACATACCATAGTTCAAAAAATACTTACGCTGGCTTGATCATTGTCTTTGTTACATTTTTACTCTCTTTTTTACCCTATCGAAATGACTTGGAATAGCAGCCGGGTCCACGTCCCCCAAGTTGGACATTTTGCATTTTTCTCATGCAAAATGACAGAGTGCTGCTGTGTAGTGTTGGAAAAGGGCGCCACTCACGTACAATGTAAAATGTGTTGAAAGACATGTAAAATCCCAAACATCCAATTAATCATAATTTATTTTCGATTTTACGCGGCATTTTACTTAACTCTTGATACTTCACATGACATTTTACAGTGCTCTGGAAAGTTCAATCTGGACAAATAAGTCATTTGAAGTCGCTGCAGCGATTGAAACAAATTGGCAAAAAAATTTTTTTACTGTTTTCCAAAGAAACTGGGTCCAAGTGTAGTTTTTCTTAGAATGTGCATCATTTATGAATGATTTCACTAGTATGCTACATTTGCAAAACACTTTTTTGAAGCTTATGGAAATAGTTATACTCGGCGGACATCACACTTAGTATGGAAACATACCATAACCCATCTGAATAATGAACCAAAAATTGTACAGTTTTTTATCATCAATATTTCGTTTTAACTGTGGCATAATTTATTATGAAATTTATCACAGGATTGTATTCAGTAAATTATGGTAAAATTCTGCACATGCTTTGCTGTCCGCCGGGTATATTATTGTGTTCACAATAGATATATCAACATGTCCCCCAGAATTCCAGTTCATGGGATTATCATCAAATCACTTTTTCTCATATCTGTGAATTGAGTGCTTAAGTCTAGCGTACAAATTCGCGTAATTCAAGCGCGAGTTTTTACAGGATCAGGTGCCAGTTCCGCAAAATGAGAAGTGAGAAGTGAATTGGCAAAAGCGGAGTAAAAAATATATAAATAAAAAGTAATTCCCTTCGCTTTTGCCAATTTCCTTTTCAATTCACTTGCCATTTCACTTTGCCTTTGAGCTTTTACTTTGCCTTTGGCATTTCACTTCTCACGTCTCATTTAGTGGAACTGGCCCCTGGGGTGGGGTCTATTCCAGGGGTCAATTCCGCAAGTGTAGTGGCCAATCAACACTGGCGCCACTCACGTACCATTTAAAATGTGTCAAAAGTCATGTAAAATCCATAACATCCAGTAAAACATAAAAGAAGATTTTGTATTTTACACAGCATTTTACTTGACTTTTGTTATCCATGCACAAAATACTTTCACTATAATTCCACTTTCACAATACTTTCACTATAATTTCACTTTTGTTATCCATGCACACGGTTACATATGTACAAAATGGCTGTCATATTACTGACCCCAAATGCACTGCCAAATGCTATGTAAACTGCATACAACTTTGATTTTTTCATACACCTAAATATTGATCAAAAGTTTGAGCCCTGAAATGTGTAAAGTCAAGTGTCAAATGTCATGTAAAATGTCAATTAAAGCAAAAAAGAAAAAATGTATTAGTGTTATTTTGACACTTTGTCACACAATTGACAATTTGCATGCCATCTGCATGAATGTTGACACTTCTCGGAGTGCGTGTCTAAATATATTTACACGCGACAGCTGTCCGCTTTCCCCTATTTACGCGCGTTAAAACACACACTGCGTTTATATACACAACAAGCGTTGGCGCGCGGCCAGCTGAGTTAGGTATGGCAGTACACACTGCATACACAGCGTTGGCGCGCGGCCAGCTGAATCCAGCTGGTTACTGTATTATCGATTGCCCATGTTTTGTGTGCCTTTTGCTATTGGCACCGTGCCAATTATTTCTCTATTTTCCAGTTGTCACTTTTGTTGGAAGTGTATTCAAATGCTTTTTGGCAGATAAATATGTGACTCAATTTTAGTTTCAATCACTAATTTAAGTCAATCGGGGAAAGTGCGCAATCACTTTAAGATTTGTTCGTTAGGTTGTTTTATGCGTTTTTGTGTCTTTAGAGATCATGTTTGATAGAACCCTCTTTTACCAGGGGCCAGTCCTGCACTCTGTAACCGTAGGTAATGTGAATGTAAAATGTCAAAAATTTGTCAAGAGTCGTGTGAATATTGTGCCTGCGCACACTACTTTTCACACAAAATTTTGGAGATTTCACAAGCAGCTAAGAACGCAGTTGAGTTTTCTACAATGAGGTAGCCGTCAACTACAGTTGACGGATATTAAAAATGACTCCTTGTGGAAAACTCAGACACGTTCAAAGCTCATTTATGAGTTTTTGAAATTTCGTGTGAAAACTAGTGTGTGCAGGGCCATTTTGAGTCTTTTGTCGTGTGACTCTTTCGCATTTATCGGGAATTTGACATGGCACTTGGGAAATCTTATCGCAACGATTTTATTTCAACAAATTTTTTCGTATTTTGCGCCTGATTTGGGAAAGTTTCTTACAGCCCTGCCATTTTTCCAGGTTTCGCATGACAACACTATTATTTCGGCAGCCCGATACCAAAATCGGTTGCAACCCGCCGTTTGTCGGGCAGACACTTCTCGCCCGTTCCGCATGCACGCACATGGTTAGTGTTTTGGCTTATTTAACTGGGTCCACAAGTTTCGTAGAGCGGGGGGGGGGGGGAGGTTTTGAACCCCAAAGCCCCCAACTAACTGTCTGTAATTCCCAGGCACCGTTCGGGTTTTATCTACCGTATTTCATCGAAATACCCCCCCCCCCCTCTCGAAATACCCCCTTCAAAATGGACACTATGAATTTATTAGCCCCCCCCCCTCGAAATACCACCCCCCAATTGACTGTACACAGAACGTACATGACAAAAGTTACTGTTTGCAATACGGACGATGCAGAACAGACATTAAAAACAATGACTGTGTTAAATTAGAACCTGTTTTACACCATCTACATACTTATGCAAGTCTATAGACTCTTATACATGGTACTTTTTGTTGCATTTTTCAACGTCAGCGTACGTTAGAAACAACATTTTAGTACTGGGAGTTAGAAAAATTTCTGGCGAAATAATAAGCCCCCCCCGTTTAACCCCCTCTCAAAATTATCACTCTGAAACAATCACCCCCCAGGGGTATTTCGAGGAAATACGGTATAATAATGCAAATTTTCGGCTATGATGCTATGAACCCTGACCCCGAAATCGGCTTTCTTGGGTGATTTTCACTATCATTATCACTCGTTCGTTTCCCTTATTGCTTATTTCCAGCTGGTTTAAACTATTTGTCCATATTTACATACCAATTTTTACGTATTTTCCCGTATTTTTGGGGTACTTTTTACCATTCTCTGAAATCTACCGTATTTCCTAGAATTACCCCACATTTTATTTTTTCAGAGTGAAAATTTTGAGATAAAAACGTGAAAAATGCAACAATGGCGCACCGTACACTGAAATTTTGCGTTCAGCGTTCGAACGTTTTTGCACGCCGGACTACAAACGCTGAAATCAAAATCTAAAGAACACAGCGTTTTTGAAGCGTAAAAATTTGGAATTTGCGTGTTTGTAGTTCAGCGTGCCAAAACGTTCGAATGCTGAACGCAATATTTAACGCAAAAATGCGCGCAAACGTGCATTTTTCACCAGTCATGACGTACATTCATCAGATTTGCTCCCGGTGGCCACAAATTGTGATAAATATACTCAATGGTGGGCTTTTTGCTGTATTTGTATGTATATTTACATACATATACAGCGTTCCATGGCGCTGACGCCAACGCCAATGGCGCCATGGCGTGGCGCCTACTAATGGCGCCAGCGCCATGGTGCCATTCCGCCACTCTGTAGGTAAAATTTTAGGGGGGGGGGTTGAGCCGGCGTTAGGGGGGGGGGGGGGGGTTGAGCCGGCGTTAGGGGGGGGGGTTGAGCCGTTGAGCACTCCGTTCGCCGGCCTCCGTAAACAAGCAGCCCCCCCAGCTCAAAAATCCTGGATACGTCCCTGGTTCAACTTGCATTGTTGAAGTCACGAATGTTCGATGGAAGTCAATATATTTATGTACGATGCTATACTTGGTGTACATGATACTCTGCCCTCGCACTGATTTATGTCTTGTGTTGGAAGCGTGCCAATGATTATTAAATCATGCGATTTCCGTATAAAAAATGAAAAAAGTCATCCATGTGAATATGTTAATGAATAACATTATAACAAGAATCAATTGTGCCATTTTTTATGAAACTCGCACGCGTTAACCATCATTGGCACACTTCCAGCGGAAACCACGCGTGCAAGGTGTTAAGTAACCGGAGTATACTTCATACTCCACATCTATTTTTGGGCTATCAGGGACGTGACTAGTGTCCAATGAGATCCCGATCCCGAATCCCGAAATATTTCGGGATTTCGCGGTCTTGATCCCGAAGACCCAATACCGATCCCGAAAAGTAAATCCCATCTGAATCCTAGACGTGGCCAGTATTTTTGAGCGCGGGGGGGGCGGATTGTATACAGAGCCCGGTGAACGGGGGGTGCTGAAATTTCGCCCCTGTTTAACGAGTAGAGTCGCTCCCCTCGCTACGTCCTTGATGGCTGTATTTATAAAACGTTTTCTATAAAAACACCCTTTAAAAACCTGCGCTTCCATCCCCCATATCTCCAACGAAATTTTCTGTCCTAAAACTCCGTTATCACTTCCAGCTACCTGTTCAAGCTGTGTTCCAGATGGAGATTCTCTCTACGTTAGATGATGATAAATATTTATGATGATTTCGCGCTAGATTTCGCGCGAAATGCCATGTATGAGCGTTATGGACATGCCCATCAAAACAAATTAGCTAATTTGTGGGTCGGTTTGGGTGGGGGATGCTCCATGACAGCGCAGAATATGATTTTGGACCGATTTCAAAGCGATTTCAGGCAGGGACGTAGCCAGGATTTTTGAGCGGGGGGCGGATTGTATACGGAGCCGGGCGAACGGGGGGGGGCGGCGCCCCCCCCCCCTAAAATTTTGCCCCTGTAGTAAGGGAATGGCGCCATGGCGCTGGCGCCATTCGTAAGCGCCACGCCATGGCGCCACTGGCGTTGGCGTTGGCGTTGGCGCAAAAACCGCTGTATACGTCTGTATTTTACAGGCATATACAGCGACATGGACAGAATATGAGCGTTTTTTCACTGGCTTTGAGGTTGCGGAGACCGATCAGCCAAATATATGTTGCGTGAAGGAAAAATGCGCGCTTGCGCGCAAAATTTTTGAAAACTGTGACAAAATCGTCTTCTGGAAGTGCCATTTCTGGCACATTTTTCGGTCCAGCCCGGGAAGGGGGGGGCGGCCGCCCCCCCGCCCCCCCTGGCTACGTCCTTGATTTCAGGGGCTCCCGGGGGGTGGGTGGAGGGGTTTACTCCCCAATCGCCCAGCTATATATGTATCTATCGATATAAAGGTTTTTTCAGGGTGTAGTTTTTCTTGAATACTGTATTTCTTCTAATAGAAGGGCTGGGCTCCAATACAAGGCGTCTTCAATAGAAGGAATACTTTTTTGACTTTTGTGCTACGTAATAAATATAGAAGGGCGTCTCCAATATAAGTGCGTGTTAAAAAGTTTAGGCTATCTACTTCCAACTTATTCTGTAGGTGCGATTGCCATGGTGAAATGAGGTCGACAACATAGTTGTTAAAACGTATTTACTTTTACTCGATAAATACGTATACTCAAGTACAGAGTAAATACCTTTACGTTTCCTCCGAAATACAGCATTTTATATGGTTCGTTACATATCCTCACAATTGTCGTGCAAACTAGTTTTCAACTGAACCTTTAAAAACTAATAAATATCATTCTAGAAAAAGCAAATCTCAAATGCATTTAAAGCTGATTCATGAGAAAAAAATAGAAGGGCGCCCTTCTATTAGAAGAAATACGGTAGTTCCTGCCTGTTGCTTGATCATAAATATCTCGAATGAACCAACTCTGGGGAATCATTTGAGAAAACGCGACGTGTAACTACAGATTTTCGCTGTTCTTATTTATGTTTGTGTTAGCCCCCTTCGTTGCTCTGTGTGTGTATTTATTTGATGTAAAACCTTCGATTTTAATTCGCTCAGCCACAACTGCGTGCGGCGTGGCAGGTGTTTTTTTCTTCGTGCCGCTGCGGCGTCAACGAATCCAGGCCGACCTCCGGCGCTGTGAAAGACGGCCCCCAGCGCGTTTGTTGTCTTTTTTTCCTGATTTTAATCGCTGCAAAATACCATATTTGCTTGAATAATTCCTCTAGGGAACTATTTTTTCGTCGGACTATTTGAGGGGGGACTATTAGAGGAAGGGAAATGTTTCAAGGGAGGAATCATTATTTCGTCAAAATTTTCAGGCGCGTTTCTATTATCTCATGGCATGAAATATTCTTTAAACAACAAATAAATAAATAGATAAATACATCCCATTTTTGTTCAAATTGCACACAACATAAATATATCTTCATGGAGAATTATGCAAGGGGGGATTTTTTCTTCCTCTAATCTTTTCTTCAGGGGGGAATAATTCATGCAGGGGAATTTTTCAAGCAAATATGATAAGTGGTGTCAACGACTGAACCTCAATTGAGCCGCATCAATTTTATCGCCTGTTTTGTGACAATTACGTGGTTTTCATTTCTTTTGAGTGGTTTTCAATGGAATGCCGCGATAGTTGATATTTTGGCTTACTGGAACTTGTAAATAACTTATAAACTTGGTTGAAAGTAAACATGTAACTAAAACAAATTTTTGTTAACAAGGTCACTTTGAAGTTGAAGTAAAGCGCTAAATTGTAAGTGGTGTGCTCAAATAGCCCCCCCCCCCCCCCCCCGTTGGCGCAGTGGGAATAGAACATGGCCATTTGAATGGCACCCATCTGTGGCTTCATGTGCTCACAGTTCGCAGGTATCGACAAGGAGTGCAGGGCCGTGCTGTCAATTGGCGCTGCGCACACTAGTTTACTGCCAGTGAACTCGGATTCAGGTAAACTCGTAAATCAGATTTGAGCGTATTTGAGTTCACAGACCACCCACTTTACAGTGAAATCTACCATATCGAATCTGAAAACAAAACAGGAATATAGTTCTGTGATATTTTGAAGAATTTGCTCCAGATAGATATTTGGGTTTTGTAGATATTTAGCTGGAACTGTTTTTGGGGGTACCCCCTACTAGACCCCTGCAGTGAATTTGTTCCAAAATTTGTCAAGTGTCTTTATTCATAAAATTATGCTAATATTCTGTGTAAAGCATGCGGTCCGTGAGTATATCACTTATGTTCGTTCGCATTTTTTGTCTATTTTTGCTGATGCCATTTGAGGGCACCAAAAGGCGCTGCGCCATGGCGACGTCACCCCTCTCACCTGGCGCTTTTCCATCACTACTAGCATATAAAGTTTCCATTGCCACTGTTAATGAAAAAGAAATTTCCATTGCCCTTATTCACTGTGTCTATGGGCCCATACACACTAGTTGACATCAAAATTTGTGTCAACTGAATTCAACTAAATTTGGGGTTATTATGTGATTTCAAATTTTCTTTGTGATAGAGTTCGTTGTTTCTGTGAGGTGCCACACACGCTGGATGTCAACTGTTTCGGTGTCAACTCGATCTAGTTCAATTTAGGTAGCAGGACAATTTTCAAGTGCACGTGCGGCAACGTCGAAGAGGAATATATTGGCCATGTGCATTCACTTGAAAATCGTCCTGCGACCTAAATTGAACTAAAATCGAGTTGACACCGAAACAGTTGACATCCAGCGTGTGCGGCGCCTTACACGTGGTGCTTTTAAAGATTGTTTATTTTGATGTAGGAGACATTCAGTTGACACGAATTTGCGATGTCAACTAATTTGTGTGGGCTCTATGCGTCTGATTTTTGGTTTCTTTTTAACACTGCGGGATTTCCTCTAATCATTTTTCGAAAATCATTCGAAGAAGTGCAATACATACATATTTTCGTTTTTCCCCTTGATTTTTGTCAAGCCCCATCTGTTGTGCCGTGCTTGTATTCAATTCTTTTTTTCGTTTTCCCGTGCGACATGGCGGAAAATTTGAATTCGTTGCCGCGCCGCAGCAGCATGAAAAAATCCGGAGACGGCCCCCGACACGTTAGTAATATTGCTTGGCGTTTCTCCACTTTGTTGTGCGCGCCGCTGGCTGCGGGCGCGGTGCAGTGTCTCGGAAAAGCGTTCGGAGTAGTGATGTAAAAGCCCGCGCGCTAGCGCCAAAGCAAAAAGCGCTTTTGGCGCTATTTTGCTGTAGCGATTGGCGCCATGCTCATGAAAAGCGCTTTTGGCGCTTGGCGCTAATTTTGACCGGCGCCAGGGACAAAATGCCTGGCGCTTGGCGCTAGCGCCAGAGCAAAATGTGCCGTGGCGCTTGGCGCCAAACTTCTGGCGCTTTTCACATCACTAGTTCGGAGCTATTTTTTTTGCTTTGGCGCTGCGGGTTTGTCAGTGCCTCTGCGCTAGCGCGCGCACGCGTATTTGCGACATTGGCCATGTGAAATCACGAACAAAATGTGAAAGTAAACGAATAACGAGTATTCTACATGACTTTTGACACTTTACATGGCATTTTACAGGGTCTGGGAGTGGCACCAGTCCATCAATGAACACAATTGAGAAGAAAATGCGATTTTCTTGCTGTTTTTCAATGAAACCAAAATGATTTCACTAGTGTGTGACATTTCCACAAAATGGTCATTTTGGAAACTTATGGAATTTGTAATGGAAACTTATGGAATTCGTGTACCTATTTTCGCACTTTCTGTCTGGAAAAATGTCATTTTCTGTCCCCTTAAAATATATTTTTCATACTCGCGTACTTTCAAAAAGTATGCAAGTGAGTACCGGTATTTTTTCGGGAGGAAACATAAACGTATTTACGCAGTACGCGTTTATGCGTATTTTTTGAGTAAATGTAAATATGTTTTAACAACTATGGGTGTAGCGCCCAAATCGGTCAGCAATCTATTGATCTATCACTGTTCATCAATATTGCTATCTATATAGACCAAATTACTCGAGACCAATAATCAAACGCACATTCCTTATTTTGTTCGATCGATTACAGCAGTATTCCTCAAATCCTAGGAAAAAACAAAACAACTTTTCGGTGTTACCGTCAACGATGGGTGAGTTCTCAAAATAAAAACACTTTCTGTATTTTGAGTTTTTCAAAAATGAATATCAGTGTTTTGAGTTTTTTTCACGAAAAAAACTTGAGTTTCTCTGTTTTATTTCTGTTTTTTGAAAAAAGTTGAGTTTTTTGGTAAAAACTCAAGTTTTTTTTATAGTTAAAAACGCGTGCCGCTTCTAGATGCATGATGGGTTTACATGCGTAATGACACAGCGCCATGTTAAAGTAGTGCACACTTGAAGATAAAAAATTCACGCTACCATTCGGGTGCCAACTTTCCATCTTTCCATTTCGGTTTTCCGCGGGACGAATTTTTACCTTCCCACCTTCCCGCAGCTGAAAATTTTTACCTTCCCATTTTTCGCAAGTTTTTTTTTGTTGACACTAGCAGCCATGCAAAAGTTTATTGAAATTGATTCCTTCTGATGCAATTTGCTGTTCTGTTAAATGACCTTCCTGCAGCTTTTAACATTGCGATTCACATGGATCAAATTGACACGACAAAAACTTTTCATTAAAAATTTACATGTTGTGTTAAGTTGTCAGGTTATCACTTTATTTCTCAGTTGAATTTAAAAAAATATTGCCAATAAAAGAACTCGTGAGACACCATTGGATGTGCATATTTATGTTATGCTCCTAATTTTCCAATTTAATTCATTAATTAGACAACTGGATTATAAATAAATACATGAACTAATACACGTATTTAGAAAAAACACCCATTCACTCGTGATAAATCTAAGAAATTCTGTCAAAAAAAACCTGCAATAAAATCAGTAATTCAAAGCACCATTATCACAAATATTTCCAACAGCACATTGACATCACACCTCCCCAACCAAAAATACCGAAAAAATGATAAAATAAATTAGACTGGGGTTGGAAGATATATTGTATCGAATATTGACTATTTATCGTAAATATCGATATCGATATAGCGGGTCCATATGGATGACAATATCGAATACATATATTTTCTGAAAAAATATAGGATATCGATATCGAAGCTCATATCGTCCCAACCCTAATGGCGCACCGCACACTGCAAAGTATAACGGGAAGTTCGGACGATTTTTGCATGGGTGGAATTCAAAGGCGGAATTAAAAAAGAGGGGTGGAATTAAAAATCGTCAGAACCGACCCAAATTTCAGTAATTTTTTTAGATGTGTCGTAAATTAAATCGTCCGAACTGACTTTATAATTCTTCCCGGGCGGAAATTAAAACGTCCGGACCCGATCGTTACACTTTGCAGTGTGCGGTGCGCCAATAGACCCAAAACCTCCAAAATCACTGCAAACTACCAGCTCTCACCAAATTTCTTTTCCTCGCTTCATCAAAGTTAAAATCACTGTCACTACTTTGTGTGACATAGGCGGAATATTGTCTCTGGTGATTATTTGGCATTGTGCCAGCTTTCTGTCCCACTGAAGATTTCTGCTGCTGACTGCTAGTGGATGTTTTCTGGGAGAGAAAAATGGGATCACAATGCAGATTTTTGAATGGATTTTCAACTTGTGCGAATGCCGCAGATGGACAAGTGATAATATAAATGGTAAGTGGCAAGTAAAGATGACAAAACCCTCTGGAATTAAGTGTTCGAATTGTTTTTCCTTCTTTTGTAAATGACTATTCTATTTTTTAATAATTTTTGACATTTGACAAATTTTTATACCGTTTTGCATGACGTTTGACACTTCACAGGTGACAACATGAACTGTTGACATATGCTCAGTTCAAAACGTGTATACTCGGCGGACCGCAAAGTATGCACTTAAAATTATTTATGTCTTTGTCGAGAACGCGCGAGCTGGATATGCAATTTCACAAAAAGAAAAATATTTTGAAAAAAAAGAATGGCGGAGTCGCGTACAAATGAGGAATGTTTTTTCCCGAAATGTTTTTTCTTTTTTTTTGCTGGAATTATTTTTATTTTTTAATGATGACATCATGATGGAGTGGTTCCTTCAGAAAAATGCATAGCGTGCGGTCCGCCGAGTGTAACAATAAATTTACTTTTACGCCAGTGTTCTGAATTTGCACCAAATATCTGTAAACACGATTTGCAAATACAAACATACAAAGATGTTAATAAAATGATAATTATAATATTAGTATTTTTCAACGTAATTCAAATTTCTTCCTTTCATTCGGTATATTGAAATCGTCAAAAATTCCGCCTAAAAACAAAATAATCTTCAATTACCCCCTCCCTAAAAAAACAAACCTTTGCACTTTTTCCTAGTAACTTATTTGACCCACCCTGTAAATAGGCAAAGTTGGCACCACTTTTAGTACAGGGTGACCCAGTTTGAGAATTGGAATTTTGTCTGGCCGAAATTTGCTGCTGCATGACAATTTGGCCATGTTGGATTATCGGCGATTTTTGGCGTGTTTCCAACTCGTTCAAACTGCCATCTGGAAAATTTCTGGTTTCATCACAAATCGTTTTTCACTATTGTTTTTAAATGCATTTGAAAATATGGGGTTGTTTTAAAAAAAACTAAAAGTGGAAGTTGAACAGGGCTAGGGGGGCTGAACCCCCCCCCCCCTAATCCACCAGCTATCTATGTATCTCGGAGGCCGCTCAACTATCTATCTATCCCAGAGACAAAATGTTTGGCTATCTACCCCCAAAATCGGCCAGCTAGCTAACTTTCTGGAGCGATTTTTGAGAAATTTTATGCCAATTTTCGCTCAAAATCGTTTATTTTACTACCATTTTATACTTTTTCACCTTCAAAATCGCGGCTTTTGTCTATACACGTGTTTATATACCTATTTTGGCAACTTTTAACCTGTTTTTAGTGATTTTTCCCCTTTCTGCCTTCTTTGCATTGCAAATCCCATATATTTTGCCCCCGCGAGCCCCCCCCCAGAATATCTATCTATCCAGCCCCCGCGAAGGCCAAAATATTGGAGACCCCTGAAGTTGTATATTTAGTCCACTGACATTTTTACCCTTTATTCCCATTTCAATAAAACTACCAAATCCCGTTCAAACAAATGTATTTAAAAAAGAGGTCGTTAAAACACGTTTTTTCCTATCCCTATCACAGAGTGCATTTCACTATAAAGTGTGCAGTCAGTCGAAATATATAGCTACATAAACCCCAAAAATACTAGGCCCAAAAAGCTAATCCAACCAACCCAAAACTGGCACACCGCCAACACTAAATTGCTTTCTTTCCTGCGTGCGGTCCTTTACATCATAAGCCCCGCCTTCCTTACATCCAGTCATTTTCCGTTCGCTCGACTGTCCACTTTGTTCCAAAGCTTTATATAGCTCAACTAAATGCGCTTGATGTCTTTGGCTTAGTGCCAATAAAGCGTCATATTTCGCGTCCGAAGCCGCTAGGCGTTCGGCGTTTGCGTTTCGTTCGTTTGTGGATATTTGACGGAGATTTCCCAGCTGCGAGGGGCGGGGGGCGGGGGGGTTGAAAACTCATTAATTAGCTTTGAACGCATTTGAGTTCACTGGAATGAGGTGTCCGTCAACTACAGTTAACGTAGATTTTAAAAAAACGAAAAAATTCCACCAACATCTCTGACATATCCGAGCATTTGCGAGTGCAAATCCAAAGCTTGTTGCGTCATTGCGGCGCAGCGGTTTTTCTCTCGAGTGAGTGCGCGCTCAGCCGATGCTAACTGGGAAGATAAAAATATAAATAATGCAAAAAATATTGTTGTTGTATAAAAAATGAGAATGCCATACGTAATTTGATTAACAGTGAGACCCGGGGGCTGTCCCGCACCACGTGAAGCGTCAAGTCAAATGTCAATTAAAAGTAAAAGCTTGTATTAGAGAAATTTTGACATATCGCATGACACTTGACAAGTTTGTACGGCATTTTACATGATATTTAAAGGCTTACTGTACACTTTACAGGGTACGGGACTGCCAACACGGGCGCACCGTGTAAAATGTCAGATAAAAATTTGCCTAATGTCATGTACAGTGCAAAATATTTAAAATAAATGGAAAATTACTAGACACTTGACATTTTGCATGGAACTTGACAAATTAGTGTAACACATTACATAACATTTTACAGGAGCTGGTATAAAACAGATTACACAGAAAATAAAATTAAAAGATTTCGACCTGATGTGCGTGATTGTCATTGAGAACATCCACATTTTGCTGATAAAAATCTCGCTCCGCATTGACACGTTGCAACGTCAAAATGACGTCATTGTAAAGCTGAAATTTGTTTACTTTGATTTTTATTTCTGTTATGAATAAGTGCATTGTACCTAGTCTAAAGTGACACATTTAAGATAAAGTTTCAAATGCGCTACTATACTCCAGAAGTTTTCAATGCCTGTATGCCGTATTTAGGATTCAAACGGGATTGACTTTTCGGGATCGGGATTCACTTTTTGAGATTTCGGGATCGGGATCGGGGTTTCAGGGTTCGGGATTGGTATTTTGAGATTTCGGATCAGGATCGGGATTGGGGTCACGGGATCGGGATCGGGATTGACATTTTTTCGGGATCGGGATTATGGGGTCTAGGGATAGAGATTTTCGTCATTGTTCTGGCATTCACAGTTGTTCATAAAGGTCTCAAAACACTGTTGGATGCCAGAAAAGTGACATAAAATGGACGTTCACAAATGGACAAATGGGTTTGCGTTCACATTTTTGCATGCAAAAATGTCATTTTTTTATTATTTATAATTTCCACTATTTTTTTCCGGGATCGGGATTTGAAAGTTTTCGGGATTGGTATTTTTGGATTTCGGGATCGGGATTGGGGTTTCGGGATCGGGACTGCTAAATCCCGGAATTTCACGGGATCCGGGATCGGGATCCCGTTTGCCCCTAGCCGTATTTGCTTAAATATTTTCCCTGTAAAGCGAGCGAGTTATAAATAATCCCCCTTGAATAATTCCCTTCTATGATGAATTTGGTATGTCCAATTTGAATAATAATGGCACGTTAATGTGTTAAAAAGCATTGGTTGAATGAGTTGGTAAAAAATGCGTAAAAGTTTTGACGAAATAATAATTCATTCCCTTGAATAGCCCCCACCAAAAAATTCTGACGATAACATTATTCTGCCCCCAGGGGAATTGTTCAAGCAAATACGGTAGTAGCGTAAGATTTCAAATTCCGAAAAAACATTCAAGCAAATGCACAGCTATTAAATGGTGCCGTATTGGCTATACACACCAATTGTCGACCGAAATTTCGAAAACTGGTAAATCCTTTGAACGTATTTCAGTTTACCGGAATGAGGTGTCCGTCAACTCAAAATTATGGCGACCTAAACAAACTCATTTCGGTAAATCAAATGCATTTAATGTGGATTTGAGTTTTCGAAGTTTCGGTCGACTGTTCGTAACTAGGTATACGCGGCGGACAACACACTTAGTATCAGGGACGTATCCAGGATATTTGAGCGGGGGGCTGCTTGTTTACGGAACCCTGCGAGCGGGGGGGGGGGGGCTCAGCGCTGGCGCCATTCGTAGGCGTCACGCCAAGGCGCCATTGGCGGTGGCACCAGCGCCATGAAATGCTATATAGGCACCAGCGCCATGAAAGCCCCCCCCCGCCCCCCCTGGATACGGCCCTGCTTAGTATGAAAACCTACCATAACCCGTCTGAATAATGAACCAAAAATTATAGTTTTTCATCATAATATTTCATTTTTACTATGGAATAATAAATAACAAAATCTATCACAAGATTATATTCATTAAATTATGGTAGGTTTTTATACTAGTGTGCTGTCGGCAGAGTATAAGTAACTTTTGGCACTTTCATTTCAAAAATCACAATAAAATTAACCAACACCCTTCACTTTGGTCAGATTCTGTACTTCATCAAGTGCCATTTTAAGTTGCTGTCGCAAAACTTGCTTTTCGCAGAGCAAATTTTTTATGTGCTCCAGGTGATGTTTCAATTCAAATTCCGCGTGTCGATAATTTGATAATTCAGTGCGAAAATTGTTGCATTCCGATTGCGCCGTTTGCAAGTCTTCCTGAAAAAGTATTTAAGTATGTATTTCTATTTTACCGTATTAACTCGAATTAACCCCCCTTGAATTAACCCCCCCCCTCGAAATACCCCCCCCCCTAAAATTCGGTTGAGGAAATAATAAACGCCCCCCCCTCGAAATACCCCCCCCCCTAGAATTGAGTGTAAAGAGAACGTACATGACAAATACCGCAGTTTGTCATCTGTACGATGCAGAACACACGTTAATAGAATCGTTCTATTGGAATCTTGATTTTTCTACGTCTGAGTATGGGTAATCTCCGAAAATTTCTGGCGAAATAATAGACCCCCCTCGAATTATCCCCCCTCAAATTTTGCTGGCGAAATAATAAACCCCCTGGGGGTATTTCGAGGTAATACGGTATGTATACTCCAGTGTAGGGTGGGAAAAAAAATCTATTTTTTTAAAATAAAAATCGCTGGAGTTAAAATAAGCCCTATTTTTCTTTAAAATCGCTACTGAGGGTAATAAAAGCCATATGAAATGATAGGCAGTGCACACTATGCTTACTGTGGTAATATAGTCACTGTAGAGCTTTGGGAAAGCTTGAAAGTCAGTTATTTTCCATTTAAAAAGTAAAAATTTTGTGATATTTGCCGTGTGAATCATATTTCTTTGAGTATTTGCAATTTTGTTTGCAGAAATGGCATGCTCATGCTGAAAACACAATATAAATTATCTTGGAAGTCAACATTTGCATCAATGTTTGATATGAAAACACTTCCCGCAATTATTCACAGCCTACCTAATATAGAGCCTGTAGCTGTACGCACAGAAACTCGGCACGCACATAGGCCCGTTACGCACAGAAGGTAACTCGGTACGCACAGAAACTCGCCCCGCACATAGCTGATGCCATGTGCGTACCGAGTTTCTGTGCGTACCGAGTTTGTCTCATTGTTCATGTAACAATGCGGCACTAGCGTTTGTAAAGCAGACCCGAAATTCGGTACCCGAAACTACCGGGTTTGCTTTGCCAACACTAGTGCCGCATTGTTCCGCGAACATGCACTAGCATTGGTAAAATATCCCGGTTTACTTCTTGTGGGGTGTTAGCTGGGAAGCCTTAATCTATCACATTGAGATGGACTACTAGTATTTCACATCATTGCTCACTTTCAAGTGCCTCAGTCTGTCTTTAACTTCTGAACATTTTCCTAAATTACCCTACTCCGCTTACTGTATTCGTTCTAAGGGAGTGGCGTGCTAACTGCCTTTCAAAAATTCAGAAAAGTTTTACACAAATTTTACAGAAACCCGCCACGCACAGGGCCCGTTACGCACACAGCCCCAGTTGTGTGCGTAACGGGCATCTGTGCGTGGCGGGTTTTGATCCCTAATATATGCTTAAAAGCACACAGATGCGATGATACATCACCAAATTTGCTCTAAAAGCCATTAAAAAAGCAACCAGTGTATTTGCTTTCCATGAAACGGCGCGCTTGCACGCCAAAATTTGCCATTTTACCTAGTGCATTTTACCTACCTAAATTTTTGCCAGCGATTAAAAAAAAATCGGTACGGGTGCGCTGCGATTTAAAAAAAATCGGATTTAAAAAAATCACTTAAAAAATCGCTTGCCAACGATACTCCAGTGACGTAACACCATGCACGCGCAGTTATTTATGCCTCACGTTGGAAGCGCGCCAATCATAATTAGATCATGCGATTTTTGTGAAAATATGACAAAGTTTATTGTTGTGAAAACGTTGATGTAAAACGTCAAAACAGCAGTGAGTTCTTTCGTCTTTTCACCAAAATCGTAGGTGTTAAATATCGTTGGCAAACTTCCAGCGTGAACCATGCGTGCAAAGTGAAAGACTCCTAAATGGAATTAAATAAAAGTAAGCCCACCTTTGTCCCAACACACACCAGTTTTCTGCATAATCCCGAAAACTCAGAAATCAGCTTTTAACGCATTCGAGTTTACCGGAATGACTTTTCTAACCTCCATCAACAGTAAATAGCTGACAGACACCCCATTCTGATAAACTAAAATGCGTTCAAAATTGATTAGAGTTCTCCTAACTGCCAGAAATTTTGGGTGAAAACCAGTGTGGTAATAACCAGGGCCATTTGCGAGAAATTTCCCCCCCTAATTTCGTGAAATTGTAGCTAATATCTAAATTTATAGTCCAAAAACTAAAAAGTTTTGCTTAAACTCCATCAAACGTAAAATTCCTACGCAAACCTCTGCAATGGTCAATTTTGCCATCAAAGTGTCCCTTTCCTGTTTCAATTTTTTCACAAACAAATTAATTTCGCAAATTCTCTGCCTATGCTCAGAGCCAGTGCGAATTTTCTCCGCTCTCAATTCACTCAAACCGGTAGTCAACATTGTTACTAAAGTCTGCAATTTGTGATTTTCAGCCCGCGAGGCCGAAAGTTGATCGGACGTTATTTGACACTGTTTTAGGCGCGCTGCGAAGGAATTTCTATAAAATAATATATTTTTTTAAATCGACAAATATAGACCAGTTAAAATATGTCCAACGAATATGCCTACAATGCGTCAACTGGTTTAATGCCAAGGGGGTGCACTGATACGCACATCTGCCCGTTACGCACATTTGCCCGTTTTTTTCACTTGACACTTTTCCAAGTGATTTTCAGATATGAGTGAAGTGAAAAACGCTGCGCAATGACATTAGTGAACTTTTTTCACTTCACTCATATCTGAAAATCACTTGAAAAAGTGTCAAGTGAAAAACAGTGAAAAATGGCTATTTTTCACTGTTTTTTTTCACTTGAAGGAGGTGTCTTGGGGGTGAAAAACTATAAAAATGTACGAAAATTAGCGATTTTGAGCGAAATTTTTTCAAAAATCGCTCTAGATAGATAGATAGCTGGACGATTGGGGGGGGGGGGGTTAGGGGATAGTAGCCAAAAAATTTGCCTCCGGGATAGATAGATAGCTGAGCGGGCCTCCGGGATAGATAGATAGCTGGCGGATTTGGGGGGGGGGGGGGGTAACCCCCCCTACTGAACCCCTGGTTCGGGGACCCAATGAATACAGTGGAATGAATGATTTGTGAAATGAATACAGTGGACCCAGTTGACATCCGCTGTGATTGTCAACTGGTGCAGGGTCACTGACCAATCAGCATGCACCAAATTTTTGAATAGCATTTACACTTAATTGAATGTGGGTACATACCAGAGATCTCGAATGGGGGGGGGGTTACCCCCCCCCCCAAACCGCCCAGCTATCTACCTATCTGGAGCAATTTTTGAGAAACTATACCCCAATTTTCGCTCAAAATCGCTATTTTTCATACCTTTTAATAGAATTTCACTTCCAAAATCATAGTTCTGGTTCCTATTTGTCTATTTTCAGCTGTTTTTAGTACTAAATGCTCTTGTATACCATTTTTTAGCTATTTTACACCTACTTTTAGCGATTTTTCTCCCTTTTCTTCCTGCTATACCCCGAAAACGCCCATATATCGAACCACCACAACCCCCCAACCCCCCCACCCCAGAAAATTTTTCAGCTATCTATCCCTCCGGAGGAGCGATTTGCTATCTTTCCAACCACTCGGAGGGTCGAAATCCAAGATACCCCTGGTACTTACAAAATCCCCTATTTGCACATGCAAATCAATTTGAGATCCTGTGAATCCAAAAAACTACAATAATTAAAAAAACAAACCAAAAAGTGCCCTGGCCCTGTTTTGTGCCATTTGACTACTCAGAGTTTCATATGCCAACAATTGTTTCAACATGCAGCACTCATTTTGCAGATAGTCAACCTAAAAGACGGAAGTTTTTTTGACACGTTTTTGTGTTGTAAAAATAAAAGTTATAAAATGTAGATAAATCCGGAATTCCGCAAAATTTAAGGCCTAAAGAGACGAGAAACGTGGTAAGTGTACTTACAATTTTTCCATTTATAAATTTACTTGTGTCTTATTATTCTTGAATATATTTATGTTTTGTTGGTATGTTACTTTCTACTTATTTTAGCACTTTTTTTGTCACTTCAATCTAGGCACATGCTTTGGTTTAAACCGAATTATTGTATAGCCGCAATGCAACCCAAATTTTTGCAAATACAATTTGAATATAGTTTTATAAAATTACAGTATAATTATTTCATTAAGTAAAACCGTTAAAATCAGATTTTCAAAACCCAATATCAGAAATCACAAAATATTTACATAAATAACAACAAACCAGGGCTTCCCCTTTCAAATTTTGCGGCGGCTGGACATGTGCCAAAACATCCATTTCCATAGATATAAATCCATCCGAATTTTTCTGACTTTGATACTCGAGTATTTGTCTCAATTTTTGACTCGAACGAAAATATTCTGACAAAACATTTGACATTATTGCGGGTTGCACGATTTTCGTTGGTTTGCTGAGAAAAATTCTGATTTCGAAGATCGTTTATTTAGTATTTTATGTGAAATAGGGTTGGCAGGTTTTTAAACGGTTTTTTCAACCTGTCCCATGCCAGTCCCGCACGCTGTAAAGTGTAAAGTAAGTAAGTGTCAAGTGTCATGTAAATTAATGTCATACAAATTTGTCAATTGTCTTGTCTAGGGTTGGAAAAAAACGTTTTTTTTTAACTCGATGTTTAAAAAAAACAAACAACGTTTTTTAAAAAAACAACGTTTTTTTTAAAAAGCTCCCAGATATGACCTAGTGTCAACATATATAGGTATATCAGACACTGGCAATACTCTGTGATGTTAAATATGACCATATAATGGCTGTGGAGCCATGGGATAGCATTATAAGTGGTGATTTGTGTCAAAAATATCCATTTTTCGTCGACATATCGTTCGTATATCGCCTTATAGTCGAATGTTCGTGACTTCAGGTAAAGTTTGGCACGGAATGGTGATCAAACAAGGTTATAAAAGGAGGTTGTCACTTTGGGAGTGAAGTTACACACTGTGGAGGTACATGGAAGCACATTACCTCAATATTATATATTACAGCAACATATGTCGGCTTATTCACCCATGGTAGCACATAGAAATGGATGTTGTGATACTAAAAATGCAACAAAACCAATGAAAACAACCACCAATGTCAATTTGTGTGTGAAATTGCGCGCTTGCGCGCAAAAATTTTGCAAAATACCTAGTGCTTAGTACTAAAAATTTCGGCCGATGTTTTTAAAAAAAAAAAAAACATTTCGGACGTCATGTCTTTTTAAAAAAAAAACGTTTAAAAAAAACATCGGCCAACCCTAGTCTTGTCATACAAAATGTTAACAGGTTAACTTTTGGACAGGATGTTAAAACAGGACGTTTTTATTATTATCGTTTTAATTGACATTTTATATGAAATTTGACATTTTACAGGATGTGGAACTGTCCGATCAATATAAAAAGTTCAAAAAACTGTACCCACCTTTCAATTGCACCACTTTGCACGCCAAATATATTTTCACTGTCCCTCAATTGGCTAAAAATTGCGTCATAAAA
Source organism: Sphaerolaimus hirsutus (assembly GCA_964036195.1). Taxonomy (NCBI): domain Eukaryota; kingdom Metazoa; phylum Nematoda; class Chromadorea; order Monhysterida; family Sphaerolaimidae; genus Sphaerolaimus; species Sphaerolaimus hirsutus. The sequence goes on along the minus strand of OZ038453.1, from coordinate 23,296,240 downwards.
CACGCTATTAGATGTCTGATTTGAACTCCGCCCACTTCCAATAGGCGGAGCAGTTGGCACTGGGCCAGAAATGGTGGGAAATTCTTTCTCCAACGGGATCGATCCTTCGGTGGCATTTGGATTTTTGGCGGTACTTTTTGCGGGATCGCAGCTTGTCAACTGGAATTTTTGCTTATGTAAAGAAGGGAACATGTTCTGGGGGCAGTCTGAAGCCCTGTCAAGTGTAAAATAAATTGTCAAATGTCATGAAAAGTGTCAATGATCATGATAGATGTAAAGTAAAATGTCAATTTGTCATGCAAAGTGTAAATTAGTATGACACATGTCTAACAAAGTGCCAATTGTCGTAAGAAATGTACGGTGTCAGTTGCAATGACAAATTACACTTTGCATTAGGGAATGCCAAGGGTTATTTTAAATAAAAAACGTTGTTTTTTTTTTAAAACCCGACCATAAAGTTTTAGTACTAAGCACTAGGTATTTAGCAATTTTTTTGCGCGCAAGCGCGCAATTTCACCTGTAATTTACCATTTGTGGTGGTTTTCATTGGTTTTGAGGCATTTTTAGTGTAAAAGCTTCCATTTGTTTGTGCTATTTGTCATAATAAGCCACGATGTTCTAGTGCAGTAAATATATAATATACAGCCAATGTGCCCCTACACACTTGTGCAGTGTGAACACCACTGCCAAAGTGTTAGCCTGCTCTTAAATCCTTATTTAAGCACGTTTCCATACCCAACTGTCACTTGAAATCACGAATGTTCGACAAAAGGCGATATCCATAATAAGTCGACATAAAACATATTTTTGATAGAAATCACCACTTATAATGCTATCCCATGACACTACAGCCATTCTATGGCTATATTTAACATCACAAGTATTGTCACCTGTCTGATTTACCTGTATATGTTGACTCATGACCATATCTGGGAGCTTTTGAAGAAAAAAACGTTTTTTTTTTATAAATAAAACCGGTTTTGAAAAACGTCGATTTAAAAAAAAACCTGTCATAGGAAAAAAACTTTTTTCAGCCATCCCTACTTTGCATGACGTTTTACATAACATTTGACACTGTAATTTACATTTTTCATGAGAATTGACACTTAGTAGGACTTTTTACATAACATTTCACTCTTTACAGGGCTCGGAACTGCCGCCAGGAGATAGAAATTACAAATTATCAAAACTAGTTGACCCCTAGTAAATAAACCCGTGTGAACACCCCTTTACCTGTATCCCAACTGGCTGATGAATCGAATCGCCACCGTCGATTGCGTCGGTTTGTAAAACTGCAATTCGCAGAGCGGAATACATCGGCGCCGGGCACGAACGGGAACGTTTTCTGTTGAAAAAAATAAAAAAATAAAAAAGAAGAAAAAGGCACCAATTCCGCAAGTGGAGAAGTAGAAAAATATAAGTGAGAAGTAATGGCGTCGGGGGTTGGAAGGGGGTAGGGTTACCCCCCAAACGCTCCAGCTATCTACATATGTATCTAGCGAATTTTCTCCCTTTTTTCCTTCTAAAGCTTGAAAAACCCCATATATTGAACCCCTGCGACCCCCCCTCCAAAAACAACAAATATACACATGATTAGTGATGGAATGGCGCCATTTGAGGGCGCCAAAGTACGCCGTACCATGGCGCCCTTCTACTACTTTTGCTACTTGTGCACTGGGTTTTTACTTGTGCACCGACACACCCCCAGAAGTAATTGCCCCTTGGGAGCAGTCCCGCACCCCGTGTTAGATGTCATGTTAAATGTTAAATGCCAAGTGTTAAATGCCATGTTCTTTGTCACTTAAAATAAGAAATTTCAATATTCCACTACTGAACTTTTGACATTTGACAAATTTGTGTGACATTTTACAGACATTTGACACTTTAAATTACACTTTTCAGGCTGCGGACTGCGACCTGGGTAATTTTACAATTGATCAAAGAATTACTGTTCAAAATAAATACAAAAAAAAACCTTGTAGCCGGGGCATCATCGGATCCCATCGAAAAATCCATTTTTAAATTCGCATTTTCCCCTTCACCAGTCTCATCGGCGCAAAATCCAGAGATTGGCGGAAAATGATTATCTTCAAAATCAGTTGAACTTTGGCCCAGATCCGCGAGGGAAATAGGCGGCTGCAATATTTTGACTTTTTGAGCGTGATATTGATACTTTACAGAGTTTGCACAATCATAATTGCAAGATTTGAAATTAAAAAAGCTGTTTGGATAAAACGGTTTTCGGTCCCACACATTTTTTATTGCATCTATGCAGAAATGGAAGTATCAAAAACATTACAAAAGCCCGTGAAATCAACCCTCGAATTTTAAGTTGTGATCAAATGTAAACAGTGTGTACATTGACTTTGACCAAATTCCAAATTGGCAGAAATGACCACCTTTTTATAAACCCCCCTTATCTCGGGACTGGGGGATTATTCGAGCAAACCAAAACAATCCGTCATAGCCCAGACCCAAAACCCCAACATACTCGAAAGGCATCAAAATCGGCCAACGTACGACAGAATGGGGCTCATGAATGTACATATGTATGAAATTACAAAAAATCATCACTATACTTAGTTTACACCCTAATACTAAAAATTTCGGCTGATGTTTTTTGAAAGAAAAAAAAACGTTTCGAAACTCGTGTTTTTAAAAAAACAACGTTTAAAAAATAAAATAAAACGTTTAAAAAAAAACATCGGCCAACCCTAATCAGGGGTCAATTCCACTGGTGGAGAAGTAGAAAACCATTTTAGATGTGAGAACGAAATCAAGTTGAAAGAAACACTAAACTTATAAGTGAAAAGTCAAAAAAGTAAAAAAATATTTTTTATTTTTTCATTTCTCACTTCAAAATAGTTTTTTTAATTCCCCACTTCCGGAATTTGCACCAGTTTATTATAAATAAAAATGTACCCACCTGAGCCCAGCACTGCGAATGGAATCTGGCCCTATTAACCCCCCTTATATACGCATCAACTGCAGTGTGAATATTCGCGTGTGCGTCATTTTCTCGCGTCGCCTCGCCGGGGGTTACGGTAGCCGCTTTTAATTCGTCAGTTACGGTAATATCGTCATTGTTGTTGTAAGGCGACTCGTTGCACGGAACTGTGTGCGTGGCTGAGTGGGGGGGTGATACTTTTTAAAAGTTTTTTTTAGAATTTTGAAGAAACTTTTTCTTTGAAGAAACTTTGAGTTTTTTGAAGAGATTTTTGAAGAAACTTTGAGTTTAGTTAGCCTTCAGTGGGCATTTTATTTTGCTTATCAGTGGGTTCTTTAATTTCTGTGGTATCGTTTTCAGGGGTGAGGTATTCAAAGGTGGGGTACTAGGTTGGAAAGAAAGTTCTGTCAGTCTGTGCTTTTATGCTCCGCCCGGCTTCGTTTCTAGAAACTGACAGAACTTTATTTCAACCTAATATTTTTCCTCACCTGTCGAACAAGGTTGGGTGGGTATTTAAGGAGGAGGGGGGGGTATTCAAGGAGGGGGGGGGGTATTCAAGGGGGGTCTTATTCGATGATTTGCGGTAGACCCCTCCACACGCACCCCAATCCCAAAAAATGCCCAAAAACTCACCTTTCTTACCAAACGCAACCTCAATCTCCCTATCACCCCCTTGGCACTTTTCCAATTCCATTTTCTGAATCTCAGCCACTCTCTGCAAATCGACAAAATGTCGACCGCCATCGGCCATTGTCGCTCCAAAAACTTCATTCTCGGAATTTTGATTTTGATTTGAGCTAGTGCAGGGTTGGTGGTCGGATTGACCGGAACCGGAACTTAGCGCTTCGGTGGCTTCGGTGGCCTCTTCGGTCTGCGGTGTGGACTGCGTACCGTAATTTTACTGTTAAGAAATGCCCGCGCAGGTGGTACACCAGAAGTGCAGTTTTTATAGTTCCCGCTAAACCCTGAAGTAGTGATATTCAATGGTTTCAAAATAACCCCAAATTTCTTAATTGGGTATGTCCCAATCGCCAAACAAACTGGCCATCCCGGATGAATATTTGTGCTATCCCGTGAACTGCCCACCCAATCGCCCAGCTCTCTAGCTACCGTATTTCCTCGAAAGACCCCCCGGGGGGTGATTGTTTCATAGTGCTCCCGAGAGAGGGGGGGGGGGGGTAAACGGGTGGGGGGGGGTATTTCGAGGGGGGGGTATAATTTCGCCAGAAGTTTTTTGAAATGGTAGTACAGAATCGTTGTTTGTGATGTGCGCAGGGGTAGAAAAATGCATCAATAACTGACATGTATAGACTCTTGTAGACTAATATCAGTACGTAGATGGTATAAACACTGTTCTAATGTGTTTCCGACATTGTTTTAACGTGTATTCTGCACTACGCAGAACGCAAACTGCAGCATTTGTTATGTACGTTCTCTTTACACTCAATGTGGGGGGGGTATTTCGAGGGGGGTGATTGTTTCATAGTGGTCTCGAGAGGGGGGTGGTCAAACGAGGGGGGGTGGGTATTTCGAGGAAATACGGTATTTGGCGCGAATGTTGAAAAACTTTAACTGAAATTTTGCCTCAAAATTTCCAATTTTTATAGCTTTTTACTGATTAAAAGAAATGAAAAATAGTAAAAAACGTGCCAATGAAGCGCGCGGTCGTTGCTGCGCCAAACTGCTCGCTGGCGATGTCCGACTGCAAAATAATTTCTGGTCAACTGAATTTGTTCCACTTGCTGAAATTGAAAAATACAAGATTAAAAAACAATATATTTATGATTTTTTTGGAAAAACTTTTGGGGATTTTTGGTTGATGTTTGATAGTGTTCACCCGGGAAAAATGATGAGTCTTTTAAATAGCAATGTAACATTTCTCATAGCGAAATACATTTGTTACAATTAGGGTTGGCCGATGTTTTTTTTTAAACGTTTTTTTTTAAAAAACAACGTTTTTTTTAAAAAAAAACATGACATCCGAAATGTTTTTTTTTTTTTAAAAAAACATCGACCGAAATTTTTAGTACTAAGCACTAGGTATTTTGCAAAATTTTTTGCGCGCAACCGCGCAATTTCACACACAAATTGACATTGGTGGTTGTTTTCATTGGTTTTGTGGCATTTTTAGTATCAAAGTATCCATTTCTATGTGCTACCATGGGTTAATAAGCCGTCATATGTTGCTGTACTATATACTATTGAGGTAATGTGCTTCCATGTACCTCAACAGTGTGTAACTTCACTCCCAAAGTAACAACCTCCTTTTATAACCTTGTTTGATCACTATTCCGTGCCAAACTTTACCTGAAGTCACGAACATTCGACTATAAGGCGATCTACGAACAATATGTCGACGAAAAATGGATATTTTTGACACAAATCACCACTTATAATGCTATCCCATGGCTCCACAGCCATTATATGGTCATATATAACATCACATAGTATTGCCACTGTCTGATATACCTATATATGTTGACACAAGGTCATATCTGGGAGCTTTTTAAAAAAAACGTTTTTTTTCCAACCCTAGTTACAATACGGATTATTGAAAGTCAATACAATACGGATAATTGATATACACACAATTATCAAAAAAGTCGTATTCTCATAAATACCAATTCACCGCACATCAGGGCCGTATTCAGGGGGGCGGGGGGGGGGGGGCTGGAGCCCCCCGTTCGCCGGCCTCCGTAAACAAGCAGCCCCCCCCGCTCAAAAATCCATTTCTGTAATCGGTACGAACTTGTGCCCGACACTTGTCCTGGATTGCCCAACCAACCGAGTCCATATCAAATTGGCGCACCGCACACTCAAAATTTTCAAGGGCGGTTCGAACGTTTTTTAGTTCCACCAAGGCAGAACTCCAAGGGCGGTTCGAACATTTTTATTTAGGAAAAATGTGGCATTTTTAGGGCATTCGGATGAAATTCACACGAATCCGGATGAATTCACAGTTTTTGTCCATTTGCATATCATAACAAAACGTTTCAAAAACAGTGGGACACTTTCAATTCCACCCTTGACTTAATAGATACGCCCTTTAGAGAAGGTTGTTATGAGAAGCACATCTTATTTATCTTACCAAATATATTTGTGAAAAAATTTTTATAGGTAGATGTAGGCTTTGTCTTCAAAAATGAATAAAGAAATTTTTTAATGATATCCACTTGTTTAAAAGATATTGAAGTTCACCGTGTGGCATATTTGTGTAAACCGAAACTGAATTCCACCCTCTAGAAAGTGTCCCAATGTTTTCTTGCCTAGATGGCGCACTGCAAACTCAAAATTGTCAAGGGCGGTTCGGATGTTTTTGCGTTCCACCAAGGTGGAATTCCAAGGGCGGTTCAGACATTTTGCACTTCCCTACCTGTCTGAAATAATTCCACCCATGCACAATCCGGGACAATTCCGCCATCGTGCAAAGTGTTCGAACGTTTCATATGCGGAATTGAAATCAAGGGCAGTTCGAACGTTTTTGGATTCCGCCCCCGTTTTTAATTCCGCCCTTTTGAATTCCACCCTTGAAAAAAAACCCTTTTATTTCGGAAAAAAATATTTAATTTTCATTCCAAAACAATAATCAAAAATCAAAATTTTGGTCTGAACAGCGCCTTAAAAAGACAAAATCAAAACCAAAAAATAATCCTTAAAAAAACAAACCATTTTCCTTAATGACCGGTTTATCCACAGCTATCACAGTGACATTTCCCTGATGCTCAAGGCCACTTGCGAAATCCGAAGGAAATTGTTGATTAGTCAGAAGTGAATTACTGCTGATTTGTGAGGAACGAGAACGTTCCAGACCTGCGGAAAAATGGGGACATAAAATGAGGAAAATAAGAAGAAACGTATACTCGGTTGACCGCAAAGTATGCATCCGAAGTTACTTATGTCTAAGTCGATAAGGCGCCACACAAGCTGGATGTCAACTGAATTCGTGTCAACTAAATTTTAGTGAATTATGCGATTTCGACTTTCCTATCTGATAGAGCATAGTTAAGTTTACACCATGACACTTGATTTTCATTGTTTAGTTTAAATGTGATGCTTCTAACAATTTTTTTTTGTGTTATTTAATTGACACTGAGTTGACACGAATTTGCGATGTCAACTAGCGTGTGTGGGCCCTAAATTGCGAGCTGGTTACTTATGCACGCACTTTCAGAAAAAATACTATGTTGAAAAAAGCGGAGTCACGGGTTCAGTATGGAGGGGGGGGGGGGTTACCCCCCAAATCGGCCAGCTATCTATCTATCTGGAGCGATTTTTTGAGAAATTTCACGCCGATATTCACTCAAAATCGCTAACTTTCATACCTTTTTCTAGTCTTTCCCCTCCAAAATCGCTAGTTCATATGTTTGTTTATTTTCAGCTATTTTGTACACTATATGTGCCTTATATACCTATTTTGAGCTGTTTTTCACCTACTTTTAGCGATTTTTTTTCCTTCTATACCTTGGAAAAGCCTATATATTGAACCCCCGGGAACCCCCCACCCCAAAAATTTTTTCAGCTATCTATCCCTCCGGAGAAGCGATTTGCTAATTATATGAATCCTCGGAGGGGTCGAAATCCACTAAACGCCTGGGCGGAGTCGAGTACAAACTACAATGTTTCATGTTTGAAACCGTTTTTATTTTACCCAACAATTTTTTATCATTTTTGATGACGTCACGAATCGGTTGTTCGTTCACAAAAATGCATTGTTATGCAAGATAAGTAAAAAAACATTTAAAAACTTCAATATTTTATAAAAAACACGACCCACCAGCAAACGAAAACTGCCTGGTTTCACAACTGGTCCTGCTCAAAGTACTCTGCTGTCTGCCGAAATTGAAAGTCTTCCTTCGTTTTGAAGAAACACTGGAAGATCTTGGCAGCTTGCCAGACACGAAAATTTGACTAGAATTGTCCGAATCAACTTGAGCAGTGCTGTGCGCATCCAAACTTTTTTGCACGGCGGTGTTACAACTCGATGTGAACATTGTATGGGGATATTCGGGATAATTTTGGGCTGCATTCCCTGTGGATGTTTTTGCTCCTGTGAAGTGCGGTCAGTGATTGATTACATGCCAAACCGTTGCTATTTTTGATTCGAAAAGTGCGGTGAAATACATTATTTAGCAGTTAAAACTTCAACATTAGCTAATGTCATTGTTATGTCGTTCAATGCTAGTACAACATTTTTCATTCAATTGTGTATCAATGGCGCTACGCACACTGAAGCCGAAATATTCGGCATACGCACGTTTTTGACAAATGCCGAATTAAATGCTGAATAGAAAACAACTTGCTGAACTCAAATCGTCCGTACTCTTGAAAATTAGGCGGTTTGTCAATTCAGCATGTATTTCAGCATTCAAAAGATGCGTACACTTTTTCATGCGGAAACATTCAGCAATAGGATAAAATCTCAAATGCTGAAATGCAAAGATAAACGAGGATTGGTTTTTGAGATCTCGGGATCGGATCGGGATTGACCTTTTGGTATCGGGATCGGGATTGGTTTTTGAGATTTCGGGATCGGGATTGACCTTTCGGGATCGGGATTGGCATTTTTCGGGATCGGTAATGGCATTTTTGAAAACATCCTAATATACACGTTTTTTTGCCAATGTTTTCACAAAACAGGCTCAAAAACACGTCTGGATGCCAGAAAAGAGGCATAAAGTGGACATTGGTTAAAATTTATTAATGCAAAAAGGGCATTTAATGAGGTTGACCAAATTTTCTGGGATCGGGATCGGGATTGTATAAATTTTTTCGGGATCGGGATTGTGATTTTGTAAGTTTCTGGATCGGGATCGGGATTGGCTTTTGAGATTTTGGGATCGGGATCAGGATTGAGGTTTCAGGATCGGGATCGGGATTGGCTTTTGAGATTTCGGGATCGGGATCAGGATTGAGGTTTCAGGATCGGGATCGGGACCACCAAATCCCGAAATGTTTTGGGATCAGGATCGGGATTCCGTTTCGACCCTAGTGCCAACCCTATCCAATATACATAATCACTATTGTCTATTGACCGAAGTTGATGTTGTACAGAGAATGTAACTAATTATATCTTGTCATAAAGTTGACATCAAAAATTGTCATCAATTATATCTTGTCACACACACTAGTCAGGGGTAGGAAAGGGGGGGTTCCCCCCCCCCAAATCGCCCAGCTATCTATCTCAGGGGTATCTTGAATTTTGACCCTCCGAGTGGTTGGATAGATAGCAAATCGCTCCTCCGGAGGGATAGATAGCTGAAAAATTTTCTGGGGGGGGGGGTTTGGGGGGGGGTTGTGGTGGTTCGACATATAGGCTTTTTCGGGGCATAGAAGGGAGAAAAGGGAGAAAAATCGCTAAAAGTAGGTGTAAAATAGCTCAAAATGGGTATACAAGAGCATATAGTACTTAAAATAGCTGAAAATAGGCAGTTAGACGGATGAACCAGTGATTTTGCAGGTGAAAATCTATATATAGGTATGAAAAATAGCGATTTTGAGCGAAAATTGGGGTATAGTTTCTGAAAAATCGCTCCAGATAGGTAGATAGCTGAGCGGCCTCCGGGATAGATAGATAGCTGGGCGGTTTGGGGGGGGGGGGGTAACCCCCCCCCCAACCCCCCCCATTCGAGACCCCTGATCTATCTATTCCAGAGGCCGCTCAGCTATCTATCTATCCCGGAGGCAAAATTTTGGGCTACTATCCCCTAAACCCCTCCCCCCAATCGGCCAGCTATCTACCTATCTGGAGCGATTTTTGGGAAACTATACCCTAATTTTCGCTCAAAATCGCTATTTTCATACCTATATATAGATTTTCACCTCCAAAATCACTAGTTCGTGCATCTAACTGCCTATTTTGAGCTATTTTTAGTACTATATGTCCTTATATACCCATTTTTAGCCATTTTTCACCTACTTTCAGCAATTTTTCTCCTTTTCCTCCCTTCTATGCCTATATATTGAGCCCCCGCGAACCCCCCCCCCCCAGAAAAATTTTCAGCTATCTATCCCTCCGGAGGAGTGATTTGCTATCTATCCAACACCCAGGAGGGCCAAAAACTAGAATACCCCTGACACTAGTTGACATCAAAAATTGTGTCAACTAAATTTTGGATAATTATTGGTTTTACTTGGCAGCAGGGTTGGCAAAATCTCAGAAAAAAAAAATCAAATACAATTTTTATACAATTTTACTACAATTTTAGTAAAAAGAATTTCACAAAAACTAATCCTGGTCACAAAGAATAAAAAATAAAAATAAAATAATAATAAAATAATAATAAAATGGAAAATTGAAGAATAAAAAAATAAAAATAAAATGGAAAATTGAAGAAAAAATAAAAATAAAATATAATTTATTTACAATTTTACTGCAGTTTCAGTAAAAATAATTTTACTAAAACCAACCCTGCTTGGCAGATGCTACAGTGTATGCACAACTTCATGTGTGCAGTGGCAAAAAGGATGAAAATTGGGGTTAAGGGTGACTTCTAGTGAAAATTATGGTCATCGTTTTCAAAAATACTTACTTTTACATTTTCCCATGGAAATAAAAGTAAAAAATTCTACTATACGTTTTCTGCACTCAGGAGTGACTAAAAATGAATATTTTACATTAACTTTGAAAACATTGATTACTTTCAACAATCTGGTTTGCAGGCATGCTTAGGGTGACAAATTTCCGTTTCCGTTTTCTGCAGGCAAATTTTTTCCATTTTCCATTCCGTTTTCTGGTAATTGAATTAATTTTTCCATTTTCCGTTCCATTTTCCGACTACAAAAATTTTTTCCATTTCCGTTCCTGTTTTTCTGGCTAATTATCCCTTTTCTGGCTAAATTTTCAGTTTTTCTGCCTTTTTCCGGCTGAATTTTCAGTTTTTCCGGCTGAATTTTCAGTTTTTCCTCCTTTTTCCCGTTTTCAGGCTCAATTTTCAGTTTTTCAGCCTCATATTCCCCTTTTCTGGCTCAATTGTCTGTTTTCTGTTTCAGCCAAACTGGTAAACATGCATGCAGGTTTTCAATTATGTGACTTTTTCCATTTTCCATCAAAATTTCAGCAATTTTTAGCATTTCCAGGAAATTTCCACAATTTTTTTTGTTTTCTGGCAAAATTTCATTTTTCCATTTCCAGTTTTCCGGCCTTGTTTTCCTTGTTGCTGAAATTTTATTTCCGTTTTCTGGCAAGTGCAAAAAAATTTCCGTTTCCATTTTCCATAACAAAATTTTTTTGACACCCTAGGCACACGCTGTTCCAATGTTTATCATTACTATTCACTCATGTATAGGGTTCAAACGGGATCCCGATCCCGGATCCCGTGAAATTCCGGGATTTACCAGTCCCGATCCCGATCCTGAAACCCCAATCCTGATCCCGATCCCGAAATCTCAAAAATACCAATCCCGATCCCGAAAGTTTTCAAATCCCGATCCCGATCCCGAGAAACTCCCAAGTCCGGGATCCCGATCCCGGAAAAATTAGTGGAAATTATAAAAAGTGAAATAATGACGTTTTTGCATGCAAAAAAGTGGATGCAAACCCCCAGCGTCAATTTTATGCCACTTTTCTGGCATCCAACAGTGTTTTGAGACCTTTATGAACAACTGTGAATGCCAGAAAAATGGCCAAAATTTCTATCCCTAGAACCCAATCCCGATCCCGGAAAAATGCCTATCCCAATCCCGATCCCGTGACCCCAATCCCGGCCAATCCCGATCCCGAAATCTCAAATTACCAATCCCGATCCCGAAATCTCAAAAAGTGAATCCCGATCTCGATCCTGATCCCGAAAAGTCAATCCCGTTTGAACCCTACTCATGTACACACATTGCCCAAATTCCCAAAATGGTTCGTACGTTTTTTTTGTTTACACACTGTTGAACTGTGCTGAACTACAATATCTCAAGAATGAGCAGTTTTTAAAAAAAATTTATGGTCTTCATTTTTGAAGATCATGTTCATACATGTTCATAAAAAATGTTTCATGAAGATGTATGAAAAACTAGATGAGATCTGGATCATTTCACAGCAGTAGATTTTCTGCCAATTGCTGAACTGGTTTGCTGAAATGAAAGTGTCCGGATACAATTTTTTCACAAGATGCTGAAATTCATTCAGCACCCCATATATGTGTTAGTGTGTGCACGAAAATTGTGCCTTCTGCAGTCGTCGCAGGGTTCGACGCTGTTTAGTACTAGAGAGAACGTGGTTATATTTATTATATATATCGTGGTTATATATCTAACGCATATATTTATTTATACAGACATTTTTCATCGCTGAAATTGTAAATATCATTGAAAAATTATATCATTTCATATAACATTTTATTCATTTTTCAATGTAATAAATATTTCAAATATATCAGGTTGTAAACTATGTTTCTTATATTTTTTGCGATGTCATAGAAATGCACATTCATGTGTCCCATTATGTTGTACATTGGCCGATTTTGATGCCCTTCGAGTATATTGGGTTTTGGGGTCTGTGCTATGATGAATTATTTTGGTTTGCTCGAATAATCCCCCAGTTCCGAGATAAGGGGGGTCTGTAAAAAAGGTGGTCATTTTGCACAGATGATCTGCACATTGACATTGAAGCTTAATAACTTGGCCATTTCTGGGCCGATTCGGAACATTCAACACTTAAAATAATCAGGACAACCTGCAGATCCAATTTTTGTGATCATATTAGTGATGTCTAAATTCCGTATGCCGATTTGACCCGGTTTTTGAACACACAAAAAATGATTTTTTGAACATCATATACGTTAGACAAATACAATAAACTTGGCACAAAAATTATTTTAATATCCCTATCCAATCAAAAGTTATATATAGGTAGCTTTATTAATATTTATATAGGGTATTGCTTTATTGAATTCATCGTTTGAAATAAAATACAGATTTCGGTATTTTAGTTGCGGTGCGGTGCGGTGCTTTAGTTATTTGAATATTATATTAGATTTCGGTATTTTAGTTTTAATTACTTTTACACTGCATAAGAGGTGAGTAAAATACTATTTTTCCCAGATAAAACGTAAAATCAAGTATTTAATCAACGGAAAACGTATTTAAGTAGCATAGAAAACGTAAAAATCAGTATTTTTCTCGTATTTTATTTACGCTTGTATTTACATATTTACCTTTATTTACTTTCCATTTTCATTTCCCCCACCAGATGCTGTAAAAAGCCCTGTAAATAGTCAAATGTCATTCATGCAAAGTGTCAAAAGTCATGAAAAATTCCCTGTAAAATGGCAGTGGCATCAATTTGGTGCCAGTGCTGAGCCCTGAAAGTGTAAATTCAAGTGTCAAATGTCCTGTAAAATGTCAATTGGGGTGAGTAACACACTGGGGCTGGGGGCGGCCAGCCATTCCAAGCACTAACGATGGCAAAAAAATCAAAAGTTCGAAAATGTTTTTGAATTTTGCAAACAAAATTATGGTGCTACATTTGCACACAACGGCAAAATGTTTGCAAAATACAGAAGAATGCAGGCAACAAGGCTACCTTTGCTCAAAAATGTTCCATAACATGTTTTACAATGCTTTTGTGCAAAAAAAAACAGACAACAAAAACCAATATAAAAATTCTAGACGATTGCAGTTTTATTATGTCTTAAAGAAAATACTGGAACACTTTCAAGTAAATGTGGCCTTGGCACCAGCATTTTTGTTACTGTTTTCTTGAAAACTTTGAAAGAAATATATATTTTTATCTACCTATTTTTTGTTGTCTGTTTTTTTTTGCATAAAAGCATTGAAAAAAAAGTCATAAAACATTTCCAAGCAAAAGTAGACTTGGCACCAGCATGTTTGTGAGTATTTCCTTCAAGACGGAAAGAAATGGCAGTTGTTTAAATTATTTATATTTATATTTGATGTCTGTTTTTTTGCACAAAAGCATTGAAAAACATGTCATAAAACATTTCCAAGTTAAAGTAGTTTTGGCGCCAGCATTTTTGTGTGTATTTTCTTCAAGACGGAAAGAAATGGCAGTTGACTAAAATATTTATATTTATTTTTGATGTCTGTTTTTTTGCACAAAAGCATTGAAAAACATGTCATGAAACATTTCCAAGCTAAAGTAGTTTTGGCGCCAGCCTTTTTGTGTGTATTTTCCTTAAGTCGGGAAGAAACACCAAACCGACTAAAATAATTATATCTACTTTTTGTTTTCTGTTGTTGTTTTTTGCACAAAAGCATTGAAAAACATGTTATTGAACATTTCTGAGCAAAAGTAGATTTGGTGCCAACAGTTGTGTAAGTATCTTCCAAACAAAATTATTGTGCGACATTTGCACACAATGGCAAAATGATTGCAAAATACAGAAAAATGCTGCTACTTTTGTTCAAAAATGTTCAATAACATGTTTTACAATGATTTTGTGCAAAAAAACTGACAATAAAAACAAATATAAATATTCTAGATGATAGCGGTTTCTTTCTGTCTTAAAGGAAAATACTCACAAACATGCTGATGCTAAGTCTACTTCTGCTAGGAAATGTTCTACAACATGTTTTTCAATGCTTTTGTGCTAAAAACAGACATCAAATATAAATATGAATATTTTACTCAACTACCATTTCTTTCTGTTTTGCAAAAAACACTCACAAACATGCTGGCGCCAAGTCTACTTTTGCTCGCAAATGTTCTACGACATGTTTTTCAATGCTTTTGTGCAAAAAAAAACAGACATCAAAAATAAATATAAATATTTTACTCAACTGCTGTTTCTTTCCATCTTAAAGAAAACTCAAAACACAGAAAGTGGTTTTTTTAAGAAATTCCCCATACGCAGACATAAAAATTCGAACAATTACGTAGATGTATATGTGTTTATAGGCATATATAACTGTATATACACATCCCTTCCCTAACATCACTTGATCATCACTTTGAACGTGTGTTATGCAGTGTACAGATCACAAACTGCGGTATTTGTCATGTACGTTCTCTCTACACTCAATTTAGGGGGGGGGGTATTTCGAGGGGGGGGTTATTATTTCCTCAGCCAAATTTTAGGGGGGGGGTATTTCGAGGGGGGGTTAATTCAAGGGGGGATAATTCGAGGTAATACGGTATACGTAAAAGCGAGTACAGCTACTTTTTTCAAAGTATACATAAACGTATTTACTCAGTACTCGAGTATATGTAATTATTGAGTAAACGTAAATACATTTTATCAATGGTGATGACATTTTACAGGGTCTTTTACACAGCAAAAAATGGGTGTGTGGATGCGCGGTGAAGCGTCGGGAAGTGTCTTCACGCCAACACTTCCCGAACGTTTCACCAAGCATGTCAGCGCTTCCACACACTCACGAAAAAATGCGTGAAGGCACTTCACGCTTCTTAATATCGCGCTCCCACGCAAATTTATACGCGGGGGAAGCGTGTGGAAGCGCCAGCGGCGTGAAGTGTCTTCCACATGTTTGGATGCGCGTGAAGCGCGCGGTGAAGATAGGTGAAGCGTGTGGAAGACACTTCACCCAGAATCTTGTGATGTTGGTGGAAGCGTGTGGAAGCGTGTGGAAGCGCGCCGCTTCACGCGCATCCAGCCCGCTTCCACACGCTTCACGGATCTATTTTTTGCTGTGTTACACTTTACAGGGTTCAATACATTTTACAGTGTGATTTACAAGGTCTGGAAGTGCCTTGTTGTCTTTTCACATAATTCACAGCCAATGGCAATTTCGATCGAAAACCCAGGCGCACTGAAATCGAAACGCAGGCAATAAACTGCGAACGAAAATACAGGTGCACTGCGAATGAAAATGCACACAAATTGCGAACGAAAATCTTTAATATTCAATGGAACCACTTCTGTAAATATGTACATAGCCGTGTAGTCACTCTATAAATATGTCCCACGTTGAATCCTCCAATTCTATTGGGACTGATCAAAACCTCCAATTCGATTGGGAACAGATCCAAACCTCCAATTCGATTGGGAACAGATCCAAACCTCCAATTCAATTGGGAACAGATCCAAACCTCCAATTCAATTGGGAACCGGTCCAAAACTCCAATTCAATTGGGAACAGATCCAAACCTCCAATTCAATTGGGAACAGATCCAAACCTCCAATTCAATTGGGAACAGATCCAAACCTCCAATTCGATTGGGAACAGATCCAAACCTCCAATTCAATTGGGAACAGATCCAAACCTCCAATTCGATTGGGAACAGATCCAAACCTCCAATTCAATTGGGAACAGATCCAAACCTCCAATTCAATTGGGAACAGATCCAAACCTCCAATTCAATTGGGAACAGATCCAAACCTCCAATTCAATTGGGAACCGGTCCATAACTCCAATTCGATTGGGAACCGGTCCATAACTCCAATTCGATTGGGAACCGGTCCAAAACTTCAATTCAATTGGGAACAAATCCAAACCTCCAATTCGATTGGGAACCGGTCCAAAACTCCAATTCGATTGGGAACAGATCCAAACCTCCAATTCAATTGGGAACAGATCCAAACCTCCAATTCAATTGGGAACCGGTCCAAACCTCCAATTCGATTGGGAACAGATCCAAACCTCCAATTCAATTGGGAACAGATCCAAACCTCCAATTCAATTGGGAACAGATCCAAACCTCCAATTCAATTGGGAACCGGTCCAAAACTCCAATTCGATTGGGAACATATCCAAAACTACAATTCAATTGGGAACCGGTCCATAACTCCCATTCGATTGGTAACAGATCCATAACTTCCACTGTTCCACTTCCACTTCCATAATCAACTAAAAAATCAGCTTTGAACACATTTGATGTTTCTAGTGTGAGTCATTCATGATATCTATCAACTGTGGTTGACCTTGTTCTAGAAAACTCCAATGTATTAAAAGCTGATTTATGAGTTTTTTGAAATTTTGGTTGAAAACTAGCGTGACTATGTTTGTCGCTTTCTGTCTGTTAAAATGTCACTTTCTATGCCACTTTAAACATGTTTTCAATAAACATGTACTTTCAAAAAATATACGAGTAAGTGAGTACATTTTTCACGTTTTTCTCTGAAAATTTTCACTCTGAAAAAATAAACCCCCGGGGAATAATTCTAGGAAATACGGTATGTAACGAATCATAAATAATGTATAAATTAAAGTGTTTTCTTATAAAACATAACATTCACAAATTTACATATCTTTTGCCCATTTTCACCTACAAATATTCCTATTTTCAGCTTTTTTAGTAATGTACGATCTCATCACAGTTGCTATACATACTAAACTTTTTCAAAAGTACCCATACTGGTAAATACTTTCATTCTACTTTACATTTGGCACTTTGCATGAGAATTGACAATTGACTTTGCAATGGACTTTACATTTGACACTTAGTTTACACTAAATGCTACTCAATAAGTGCTTTTGAAGGAAGTACATCATTTTTTCAATGCACTAGCTACATTTCCACAAAATTGTTTTTTTTACTGTTTGATGTCAAATCTCTCATTGACAGTATTATAGGTTTCTCAACTTTTTATTTTATGTTGGAAATGGCAGTGTACTAGTATACACAAATGCCCATTACGCACATTTTCCCGTTTTTTCACTTGACACTTTTTCAAGTCATTTTCAGATATGAGTGAAGTGAAAAAACGTTTTGCAATGACATTGGTGAACTTTTTTCACTTCACTCATATCACTCTAAAAATTATCAAGTGAAAAAAATGGTGAAAAATGGCTATTTTTGACCGTTTTTTCACTTGACACTTTTTCAAGTGATTTTGAGATATGAGTGAAGTGAAAAAAGTTCACTACTGTCATTGTGCAACTTTTTTTCACTTCACTCATATCTGAAAATCACTTGAAAGTGTCAAGTGGAAAAATGGGAAAATGTGTGTGATGGGCATTTGTGCGTAATAGGCCTGCCCCGTTGGAAATCTGCCTGCTGGAATTTTAATTTTATTTGATATTTCAACGTGTTCGGACAACAATGACTAAACATGTAGGTATTCAATAAGCTTTTATGTGAAGACTATTTACTGTATGTAGGCACAATGTCACAACTGCTACTTCAACTCTCTCTTCAAAAATATAACTTGCTGCAAAGTCTTATCACTCAAATTCAAACACCAATTTGTCCCAACTAAAGTAGGTCAGCACCAGAAGCACTACAAGGTATACAGAGCATATTCAAAGCAAAAAAATCGGGCATTCGTTTCAGCCAACTTTCATCAAAATTTTATCGCATCATTTTTGCATTATTTTTATAGTGTGATACATTTGCAACAAATACCACCAAATACCCACATACCATAGTTCAAAAAATACTTACGCTGGCTTGATCATTGTCTTTGTTACATTTTTACTCTCTTTTTTACCCTATCGAAATGACTTGGAATAGCAGCCGGGTCCACGTCCCCCAAGTCGGACATTTTGCATTTTTCTCATGCAAAATGACAGAGTGCTGCTGTGTAGTGTTGGAAAAGGGCGCCACTCACGTACAATGTAAAATGTGTCGAAAGACATGTAAAATCCCAAACATCCAATTAATCATAATTTATTTTCGATTTTACGCGGCATTTTACTTAACTCTTGATACTTCACATGACATTTTACAGTGCTCTGGAAAGTTAAATCCGGACAAATAAGTCATTTGAAGTCACTGCAGCGATTGAAACAAATTGGCAAAAAAAATTTTTTACTGTTTTTCAAAGAAACTGGGTCCAAGTGTAGTTTTTCTTAGAATGTGCATCATTTATGAATGATTTCACTAGTATGCTACATTTGCAAAACACTTTTTTGAAGCTTATGGAAATAGTTATACTCGGCGGACATCACACTTAGTATGGAAACATACCATAACCCATCTGAATAATGAACCAAAAATTGTACAGTTTTTTATCATCAATATTTCGTTTTAACTGTGGCATAATTTATTATGAAATTTATCACAGGATTGTATTCAGTAAATTATGGTAAAATTCTGCACATGCTTTGCTGTCCGCCGGGTATATTATTGTGTTCACAATAGATATATCAACATGTCCCCCAGAATTCCAGTTCATGGGATTATCATCAAATCACTTTTTCTCATATCTGTGAATTGAGTGCTTAAGTCTAGCGTACAAATTCGCGTAATTCAAGCGCAAGTTTTTACAGGATCAGGTGCCAGTTCCGCAAAATGAGAAGTGAGAAGTGAATTGGCAAAAGCGGAGTAAAAAATATATAAATAAAAAGTAATTCCCTTCGCTTTTGCCAATTTCCTTTTCAATTCACTTGCCATTTCACTTTGCCTTTGAGCTTTTACTTTGCCTTTGGCATTTCACTTCTCACGTCTCATTTAGCGGAACTGGCCCCTGGGGTGGGGTCTATTCCAGGGGTCAATTCCGCAAGTGTAGTTGCCAATCAACACTGGCGCCACTCACGTATCATTTAAAATGTGTCAAAAGTCATGTAAAATCCATAACATCCAGTAAAACATAAAAGAAGATTTTGTATTTTACACAGCATTTTACTTGACTTTTGTTATCCATGCACAAAATACTTTCACTATAATTCCACTTTCACAATACTTTCACTATAATTTCACTTATGTTATCCATGCACACGGTTACATATGTACAAAATGGCTGTCATATTACTGACCCCAAATGCACTGCCAAATGCTATGTAAACTGCATACAACTTTGATTTTTTCATACACCTAAATATTGATCAAAACTTTGAGCCCTGAAATGTGTAAAGTCAAGTGTCAAATGTCATGTAAAATGTCAATTAAAGCAAAAAAGAAAAAATTTATTAGTGTTATTTTGACACTTTGTCACACAATTGACAATTTGCATGCCATCTGCATGAATGTTGACACTTCTCGGAGTGCGTGTCTAAATATGTTTACACGCGACAGCTGTCCGCTTTCCCCTATTTACGCGCATTAAAACACACACTGCGTTTATATACACAACAAGCGTTGGCGCGCGGCCAGCTGAGTTAGGTATGGCAGTACACACTGCATACACAGCGTTGGCGCGCGGCCAGCTGAGTCCAGCTGGTTACTGTATTATTGATTGCCCATGTTTTGCGTGCCTTTTGCTATTGGCACCGTGCCAATTATTTCTCTATTTTCCAGTTGTCACTTTTGTTGGAAGTGTATTCAAATGCTTTTTGGCAGATAAATATGTGACTCAATTTTAGTTTCAATCACTAATTTAAGTCAATCGGGGAAAGTGCGCAATCACTTGAAGATTTAGGGGGGGGGGGGGTTGAGCCGTTGAGCACTCCGTTTGCCGGCCTCCGTAAACAAGCAGCCCCCCCCCCCAGCTCAAAAATCCTGGATATGTCCCTGGTTCAACTTGCACTGTTGAAGTCACGAATGTTCGATGGAAGTCTATATATTTATGTACGATGCTACTTCATACTCCACATCTATTTTTGGGCTATCAGGGACGTGACTAGTGTCCAATGAGATCCCGATCCCGAATCCCGAAATATTTCGGGATTTCGCGGTCTTGATCCCGAAGACCCAATACCGATCCCGAAAAGTAAATCCCATCTGAATCCTAGACGTGGCCAGTATTTTTGAGCGCAGGGGGGGGGCGGATTGTATACAGAGCCCGGTGGACGGGGGGTGCCGAAATTTCGCCCCTGTTTAACGAGTGGAGTCGCTCCCCTCGCTACGTCCTTGATGGCTGTATTTATAAAACGTTTTCTATAAAAAAAACTCTTTAAAAACCTGCGCTTCCATCCCCCATATCTCCAACGAAATTTTCTGTCCTAAAACTCCGTTATCACTTCCAGCTACCTGTTCAAGCTGTGTTCCAGATGGAGATTCTCTCTACGTTAGATGATGATAAATATTTATGATGATTTCGCGCTAGATTTCGCGCGAAATGCCATGTATGAGCGTTATGGACATGCCCATCAAAACAAATTAGCTAATTTGTGGGTCGGTTTGGGTGGGGGATGCTCCATGACAGCGCAGAATATGATTTTGGACCGATTTCAAAGCGATTTCAGGCAGGGACGTAGCCAGGATTTTTGAGCGGGGGGCGGATTGTATACGGAGCCGGGCGAACGGGGGGGGGGGCGGCGCCCCCCCCCCCCCTAAAATTTTGCCCCTGTAGTAAGGGAATGGCGCCATGGCGCTGGCGCCATTCGTAAGCGCCACGCCATGGCGCCACTGGCGTTGGCGTTGGCGTTGGCGCAAAAACCGCTGTATACGTCTGTATTTTACAGGCATATACAGCGACATGGACAGAATATGAGCGTTTTTTCACTGGCTTTGAGGTTGCGGAGACCGATCAGCCAAATATATGTTGCGTGAAGGAAAAATGCGCGCTTGCGCGCAAAATTTTTGAAAACTGTGACAAAATCGTCTTCTGGAAGTGCCATTTCTGGCACATTTTTCGGTCCAGCCCGGGAAGGGGGGGGGGGCGGCCGCCCCCCCCCTGGCTACGTCCTTGATTTCAGGGGCTCCCGGGGGGTGGGTGGAGGGGTTTACTCCCCAATCGCCCAGCTATATATGTATCTATCGATATAAAGGTTTTTTCAGGGTGTAGTTTTTCTTGAATACTGTATTTCTTCTAATAGAAGGGCTGGGCTCCAATACAAGGCGTCTTCAATAGAAGGAATACTTTTTTGACTTTTGTGCTACGTAATAAATATAGAAGGGCGTCTCCAATATAAGTGCGTGTTAAAAAGTTTAGGCTATCTACTTCCAACTTATTCTGTAGGTGCGATTGCCATGGTGAAATGAGGTCGACAACATAGTTGTTAAAACGTATTTACTTTTACTCGATAAATACGTATACTCAAGTACAGAGTAAATACCTTTACGTTTCCTCCGAAATACAGCATTTTATATGGTTCGTTACATATCCACACAATTGTCGTGCAAACTAGTTTTCAACTGAACCTTTAAAAACTAATAAATATCATTGTAGAAAAAGCAAATCTCAAATGCATTTAAAGCTGATTCATGAGAAAAAAATAGAAGGGCGCCCTTCTATTAGAAGAAATACGGTAGTTCCTGCCTGTTGCTTTATCATAAATATCTCGAATGAACCAACTCTGGGGAATCATTTGAGAAAACGCGACGTGTAACTACAGATTTTCGCTGTTCTTATTTATGTTTGTGTTAGCCCCCTTCGTTGCTCTGTGTGTGTATTTATTTGATGTAAAACCTTCGATTTTAATTCGCTCAGCCACAACTGCGTGCGGCGTGGCAGGTGTTTTTTTCTTTGTGCCGCTGCGGCGTCAACGAATCCAGGCCGACCTCCGGCGCTGTGAAAGACGGCCCCCAGCGCGTTTGTTGTCTTTTTTTCCTGATTTTAATCGCTGCAAAATACCATATTTGCTTGAATAATTCCTCTAGGGAACTATTTTTTCGTCGGACTATTTGAGGGGGGACTATTAGAGGAAGGGAAATGTTTCAAGGGAGGAATCATTATTTCGTCAAAATTTTCAGGCGCGTTTCCATTATCTCATGGCACGAAATATTCTTTAAACAACAAATAAATAAATAGATAAATACATCACATTTTTGTTCAAATTGCACACAACATAAAAATATCTTCATGGAGAATTATGCAAGGGGGGATTTTTTCTTCCTCTAATCTTTTCTTTAGGGGGGAATAATTCATGCGGGGGAATTTTTCAAGCAAATATGATAAGTGGTGTCAACGACTGAACCTCAATTGAGCCGCAGCAATTTTATCGGCTGTTTTGTGACAATTACATGGTGTTCATTTCTTTTGAGTGGTTTTCAATGGAATGCCGCGATAGTTGATATTTTGGCTTACTGGAACTTGTAAATAACTTATAAACTTGGTTGAAAGTAAACATGTAACTAAAACAATTTTTCGTTAACAAGGTCACTTTGAAGTTGAAGTAAAGTGCTAAATTGTAAGTGTTGTGCTCAAATAGCCCCCCCCCCCATTGGCGCAGTGGGAATAGAACATGGCCATTTGAATTGCACCCATCTGTGGCTTCATGTGCTCACAATTCGCAGGTATCAACAAGGAGTGCAGGGCCGTGCTGTCAATTGGCGCTGCGCACACTAGTTTACTGCCAGTGAACTCGGATTCAGGTAAACTCGTAAATCAGATTTGAGCGTATTTGAGTTCACAGACCACCCACTTTACAGTGAAATCTACCATATCGAATCTGAAAACAAAACAGGAATATAGTTCTGTGATATTTTGAAGAATTTGCTCCAGATAGATATTTGGGTTTTGTAGATATTTAGCTGGAACTGTATTTGGGGGTACCCCCTACTAGACCCCTGCAGTGAATTTATTCCAAAATTTGTCAAGTGTCTTTATTCATAAAATTATGCTAATATTCTGTGTAAAGCATGCGGTCCGTGAGTATATCACTTATGTTCGTTCGCATTTTTTGTCTATTTTTGCTGATGCCATTTGAGGGCACCAAAAGGCGCTGCGCCATGGCAACGTCACCCCTCTCACCTGGCGCTTTTCCATCACTACTAGCATATAAATTTCCATTGTCACTGTTAATGAAAAAGAAATTTCCATTGCCCTTATTCACTGTGTCTATGGCCCATACACACTAGTTGACATCAAAATTTGTGTCAACTGAATTCAACTAAATTTAACTACGAAACAGTTGACATCCAGCGTGTGCGGCGCCTTACACGTGGTGCTTTTAAAGATTGTTTATTTTGATGTAGGAGACATTCAGTTGACACGAATTTGCGATGTCAACTAATTTGTGTGGGCTCTATGCGTCTGATTTTTGGTTTCTTTTTAACACTGCGGGACTTCCTCTAATGATTTTTCGAAAATCATTCGAAGAAGTGCAATACATACATATTTTCGTTTTTCCCCTTGATTTTTGTCAAGCCCCATCCGTTGTGCCGTGCTTGTATTCAATTCTTTTTTTCGTTTTCCCGTGCGACATGGCGGAAAATTTGAATTCGTTGCCGCGCCGCAGCAGCATGAATAAATCCGGAGACGGCCCCCGACACGTTAGTAATATTGCTTGGCGTTTCTCCACTTTTTGTTGTGCGCGCCGCTGGCTGCGGGCGCGGTGCAGTGTCTCGGAAAAGCGTTCGGAGTAGTGATGTAAAAGCGCCATGGCACTGACGCCTGGCGCTAGCGCCAAAGCAAAAAGCGCCATGGCGCTTTTGGCGCTATTTTGCTGTAGCGCTTGGCGCCATGCTCATGAAAAGCGCTTTTGGCGCTTGGCGCTAATTTTGACCGGCGCCAGGGACAAAATGCCTGGCGCTTGGCGCTAGCGCCAGAGCAAAATGTGCCGTGGCGCTTGGCGCCAAACTTCTGGCGCTTTTCACATCACTAGTTCGGAGCAGTTTTTTTGCTTTGGCGCTGCGGGTTTGTCAGTGCCTCTGCGCTAGCGCGCGCACGCGTATTTGCGACATTGGCCATGTGAAATCACGAACAAAATGTGAAAGTAAACGAATAACGAGTATTCTACATGACTTTTGACACTTTACATGACATTTTACAGGGTCTGGGAGTGGCACCAGTCCATCAATGAACACAATTGAGAAGAAAATGCGATTTTCTTGCTGTTTTTCAATGAAACCAAAATGATTTCACTAGTGTGTGACATTTCCACAAAATGGTCATTTTGGAAACTTATGGAATTTGTAATGGAAACTTATGGAATTCGTGTACCTATTTTCGCACTTTCTGTCTGGAAAAATGTCATTTTCTGTCCCCTTAAAATATATTTTTCATACTCGCGTACTTTCAAAAAGTATGCAAGTGAGTACCGGTATTTTTTTGGGAGGAAACATAAACGTATTTACGCAGTACGCGTTTATGCGTATTTTTTGAGTAAATGTAAATATGTTTTAACAACTATGGGTGTAGCGCCCAAATCGGTCAGCAATCTATTGATCTATCACTGTTTATCAATATTGCTATCTATATAGACCAAATTACTCGAGACCAATAATCAAATGCACATTCCTTATTTTGTTCGATCGATTACAGCAGTATTCCTCAAATCCTAGGAAAAAACAAAACAACTTTTCGGTGTTACCGTCAACGATGGGTGAGTTCTCAAAATAAAAACACTTTCTGTATTTTGAGTTTTTCAAAAATGAATATCAGTGTTTTGAGTTTTTTTCACGAAAAAAACTTGAGTTTCTCTGTTTTATTTCTGTGTTTTTTGAAAAAAGTTGAGTTTTTTGGTAAAAACTCAAGTTTTTTTTATAGTTAAAAACGCGTGCCGCTTCTAGATGCATGATGGGTTTACATGCGTAATGACACAGCGCCATGTTAAAGTAGTGCACACTTGAAGATAAAAAATTCACGCTGCCAATCGGGTGCCAACTTTCCATATTTCCATTTCGGTTTTCCGCGGGACAAATGTTTACCTTCCCACCTTCCCGCAGCTGAAAATTTCTACCTTCCCATTTTTCGCAAAAGTTTTTTTTTGTTGACACTAGCAGCCATGCAAAAGTTTATTGAAATTGATTCCTTCTGATGCAATTTGCTGTTCTGTTAAATGTCCTTCCTGCAGCTTTTGAGCATTGCGATTCACATGGATCAAATTGACACCGACAAAAACTTTTCATTTAAAATTTACATGTTATGTTAAGTTCTCAGGTTATCACTTTCTTTCTAAGTTGAATTAAAATAATATTGCCAATAAAAGAACTCGTGAGACACCATTGGATGTGCATATGTTATGCTCCTAATCTTCCAATTTCATTAATTAATTAGACAACTGGATTATAAATACATGAATTAATAGCCGTATTTAGAAAAAACACACCCATTCACTCGTGATAAATCTAAGAAATTCTGTCAAAAAAACCTGCAATAAAATCAGTAATTCAAAGCACCATTATCACAAATATTTCCAACAGCACATTGACATCACACCTCCCCAACCAAAAATACCGAAAAAATGATAAAATAAATTAGACTGGGGTTGGAAGATATATTGTATCGAATATTGACTATTTATCGTAAATATCGATATAGCGGGTCCATATGGATGACAATGTCGAATACATATATTTTCAGAAAAAATATAGGATATCGATATCGAAGCTCATATCGTCCCAACCCTAATGGCGCACCGCAGACTGCAAAGTGTAACGGGAAGTTCACGAACGTGCATGGGCGGAATTCAAAGGCGGAATTAAAAAAGAGTGGTGGAAGTAAAAATTATCCGAACCTACCCAAATTTCAGTAGTTTTTAGATGTCTCGTAAATTAAATCGTCCGAACTGACGTTATAATTCTGCCCGGGCGGAAATTAAAACGTCCGGACCCGATCGTTACACTTTGCAGTGTGCGGTGCGCCAATAGACCCAAAACCTCCAAAATCACTGCAAACTACCAGCTCTCACCAAATTTCTTTTCCTCGCTTCATCAAAGTTAACATCACTGTCACTACTTTGTGTGACATAGGCGGAATATTGTCTCTGGTGATTATTTGGCATTGTGCCAGCTTTCTGTCCCACTGAAGATTTCTGCTGCTGACTGCTAGCGGATGTTTTCTGGGAGAGAAAAATGGGATCACATTGCAGATTTTTGAATGGATTTTCAACTTGTGCCAATTGCCGCAGATGGACAAGTGATAATATAAATGGTAAGTGGTAAGTAAAGATGACAAAACCCTCTGGAATTAAGTGTTCGAATTGTTTTTCCTTCTTTTGTAAATGACTATTCTATTTTTTAATAATTTTTGACATTTGACAAATTTTTATACCGTTTTGCATGACGTTTGACACTTCACAGGTGACAACATGAACTGTTGACATATGCTCAGTTCAAAACGTGTATACTCGGCGGACCGCAAAGTATGCACTTAAAATTATTTATGTCTTTGTCGAGAACGCGCGAGCTGGATATGCAATTTCACAAAAAGAAAAATATTTTGAAAAAAAAGAATGGCGGAGTCGCGTACAAATGAGGAATGTTTTTTTTTTTGCTGGAATTTTTTTCATTTTTTAATGATGACATCATGGA
Organism: Sphaerolaimus hirsutus; assembly: GCA_964036195.1. Lineage (NCBI taxonomy): Eukaryota > Metazoa > Nematoda > Chromadorea > Monhysterida > Sphaerolaimidae > Sphaerolaimus > Sphaerolaimus hirsutus. The sequence goes on along the minus strand of OZ038453.1, from coordinate 23,269,367 downwards.
GTGGTTCCTTCAGAAAAATGCATAGCGTGCGGTCCGCCGAGCATAACAATAAATTTACTTTTACGCCAAATTTTCTGAATTTGCAGCAAATATCTGTAAACACGATTTGCAAATACAAACATACAAAGATGTTAATAAAATGATAATTGAGGCGTCCAATTCTAAAAGTCGACAAGTCCAAAATATGAAAATTTCGAGTTAGGCCCGGAAACGTCATCTGGGGCTACTTCTGCACATTTTTCATCATTTTCCAAAAATTTTTTGACCTCACATGCCCATATGGCAAAGTGCCAAATTCGACATTTTTGGGGAAAAATGCAAAAAATTTGGGCAAGAAGTCGTCAAGTCCACTTAGTTTTGGGCTAAAAGGCGACAAGTCCATCCTCCGATTCTTTTTTTGATGGGAAAAAAACGCAAGAAATGTGATAAGTCCACTATGGGCACCGATTTCTAAAAGGCGACAAGTGCATAATTTTCCCATAAGGCAGCCCATATTTTCCCATGAACAAAACTGTTCTCGCGTGCAAGAAGGCGACAAGTCCATTTCCCTCCCAAAAACAGTTTTGCTCTGACCGAATGGAATTTTATGGACACCCCATTTTTCACATATACGTTGAGATTAGGGGCTGAAAATTTGACACTTTATTGTCAACATATGGAACTTTATGAAAAGCATGAGAGAGCCAAATTGGACATGCACCACGGGCCTGGAATTGGCTCGGAAACTTAAAATGCGATTTACTTGAAATCACATTTTGTGGACTTGTCGACTTTTAGAATTAGACGCCTCAATTATATTATTAGTATTTTTCAACGTGATTCAAATTTCTTCCTTTCATTCGGTATATTGAAATCGTCAAAAATTCCGCCTAAACAAAATAATCTTCAATTACCCCCTCCCTAAAAAAAAGAAAGCAACAAACCTTTGCACTTTTTCCTTGTAACTTTATTGACCCACCCTGTAAATAGGCAAAGTTGGCACCACTTTTAGTAAAGGGTGACCCAGTTTGAGAATTGGAATTTTGTCTGGCCGAAATTTGCTGCTGCATGACAATTTGGCCATGTTGGATTATGTTGGGTTCGACGCTGTTTAGTACTAGAGAGAACGTGGTTATATTTATTATATATATCGTGGTTATATATCTAACGCATATATTTATTTATACAGACATTTTTCATCGCTGAAATTGTAAATATCATTGAAAAATTATATCATTTCATATAACTTTTTTTTCATTTTTCAATGTAATAAATATTTCAAATATATCAGGTTGTAAACTATGTTTCTTATATTTTTTGCGATGTCATAGAAATGCACATTCATGTGTCCCATTATGTTGTACATTGGCCGATTTTGATGCCCTTCGAGTATATTGGGTTTTGGGGTCTGTGCTATGATGAATTATTTTGGTTTGCTCGAATAATCCCCCAGTTCCGAGATAAGGGGGGTCTGTAAAAAAGGTGGTCATTTTGCACAGATGATAAGCACATTGACATTGAAGCTTAATAACTTGGCCATTTCTGGGCCGATTCGGAACATTCAACACTTGAAATAATCAGGACAACCTGCAGATCCAATTTTTGTGATCATATTAGTGATGTCTAAATTCCGTATGCCGATTTGACCCGGTTTTTGAACACACAAAAAATGATTTTTTGAACATCATATACGTTAGACAAATACAATAAACTTGGCACAAAAATTATTTTAATATCCCTATCCAATCAAAAGTTATATATAGGTAGCTTTATTAATATTTATATAGGGTATTGCTTTATTGAATTCATCGTTTGAAATAAAATACAGATTTCGGTATTTTAGTTGCGGTGCGGTGCGGTGCTTTAGTTATTTGAATATTATATTAGATTTCGGTATTTTAGTTTTAGTTACTTTTACACTGCATAAGAGGTGAGTAAAATACTATTTTTCCCAGATAAAACGTAAAATCAAGTATTTAATCAACGGAAAACGTATTTAAGTAGCATAGAAAACGTAAAAATCAGTATTTTTTTCGTATTTTATTTACGCTTGTATTTACATATTTACCTTTATTTACTTTCCATTTTCATTTCCCCCACCAGATGCTGTAAAAAGCCCTGTAAATAGTCAAATGTCATTCATGCAAAGTGTCAAAAGTCATGAAAAATTCCCTGTAAAATGGCAGTGGCATCAATTTGGTGCCAGTGCTGAGCCCTGAAAGTGTAAATTCAAGTGTCAAATGTCCTGTAAAATGTCAATTGGGGTGAGTAACACACTGGGGCTGGGGGCGGCCAGCCATTCCAAGCACTAACGATGGCAAAAAAATCAAAAGTTCGAAAATGTTTTTGAATTTTGCAAACAAAATTATGGTGCTACATTTGCACACAACGGCAAAATGTTTGCAAAATACAGAAGAATGCAGGCACCAAGGCTACCTTTGCTCAAAAATGTTCCATAACATGTTTTACAATGCTTTTGTGCAAAAAAAACAGACAACAAAAACCAATATAAAAATTCTAGACGATTGCAGTTTTATTATGTCTTAAAGAAAATACTGGAACACTTTCAAGTAAATGTGGCCTTGGCACCAGCATTTTTGTTACTGTTTTCTTGAAAACTTTGAAAGAAATATATATTTTTATCTACCTATTTTTTGTTGTCTGTTTTTTTTGCATAAAAGCATTGAAAAAAAAGTCATAAAACATTTCCAAGTTAAAGTAGTTTTGGCGCCAGCATTTTTGTGTGTATTTTCTTCAAGACGGAAAGAAATGGCAGTTGTTTAAATTATTTATATTTATTTTTGATGTCTGTTTTTTTGCACAAAAGCATTGAAAAACATGTCATAAAACATTTCCAAGTTAAAGTAGTTTTGGCGCCAGCATTTTTGTGTGTATTTTCTTCAAGACGGAAAGAAATGGCAGTTGACTAAAATATTTATATTTATTTTTGATGTCTGTTTTTTTGCACAAAAGCATTGAAAAACATGTCATGAAACATTTCCAAGCTAAAGTAGTTTTGGCGCCAGCCTTTTTGTGTGTATTTTCCTTAAGTCGGGAAGAAACACCAAACCGACTAAAATAATTATATCTACTTTTTGTTTTCTGTTGTTGTTTTTTGCACAAAAGCATTGAAAAACATGTTATTGAACATTTCTGAGCAAAAGTAGATTTGGTGCCAACAGTTGTGTAAGTATCTTCCAAACAAAATTATTGTGCGACATTTGCACACAATGGCAAAATGATTGCAAAATACAGAAAAATGCTGCTACTTTTGTTCAAAAATGTTCAATAACATGTTTTACAATGATTTTGTGCAAAAAAACTGACAATAAAAACAAATATAAATATTCTAGATGATAGCGGTTTCTTTCTGTCTTAAAGGAAAATACTCACAAACATGCTGATGCTAAGTCTACTTCTGCTAGGAAATGTTCTACAACATGTTTTTCAATGCTTTTGTGCTAAAAACAGACATCAAATATAAATATGAATATTTTACTCAACTACCATTTCTTTCTGTTTTGCAAAAAACACTCACAAACATGCTGGCGCCAAGTCTACTTTTGCTCGCAAATGTTCTACGACATGTTTTTCAATGCTTTTGTGCAAAAAAACAGACATCAAAAATAAATATAAATATTTTACTCAACTGCTGTTTCTTTCCATCTTAAAGAAAACTCAAAACACAGAAAGTGGTTTTTTTAAGAAATTCCCCATACGCAGACATAAAAATTCGAACAATTACGTAGATGTATATGTGTTTATAGGCATATATAACTGTATATACACATCCCTTCCCTAACATCACTTGATCATCACTTTGAACGTGTGTTATGCAGTGTACAGATCACAAACTGCGGTATTTGTCATGTACGTTCTCTCTACACTCAATTTAGGGGGGGGGGTATTTCGAGGGGGGGGTTATTATTTCCTCAGCCGAATTTTAGGGGGGGGGGTATTTCGAGGGGGGGGGTTAATTCAAGGGGGGATAATTCGAGGTAATACGGTATACGTAAAAGCGAGTACAGCTACTTTTTTCAAAGTATACATAAACGTATTTACTCAGTACTCGAGTATATGTAATTATTGAGTAAACGTAAATACATTTTATCAATGGTGATGACATTTTACAGGGTCTTTTACACAGCAAAAAATGGGTGTGTGGATGCGCGGTGAAGCGTCGGGAAGTGTCTTCACGCCAACACTTCCCGAACGCTTCACCAAGCATGTCAGCGCTTCCACACACTCACGAAAAAATGCGTGAAGGCACTTCACGCTTCTTAATATCGCGCTCCCACGCAAATTTATACGCGGGGGAAGCGTGTGGAAGCGTGTGGAAGCGCGCCGCTTCACGCGCATCCAGCCCGCTTCCACACGCTTCACGGATCTATTTTTTGCTGTGTTACACTTTACAGGGTTCAATACATTTTACAGTGTGATTTACAAGGTCTGGAAGTGCCTTGTTGTCTTTTCACATAATTCACAGCCAATGGCAATTTCGATCGAAAACCCAGGCGCACTGAAATCGAAACGCAGGCAATAAACTGCGAACGAAAATACAGGTGCACTGCGAATGAAAATGCACACAAATTGCAAACGAAAATCTTTAATATTCAATGGAACCACTTCTGTAAATATGTACATAGCCGTGTAGTCACTCTATAAATATGTTCCACGTTGAATCCTCCAATTCTATTGGGACTGATCAAAACCTCCAATTCGATTGGGAACAGATCCAAACCTCCAATTCGATTGGGAACCGGTCCAAAACTCCAATTCGATTGGGAACCGGTCCAAAACTCCAATTCGATTGGGAACCGGTCCAAAACTCCAATTCGATTGGGAACAGATCCAAACCTCCAATTCAATTGGGAACAGATCCAAACCTCCAATTCAATTGGGAACCGGTCCAAAACTCCAATTCGATTGGGAACAGATCCAAAACTCCAATTCAATTGGGAACCGGTCCATAACTCCAATTCGATTGGGAACCGGTCCATAACTCCAATTCGATTGGGAACCGGTCCAAAACTTCAATTCAATTGGGAACAGATCCAAACCTCCAATTCGATTGGGAACCGGTCCAAAACTCCAATTCAATTGGGAACCGGTCCAAACCTCCAATTCGATTGGGAACAGATCCAAACCTCCAATTCAATTGGGAACAGATCCAAACCTCCAATTCAATTGGGAACAGATCCAAACCTCCAATTCAATTGGGAACAGATCCAAACCTCCAATTCGATTGGGAACCGGTCCAAAACTCCAATTCGATTGGGAACCGGTCCAAACCTCCAATTTGATTGGGAACAGATCCAAAACTCCAATTCAATTGGGAACCGGTCCATAACTACAATTCGATTGGGAACCGGTCCATAACTCCAATTCAATTGGGAACCGGTCCAAAACTCCAATTCGATTGGGAACATATCCAAAACTACAATTCAATTGGGAACCGGTCCATAACTCCCATTCGATTGGGAACAGATCCATAACTTCCACTGTTCCACTTCCACTTCCATAATCAACTAAAAAATCAGCTTTGAACACATTTGATGTTTCTAGTGTGAGTCATTCATGATATCTATCAACTGTGGTTGACCTCATTCTAGAAAACTCCAATGTATTAAAAGCTGATTTATGAGTTTTTTGACATTTTGGTTGAAAACTAGCGTGACTATGTTTGTCGCTTTCTGTCTGTTAAAATGTCACTTTCAATGCCACTTTAAACATGTTTTCAATAAACATGTACTTTCAAAAAATATACGAGTAAGTGAGTACATTTTTCACGTTTTTCTCTGAAAATTTTCACTCTGAAAAAATAAACCCCCGGGGAATAATTCTAGGAAATACGGTATGTAACGAATCATAAATAATGTATAAATAAAGTGTTTTCTTATAAAACATAACATTCACAAATTTACATATCTTTTGCCCATTTTCACCTACAAATATTCCTATTTTCAGCTTTTTTAGTAATGTACGATCTCATCACAGTTGCTATACATACTAAACTTTTTCAAAAGTACCCATACTGGTAAATACTTTCATTCTACTTTACATTTGGCACTTTGCATGAGAATTGACAATTGACTTTGCAATGGACTTTACATTTGACACTTAGTTTACACTAAATGCTACTCAATAAGTGCTTTTGAAGGAAGTACATCATTTTTTCAATGCACTAGCTACATTTCCACAAAATTGTTTTTTTTACTGTTTGATGTCAAATCTCTCATTGACAGTATTATAGGTTTCTCAACTTTTTATTTTATGTTGGAAATGGCAGTGTACTAGTATACACAAATGCCCATTACGCACATTTTCCCGTTTTTTCACTTGACACTTTTTCAAGTCATTTTCAGATATGAGTGAAGTGAAAAAACGTTTTGCAATGACATTGGTGAACTTTTTTCACTTCACTCATATCACTCTAAAAATTATCAAGTGAAAAAAATGGTGAAAAATGGCTATTTTTGACCGTTTTTTCACTTGACACTTTTTCAAGTGATTTTGAGATATGAGTGAAGTGAAAAAAGTTCACTACTGTCATTGTGCAACTTTTTTTCACTTCACTCATATCTGAAAATCACTTGAAAGTGTCAAGTGGAAAAATGGGAAAATGTGTGTGATGGGCATTTGTGCGTAATAGGCCTGCCCCGTTGGAAATCTGCCTGCTGGAATTTTAATTTTATTTGATATTTCAACGTGTTCGGACAACAATGACTAAACATGTAGGTATTCAATAAGCTTTTATGTGAAGACTATTTACTGTATGTAGGCACAATGTCACAACTGCTACTTCAACTCTCTCTTCAAAAATATAACTTGCTGCAAAGTCTTATCACTCAAATTCAAACACCAATTTGTCCCAACTAAAGTAGGTCAGCACCAGAAGCACTACAAGGTATACAGAGCATATTCAAAGCAAAAAAATCGGGCATTCGTTTCAGCCAACTTTCATCAAAATTTTATCGCATCATTTTTGCATTATTTTTATAGTGTGATACATTTGCAACAAATACCACCAAATACCCACATACCATAGTTCAAAAAATACTTACGCTGGCTTGATCATTGTCTTTGTTACATTTTTACTCTCTTTTTTACCCTATCGAAATGACTTGGAATAGCAGCCGGGTCCACGTCCCCCAAGTCGGACATTTTGCATTTTTCTCATGCAAAATGACAGAGTGCTGCTGTGTAGTGTTGGAAAAGGGCGCCACTCACGTACAATGTAAAATGTGTCGAAAGACATGTAAAATCCCAAACATCCAATTAATCATAATTTATTTTCGATTTTACGCGGCATTTTACTTAACTCTTGATACTTCACATGACATTTTACAGTGCTCTGGAAAGTTAAATCCGGACAAATAAGTCATTTGAAGTCACTGCAGCGATTGAAACAAATTGGCAAAAAAAATTTTTTACTGTTTTTCAAAGAAACTGGGTCCAAGTGTAGTTTTTCTTAGAATGTGCATCATTTATGAATGATTTCACTAGTATGCTACATTTGCAAAACACTTTTTTGAAGCTTATGGAAATAGTTATACTCGGCGGACATCACACTTAGTATGGAAACATACCATAACCCATCTGAATAATGAACCAAAAATTGTACAGTTTTTTATCATCAATATTTCGTTTTAACTGTGGCATAATTTATTATGAAATTTATCACAGGATTGTATTCAGTAAATTATGGTAAAATTCTGCACATGCTTTGCTGTCCGCCGGGTATATTATTGTGTTCACAATAGATATATCAACATGTCCCCCAGAATTCCAGTTCATGGGATTATCATCAAATCACTTTTTCTCATATCTGTGAATTGAGTGCTTAAGTCTAGCGTACAAATTCGCGTAATTCAAGCGCAAGTTTTTACAGGATCAGGTGCCAGTTCCGCAAAATGAGAAGTGAGAAGTGAATTGGCAAAAGCGGAGTAAAAAATATATAAATAAAAAGTAATTCCCTTCGCTTTTGCCAATTTCCTTTTCAATTCACTTGCCATTTCACTTTGCCTTTGAGCTTTTACTTTGCCTTTGGCATTTCACTTCTCACGTCTCATTTAGCGGAACTGGCCCCTGGGGTGGGGTCTATTCCAGGGGTCAATTCCGCAAGTGTAGTTGCCAATCAACACTGGCGCCACTCACGTATCATTTAAAATGTGTCAAAAGTCATGTAAAATCCATAACATCCAGTAAAACATAAAAGAAGATTTTGTATTTTACACAGCATTTTACTTGACTTTTGTTATCCATGCACAAAATACTTTCACTATAATTCCACTTTCATAATACTTTCACTATAATTTCACTTTTGTTATCCATGCACACGGTTACATATGTACAAAATGGCTGTCATATTACTGACCCCAAATGCACTGCCAAATGCTATGTAAACTGCATACAACTTTGATTTTTTCATACACCTAAATATTGATCAAAACTTTGAGCCCTGAAATGTGTAAAGTCAAGTGTCAAATGTCATGTAAAATGTCAATTAAAGCAAAAAAGAAAAAATTTATTAGTGTTATTTTGACACTTTGTCACACAATTGACAATTTGCATGCCATCTGCATGAATGTTGTCACTTCTCGGAGTGCGTGTCTAAATATATTTACATGCGACAGCTGTCCGCTTTCCCCTATTTACGCGCGTTAAAACACACACTGCGTTTATATACACAACAAGCGTTGGCGCGCGGCCAGCTGAGTTAGGTATGGCAGTACACACTGCATACACAGCGTTGGCGCGCGGCCAGCTGAGTCCAGCTGGTTACTGTATTATCGATTGCCCATGTTTTGCGTGCCTTTTGCTATTGGCACCGTGCCAATTATTTCTCTATTTTCCAGTTGTCACTTTTGTTGGAAGTGAATTCAAATGCTTTTTGGCAGATAAATATGTGACTCAATTTTAGTTTCAATCACTAATTTAAGTCAATCAGGGAAAGTGCGCAATCACTTTAAGATTTGTTCGTTAGGTTGTTTTATGCGTTTTTGTGTCTTTAGAGATCATGTTTGATAGAACCCTCTTTTACCAGGGGCCAGTCCTGCACTCTGTAAGTAGGTAATGTGAATGTAAAATGTCAAAAATTTGTCAAGAGTCGTGTGAATATTGTGCCTGCGCACACTACCTTTACCACAAAATTTTGGAGATTTCACAAATCAGCTAAGAACGCAGTTGAGTTTTCTACAATGAGGTGGCCGTCAACTACAGTTGACGGATATTAAAAATGACTCCTTGTGGAAAACTCAAACACGTTCAAAGCTCATTTATGAGTTTTCGAAATTTCGTGTGAAAACTAGTGTGTGCGGGGCCATTTTGAGTCTTTTGTCGTGTGACTCTTTCGCATTTATCGGAAATTTGACATGGCACTTGGGAAATCTTATCGCAACGATTTTATTTCAACAAATTTTTTCGTATTTTGTGCCTGATTTGGGAAAGTTTCTTACAGCCCTGCCATTTTTCCAGGTTTCGCATGACAACACTATTATTTCGGCAGCCCGATACCAAAATCGGTTGCAACCCGCCGTTTGTCGGGCAGACACTTCTCGCCCGTTCCGCATGCACGCACATGGTTAGTGTTTTGGCTTATTTAACTGGGTCCACAAGTTTCGTAGAGCGGGGGGGGGGGGGGGGGAGGTTATTTGTATGTATATTTACATACATATACAGCGTTCCATGGTGCTGGCGCCAACGCCAATGGCGCCATGGCGTGGCGCCTACTAATGGCGCCAGCGCCATGGTGCCATTCCGCCACTCTGTAGGTAAAATTTTAGGGGGGGGGTTGAGCCGGCGTTAGGGGGGGGGGGGGTTGAGCCGTTGAGCACTCCGTTTGCCGGCCTCCGTAAACAAGCAGCCCCCCCCCCCAGCTCAAAAATCCTGGATATGTCCCTGGTTCAACTTGCACTGTTGAAGTCACGAATGTTTGATGGAAGTCAATATATTTATGTACGATGCTACTTCATACTCCACATCTATTTTTGGGCTATCAGGGACGTGACTAGTGTCCAATGAGATCCCGATCCCGAATCCCGAAATATTTCGGGATTTCGCGGTCTTGATCCCGAAGACCCAATCCCGATCCCGAAAAGTAAATCCCATCTGAATCCTAGACGTGGCCAGTATTTTTGAGCGGGGGGGGGGCGGATTGTATACAGAGCCCGGTGAACGGGGGGTGCCGAAATTTCGCCCCTGTTTAACGAGTGGAGTCGCTCCCCTCGCTACGTCCTTGATGGCTGTATTTATAAAACGTTTTCTATAAAAAAACTCTTTAAAAACCTGCGCTTCCATCCCCCATATCTCCAACGAAATTTTCTGTCCTAGAACTCCGTTATCATTTCCAGCTACCTGTTCAAGCTGTGTTCCAGATGGAGATTCTCTCTACGTTAGATGATGATAAATATTTATGATGATTTCGCGCTAGATTTCGCGCGAAATGCCATTTATGAGCGTTATGGACATGCCCATCAAAACAAATTAGCTAATTTGTGGGTCGGTTTGTGTGGGGGATGCTCCATGACAGCGCAGAATATGATTTTGGACCGATTTCAAAGCGATTTCAGGCAGGGACGTAGCCAGGATTTTTGAGCGGGGGGGCGGATTGTATACGGAGCCGGGCGAACGGGGGGGGGGGCGGCGCCCCCCCCCCCTAAAATTTTGCCCCTGTAGTAAGGGAATGGCGCCATGGCGCTGGCGCCATTCGTAAGCGCCACGCCATGGCGCCACTGGCGTTGGCGTTGGCGTTGGCGCCAAAACCGCTGTATACGTCTGTATTTTACAGGCATATACAGCGACATGGACAGAATATGAGCGTTTTTTCACTGGCTTTGAGGTTGCGGAGACCGATCAGCCAAATATATGTTGCGTGAAGGAAAAATGCGCGCTTGCGCGCAAAATTTTTGAAAACTGTGACAAAATCGTCTTCTGGAAGTGCCATTTCTGGCACATTTTTCGGTCCAGCCCGGGAAGGGGGGGGGCGGCCGCCCCCCCCCGCCCCCCCCTGGCTACGTCCTTGATTTCAGGGGCTCCCGGGGGGTGGGTGGAGGGGTTTACCCCCCAATCGCCCAGCTATATATGTATCTATCGATATAAAGGTTTTTTCAGGGTGTAGTTTTTCTTGAATACTGTATTTCTTCTAATAGAAGGGCTGGGCTCCAATACAAGGTGTCTTCAATAGAAGGAATACTTTTTTGACTTTTGTGCTACGTAATAAATATAGAAGGGCGTCTCCAATATAAGTGTGTGTTAAAAAGTTTAGGCTATCTACTTCCAACTTATTCTGTAGGTGCGATTGCCATGGTGAAATGAGGTCGACAACATAGTTGTTAAAACGTATTTACTTTTACTCGATAAATATGTATACTCAAGTACAGAGTAAATACCTTTACGTTTCCTACGAAATAGAGCATTTTATATGGTTCGTTACATATCCACACAATTGTCGTGCAAACTAGTTTTCAACTGAACCTTTAAAAACTAATAAATATCATTCTAGAAAAAGCAAATCTCAAATGCATTTAAAGCTGATTCATGAGAAAAAAATAGAAGGGCGCCCTTCTATTAGAAGAAATACGGTAGTTCCTGCCTGTTGCTTGATCATAAATATCTCGAATGAACCAACTCTGGGGAATCATTTGAGGAAACGCAACGTGTAACTACAGATTTTCGCTGTTCTTATTTATGTTTGTGTTAGCCGCCTTCGTTGCTCTGTGTGTGTATTTATTTGATGTAAAACCTTCGATTTTAATTCGCTCAGCCACAACTGCGTGCGGCGTGGCAGGTGTTTTTTTCTTCGTGCCGCTGCGGCGTCAACGAATCCAGGCCGACCTCCGGCGCTGTGAAAGACGGCCCCCAGCGCGTTTGTTGTCTTTTTTTCCTGATTTTAATCGCTGCAAAATACCATATTTGCTTGAATAATTCCTCTAGGGAACTATTTTTTCGTCGGACTATTTGAGGGGGGACTATTAGAGGAAGGGAAATGTTTCAAGGGAGGAATCATTATTTCGTCAAAATTTTCAGGCGCGTTTCTATTATCTCATGGCATGAAATATTCTTTAAACAACAAATAAATAAATAGATAAATACATCCCATTTTTGTTCAAATTGCACACAACATAAATATATCTTCATGGAGAATTATGCAAGGGGGGATTTTTTCTTCCTCTAATCTTTTCTTCAGGGGGGAATAATTCATGCAGGGGAATTTTTCAAGCAAATATGATAAGTGGTGTCAACGACTGAACCTCAATTGAGCCGCAGCAATTTTATCGGCTGTTTTGTGACAATTACGTGGTTTTCATTTCTTTTGAGTGGTTTTCAATAGAATGCCGCGATAGTTGATATTTTGGCTTACTGGAACTTGTAAATAACTTATAAACTTGGTTGAAAGTAAACATGTAACTAAAACAAATTTTTGTTAACAAGGTCACTTTGAAGTTGAAGTAAAGCGCTAAATTGTAAGTGGTGTGCTCAAATAGCCCCCCCCCCCCGTTGGCGCAGTGGGAATAGAACATGGCCATTTGAATGGCACCCATCTGTGGCTTCATGTGCTCACAGTTCGCAGGTATCGACAAGGAGTGCAGGGCCGTGCTGTCAATTGGCGCTGCGCACACTAGTTTACTGCCAGTGAACTCTGATTCAGGTAAACTCGTAAATCAGATTTGAGCGTATTTGAGTTCACAGACCACCCACTTTACAGTGAAATCTACCATATCGAATCTGAAAACAAAACAGGAATAAAGTTCTGTGATATTTTGAAGAATTTGCTCCAGATAGATATTTGGGTTTTGTAGATATTTAGCTGGAACTGTATTTGGGGGTACCCCCTACTAGACCCCTGCAGTGAATTTATTCCAAAATTTGTCAAGTGTCTTTATTCATAAAATTATGCTAATATTCTGTGTAAAGCATGCGGTCCGTGAGTATATCACTTATGTTCGTTCGCATTTTTTGTCTATTTTTGCTGATGCCATTTGAGGGCACCAAAAGGCGCTGCGCCATGGCAACGTCACCCCTCTCACCTGGCGCTTTTCCATCACTACTAGCATATAAATTTCCATTGTCACTGTTAATGAAAAAGAAATTTCCATTGCCCTTATTCACTGTGTCTATGGCCCATACACACTAGTTGACATCAAAATTTGTGTCAACTGAATTCAACTAAATTTAACTACGAAACAGTTGACATCCAGCGTGTGCGGCGCCTTACACGTGGTGCTTTTAAAGATTGTTTATTTTGATGTAGGAGACATTCAGTTGACACGAATTTGCGATGTCAACTAATTTGTGTGGGCTCTATGCGTCTGATTTTTGGTTTCTTTTTAACACTGCGGGACTTCCTCTAATGATTTTTCGAAAATCATTCGAAGAAGTGCAATACATACATATTTTCGTTTTTCCCCTTGATTTTTGTCAAGCCCCATCCGTTGTGCCGTGCTTGTATTCAATTCTTTTTTTCGTTTTCCCGTGCGACATGGCGGAAAATTTGAATTCGTTGCCGCGCCGCAGCAGCATGAATAAATCCGGAGACGGCCCCCGACACGTTAGTAATATTGCTTGGCGTTTCTCCACTTTTTGTTGTGCGCGCCGCTGGCTGCGGGCGCGGTGCAGTGTCTCGGAAAAGCGTTCGGAGTAGTGATGTAAAAGCGCCATGGCACTGACGCCTGGCGCTAGCGCCAAAGCAAAAAGCGCCATGGCGCTTTTGGCGCTATTTTGCTGTAGCGCTTGGCGCCATGCTCATGAAAAGCGCTTTTGGCGCTTGGCGCTAATTTTGACCGGCGCCAGGGACAAAATGCCTGGCGCTTGGCGCTAGCGCCAGAGCAAAATGTGCCGTGGCGCTTGGCGCCAAACTTCTGGCGCTTTTCACATCACTAGTTCGGAGCAGTTTTTTTGCTTTGGCGCTGCGGGTTTGTCAGTGCCTCTGCGCTAGCGCGCGCACGCGTATTTGCGACATTGGCCATGTGAAATCACGAACAAAATGTGAAAGTAAACGAATAACGAGTATTCTACATGACTTTTGACACTTTACATGACATTTTACAGGGTCTGGGAGTGGCACCAGTCCATCAATGAACACAATTGAGAAGAAAATGCGATTTTCTTGCTGTTTTTCAATGAAACCAAAATGATTTCACTAGTGTGTGACATTTCCACAAAATGGTCATTTTGGAAACTTATGGAATTTGTAATGGAAACTTATGGAATTCGTGTACCTATTTTCGCACTTTCTGTCTGGAAAAATGTCATTTTCTGTCCCCTTAAAATATATTTTTCATACTCGCGTACTTTCAAAAAGTATGCAAGTGAGTACCGGTATTTTTTTGGGAGGAAACATAAACGTATTTACGCAGTACGCGTTTATGCGTATTTTTTGAGTAAATGTAAATATGTTTTAACAACTATGGGTGTAGCGCCCAAATCGGTCAGCAATCTATTGATCTATCACTGTTTATCAATATTGCTATCTATATAGACCAAATTACTCGAGACCAATAATCAAATGCACATTCCTTATTTTGTTCGATCGATTACAGCAGTATTCCTCAAATCCTAGGAAAAAACAAAACAACTTTTCGGTGTTACCGTCAACGATGGGTGAGTTCTCAAAATAAAAACACTTTCTGTATTTTGAGTTTTTCAAAAATGAATATCAGTGTTTTGAGTTTTTTTCACGAAAAAAACTTGAGTTTCTCTGTTTTATTTCTGTGTTTTTTGAAAAAAGTTGAGTTTTTTGGTAAAAACTCAAGTTTTTTTTATAGTTAAAAACGCGTGCCGCTTCTAGATGCATGATGGGTTTACATGCGTAATGACACAGCGCCATGTTAAAGTAGTGCACACTTGAAGATAAAAAATTCACGCTGCCAATCGGGTGCCAACTTTCCATATTTCCATTTCGGTTTTCCGCGGGACAAATGTTTACCTTCCCACCTTCCCGCAGCTGAAAATTTCTACCTTCCCATTTTTCGCAAAAGTTTTTTTTTGTTGACACTAGCAGCCATGCAAAAGTTTATTGAAATTGATTCCTTCTGATGCAATTTGCTGTTCTGTTAAATGTCCTTCCTGCAGCTTTTGAGCATTGCGATTCACATGGATCAAATTGACACCGACAAAAACTTTTCATTTAAAATTTACATGTTATGTTAAGTTCTCAGGTTATCACTTTCTTTCTAAGTTGAATTAAAATAATATTGCCAATAAAAGAACTCGTGAGACACCATTGGATGTGCATATGTTATGCTCCTAATCTTCCAATTTCATTAATTAATTAGACAACTGGATTATAAATACATGAATTAATAGCCGTATTTAGAAAAAACACACCCATTCACTCGTGATAAATCTAAGAAATTCTGTCAAAAAAACCTGCAATAAAATCAGTAATTCAAAGCACCATTATCACAAATATTTCCAACAGCACATTGACATCACACCTCCCCAACCAAAAATACCGAAAAAATGATAAAATAAATTAGACTGGGGTTGGAAGATATATTGTATCGAATATTGACTATTTATCGTAAATATCGATATAGCGGGTCCATATGGATGACAATGTCGAATACATATATTTTCAGAAAAAATATAGGATATCGATATCGAAGCTCATATCGTCCCAACCCTAATGGCGCACCGCAGACTGCAAAGTGTAACGGGAAGTTCACGAACGTGCATGGGCGGAATTCAAAGGCGGAATTAAAAAAGAGTGGTGGAAGTAAAAATTATCCGAACCTACCCAAATTTCAGTAGTTTTTAGATGTCTCGTAAATTAAATCGTCCGAACTGACGTTATAATTCTGCCCGGGCGGAAATTAAAACGTCCGGACCCGATCGTTACACTTTGCAGTGTGCGGTGCGCCAATAGACCCAAAACCTCCAAAATCACTGCAAACTACCAGCTCTCACCAAATTTCTTTTCCTCGCTTCATCAAAGTTAACATCACTGTCACTACTTTGTGTGACATAGGCGGAATATTGTCTCTGGTGATTATTTGGCATTGTGCCAGCTTTCTGTCCCACTGAAGATTTCTGCTGCTGACTGCTAGCGGATGTTTTCTGGGAGAGAAAAATGGGATCACATTGCAGATTTTTGAATGGATTTTCAACTTGTGCCAATTGCCGCAGATGGACAAGTGATAATATAAATGGTAAGTGGTAAGTAAAGATGACAAAACCCTCTGGAATTAAGTGTTCGAATTGTTTTTCCTTCTTTTGTAAATGACTATTCTATTTTTTAATAATTTTTGACATTTGACAAATTTTTATACCGTTTTGCATGACGTTTGACACTTCACAGGTGACAACATGAACTGTTGACATATGCTCAGTTCAAAACGTGTATACTCGGCGGACCGCAAAGTATGCACTTAAAATTATTTATGTCTTTGTCGAGAACGCGCGAGCTGGATATGCAATTTCACAAAAAGAAAAATATTTTGAAAAAAAAGAATGGCGGAGTCGCGTACAAATGAGGAATGTTTTTTTTTTTGCTGGAATTTTTTTCATTTTTTAATGATGACATCATGGAGTGGTTCCTTCAGAAAAATGCATAGCGTGCGGTCCGCCGAGCATAACAATAAATTTACTTTTACGCCAAATTTTCTGAATTTGCAGCAAATATCTGTAAACACGATTTGCAAATACAAACATACAAAGATGTTAATAAAATGATAATTGAGGCGTCCAATTCTAAAAGTCGACAAGTCCAAAATATGAAAATTTCGAGTTAGGCCCGGAAACGTCATCTGGGGCTACTTCTGCACATTTTTCATCATTTTCCAAAAATTTTTTGACCTCACATGCCCATATGGCAAAGTGCCAAATTCGACATTTTTGGGGAAAAATGCAAAAAATTTGGGCAAGAAGTCGTCAAGTCCACTTAGTTTTGGGCTAAAAGGCGACAAGTCCATCCTCCGATTCTTTTTTTGATGGGAAAAAAACGCAAGAAATGTGATAAGTCCACTATGGGCACCGATTTCTAAAAGGCGACAAGTGCATAATTTTCCCATAAGGCAGCCCATATTTTCCCATGAACAAAACTGTTCTCGCGTGCAAGAAGGCGACAAGTCCATTTCCCTCCCAAAAACAGTTTTGCTCTGACCGAATGGAATTTTATGGACACCCCATTTTTCACATATACGTTGAGATTAGGGGCTGAAAATTTGACACTTTATTGTCAACATATGGAACTTTATGAAAAGCATGAGAGAGCCAAATTGGACATGCACCACGGGCCTGGAATTGGCTCGGAAACTTAAAATGCGATTTACTTGAAATCACATTTTGTGGACTTGTCGACTTTTAGAATTAGACGCCTCAATTATATTATTAGTATTTTTCAACGTGATTCAAATTTCTTCCTTTCATTCGGTATATTGAAATCGTCAAAAATTCCGCCTAAACAAAATAATCTTCAATTACCCCCTCCCTAAAAAAAAGAAAGCAACAAACCTTTGCACTTTTTCCTTGTAACTTTATTGACCCACCCTGTAAATAGGCAAAGTTGGCACCACTTTTAGTAAAGGGTGACCCAGTTTGAGAATTGGAATTTTGTCTGGCCGAAATTTGCTGCTGCATGACAATTTGGCCATGTTGGATTATGTTGGGTTCGACGCTGTTTAGTACTAGAGAGAACGTGGTTATATTTATTATATATATCGTGGTTATATATCTAACGCATATATTTATTTATACAGACATTTTTCATCGCTGAAATTGTAAATATCATTGAAAAATTATATCATTTCATATAACTTTTTTTTCATTTTTCAATGTAATAAATATTTCAAATATATCAGGTTGTAAACTATGTTTCTTATATTTTTTGCGATGTCATAGAAATGCACATTCATGTGTCCCATTATGTTGTACATTGGCCGATTTTGATGCCCTTCGAGTATATTGGGTTTTGGGGTCTGTGCTATGATGAATTATTTTGGTTTGCTCGAATAATCCCCCAGTTCCGAGATAAGGGGGGTCTGTAAAAAAGGTGGTCATTTTGCACAGATGATAAGCACATTGACATTGAAGCTTAATAACTTGGCCATTTCTGGGCCGATTCGGAACATTCAACACTTGAAATAATCAGGACAACCTGCAGATCCAATTTTTGTGATCATATTAGTGATGTCTAAATTCCGTATGCCGATTTGACCCGGTTTTTGAACACACAAAAAATGATTTTTTGAACATCATATACGTTAGACAAATACAATAAACTTGGCACAAAAATTATTTTAATATCCCTATCCAATCAAAAGTTATATATAGGTAGCTTTATTAATATTTATATAGGGTATTGCTTTATTGAATTCATCGTTTGAAATAAAATACAGATTTCGGTATTTTAGTTGCGGTGCGGTGCGGTGCTTTAGTTATTTGAATATTATATTAGATTTCGGTATTTTAGTTTTAGTTACTTTTACACTGCATAAGAGGTGAGTAAAATACTATTTTTCCCAGATAAAACGTAAAATCAAGTATTTAATCAACGGAAAACGTATTTAAGTAGCATAGAAAACGTAAAAATCAGTATTTTTTTCGTATTTTATTTACGCTTGTATTTACATATTTACCTTTATTTACTTTCCATTTTCATTTCCCCCACCAGATGCTGTAAAAAGCCCTGTAAATAGTCAAATGTCATTCATGCAAAGTGTCAAAAGTCATGAAAAATTCCCTGTAAAATGGCAGTGGCATCAATTTGGTGCCAGTGCTGAGCCCTGAAAGTGTAAATTCAAGTGTCAAATGTCCTGTAAAATGTCAATTGGGGTGAGTAACACACTGGGGCTGGGGGCGGCCAGCCATTCCAAGCACTAACGATGGCAAAAAAATCAAAAGTTCGAAAATGTTTTTGAATTTTGCAAACAAAATTATGGTGCTACATTTGCACACAACGGCAAAATGTTTGCAAAATACAGAAGAATGCAGGCACCAAGGCTACCTTTGCTCAAAAATGTTCCATAACATGTTTTACAATGCTTTTGTGCAAAAAAAACAGACAACAAAAACCAATATAAAAATTCTAGACGATTGCAGTTTTATTATGTCTTAAAGAAAATACTGGAACACTTTCAAGTAAATGTGGCCTTGGCACCAGCATTTTTGTTACTGTTTTCTTGAAAACTTTGAAAGAAATATATATTTTTATCTACCTATTTTTTGTTGTCTGTTTTTTTTGCATAAAAGCATTGAAAAAAAAGTCATAAAACATTTCCAAGTTAAAGTAGTTTTGGCGCCAGCATTTTTGTGTGTATTTTCTTCAAGACGGAAAGAAATGGCAGTTGTTTAAATTATTTATATTTATTTTTGATGTCTGTTTTTTTGCACAAAAGCATTGAAAAACATGTCATAAAACATTTCCAAGTTAAAGTAGTTTTGGCGCCAGCATTTTTGTGTGTATTTTCTTCAAGACGGAAAGAAATGGCAGTTGACTAAAATATTTATATTTATTTTTGATGTCTGTTTTTTTGCACAAAAGCATTGAAAAACATGTCATGAAACATTTCCAAGCTAAAGTAGTTTTGGCGCCAGCCTTTTTGTGTGTATTTTCCTTAAGTCGGGAAGAAACACCAAACCGACTAAAATAATTATATCTACTTTTTGTTTTCTGTTGTTGTTTTTTGCACAAAAGCATTGAAAAACATGTTATTGAACATTTCTGAGCAAAAGTAGATTTGGTGCCAACAGTTGTGTAAGTATCTTCCAAACAAAATTATTGTGCGACATTTGCACACAATGGCAAAATGATTGCAAAATACAGAAAAATGCTGCTACTTTTGTTCAAAAATGTTCAATAACATGTTTTACAATGATTTTGTGCAAAAAAACTGACAATAAAAACAAATATAAATATTCTAGATGATAGCGGTTTCTTTCTGTCTTAAAGGATAATACTCACAAACATGCTGATGCTAAGTCTACTTCTGCTAGGAAATGTTCTACAACATGTTTTTCAATGCTTTTGTGCTAAAAACAGACATCAAATATAAATATGAATATTTTACTCAACTACCATTTCTTTCTGTTTTGCAAAAAACACTCACAAACATGCTGGCGCCAAGTCTACTTTTGCTCGCAAATGTTCTACGACATGTTTTTCAATGCTTTTGTGCAAAAAAACAGACATCAAAAATAAATATAAATATTTTACTCAACTGCTGTTTCTTTCCATCTTAAAGAAAACTCAAAACACAGAAAGTGGTTTTTTTAAGAAATTCCCCATACGCAGACATAAAAATTCGAACAATTACGTAGATGTATATGTGTTTATAGGCATATATAACTGTATATACACATCCCTTCCCTAACATCACTTGATCATCACTTTGAACGTGTGTTATGCAGTGTACAGATCACAAACTGCGGTATTTGTCATGTACGTTCTCTCTACACTCAATTTAGGGGGGGGGGTATTTCGAGGGGGGGGTTATTATTTCCTCAGCCGAATTTTAGGGGGGGGGGTATTTCGAGGGGGGGGGTTAATTCAAGGGGGGATAATTCGAGGTAATACGGTATACGTAAAAGCGAGTACAGCTACTTTTTTCAAAGTATACATAAACGTATTTACTCAGTACTCGAGTATATGTAATTATTGAGTAAACGTAAATACATTTTATCAATGGTGATGACATTTTACAGGGTCTTTTACACAGCAAAAAATGGGTGTGTGGATGCGCGGTGAAGCGTCGGGAAGTGTCTTCACGCCAACACTTCCCGAACGCTTCACCAAGCATGTCAGCGCTTCCACACACTCACGAAAAAATGCGTGAAGGCACTTCACGCTTCTTAATATCGCGCTCCCACGCAAATTTATACGCGGGGGAAGCGTGTGGAAGCGTGTGGAAGCGCGCCGCTTCACGCGCATCCAGCCCGCTTCCACACGCTTCACGGATCTATTTTTTGCTGTGTTACACTTTACAGGGTTCAATACATTTTACAGTGTGATTTACAAGGTCTGGAAGTGCCTTGTTGTCTTTTCACATAATTCACAGCCAATGGCAATTTCGATCGAAAACCCAGGCGCACTGAAATCGAAACGCAGGCAATAAACTGCGAACGAAAATACAGGTGCACTGCGAATGAAAATGCACACAAATTGCAAACGAAAATCTTTAATATTCAATGGAACCACTTCTGTAAATATGTACATAGCCGTGTAGTCACTCTATAAATATGTTCCACGTTGAATCCTCCAATTCTATTGGGACTGATCAAAACCTCCAATTCGATTGGGAACAGATCCAAACCTCCAATTCGATTGGGAACCGGTCCAAAACTCCAATTCGATTGGGAACCGGTCCAAAACTCCAATTCGATTGGGAACCGGTCCAAAACTCCAATTCGATTGGGAACAGATCCAAACCTCCAATTCAATTGGGAACAGATCCAAACCTCCAATTCAATTGGGAACCGGTCCAAAACTCCAATTCGATTGGGAACAGATCCAAAACTCCAATTCAATTGGGAACCGGTCCATAACTCCAATTCGATTGGGAACCGGTCCATAACTCCAATTCGATTGGGAACCGGTCCAAAACTTCAATTCAATTGGGAACAGATCCAAACCTCCAATTCGATTGGGAACCGGTCCAAAACTCCAATTCAATTGGGAACCGGTCCAAACCTCCAATTCGATTGGGAACAGATCCAAACCTCCAATTCAATTGGGAACAGATCCAAACCTCCAATTCAATTGGGAACAGATCCAAACCTCCAATTCAATTGGGAACAGATCCAAACCTCCAATTCGATTGGGAACCGGTCCAAAACTCCAATTCGATTGGGAACCGGTCCAAACCTCCAATTTGATTGGGAACAGATCCAAAACTCCAATTCAATTGGGAACCGGTCCATAACTACAATTCGATTGGGAACCGGTCCATAACTCCAATTCAATTGGGAACCGGTCCAAAACTCCAATTCGATTGGGAACATATCCAAAACTACAATTCAATTGGGAACCGGTCCATAACTCCCATTCGATTGGGAACAGATCCATAACTTCCACTGTTCCACTTCCACTTCCATAATCAACTAAAAAATCAGCTTTGAACACATTTGATGTTTCTAGTGTGAGTCATTCATGATATCTATCAACTGTGGTTGACCTCATTCTAGAAAACTCCAATGTATTAAAAGCTGATTTATGAGTTTTTTGACATTTTGGTTGAAAACTAGCGTGACTATGTTTGTCGCTTTCTGTCTGTTAAAATGTCACTTTCAATGCCACTTTAAACATGTTTTCAATAAACATGTACTTTCAAAAAATATACGAGTAAGTGAGTACATTTTTCACGTTTTTCTCTGAAAATTTTCACTCTGAAAAAATAAACCCCCGGGGAATAATTCTAGGAAATACGGTATGTAACGAATCATAAATAATGTATAAATAAAGTGTTTTCTTATAAAACATAACATTCACAAATTTACATATCTTTTGCCCATTTTCACCTACAAATATTCCTATTTTCAGCTTTTTTAGTAATGTACGATCTCATCACAGTTGCTATACATACTAAACTTTTTCAAAAGTACCCATACTGGTAAATACTTTCATTCTACTTTACATTTGGCACTTTGCATGAGAATTGACAATTGACTTTGCAATGGACTTTACATTTGACACTTAGTTTACACTAAATGCTACTCAATAAGTGCTTTTGAAGGAAGTACATCATTTTTTCAATGCACTAGCTACATTTCCACAAAATTGTTTTTTTTACTGTTTGATGTCAAATCTCTCATTGACAGTATTATAGGTTTCTCAACTTTTTATTTTATGTTGGAAATGGCAGTGTACTAGTATACACAAATGCCCATTACGCACATTTTCCCGTTTTTTCACTTGACACTTTTTCAAGTCATTTTCAGATATGAGTGAAGTGAAAAAACGTTTTGCAATGACATTGGTGAACTTTTTTCACTTCACTCATATCACTCTAAAAATTATCAAGTGAAAAAAATGGTGAAAAATGGCTATTTTTGACCGTTTTTTCACTTGACACTTTTTCAAGTGATTTTGAGATATGAGTGAAGTGAAAAAAGTTCACTACTGTCATTGTGCAACTTTTTTTCACTTCACTCATATCTGAAAATCACTTGAAAGTGTCAAGTGGAAAAATGGGAAAATGTGTGTGATGGGCATTTGTGCGTAATAGGCCTGCCCCGTTGGAAATCTGCCTGCTGGAATTTTAATTTTATTTGATATTTCAACGTGTTCGGACAACAATGACTAAACATGTAGGTATTCAATAAGCTTTTATGTGAAGACTATTTACTGTATGTA
The DNA here is from genome assembly GCA_964036195.1 of Sphaerolaimus hirsutus. Classification (NCBI taxonomy): domain Eukaryota; kingdom Metazoa; phylum Nematoda; class Chromadorea; order Monhysterida; family Sphaerolaimidae; genus Sphaerolaimus; species Sphaerolaimus hirsutus. The sequence continues at coordinate 23,246,098 of OZ038453.1, read as the reverse complement.
GGCACAATGTCACAACTGCTACTTCAACTCTCTCTTCAAAAATATAACTTGCTGCAAAGTCTTATCACTCAAATTCAAACACCAATTTGTCCCAACTAAAGTAGGTCAGCACCAGAAGCACTACAAGGTATACAGAGCATATTCAAAGCAAAAAAATCGGGCATTCGTTTCAGCCAACTTTCATCAAAATTTTATCGCATCATTTTTGCATTATTTTTATAGTGTGATACATTTGCAACAAATACCACCAAATACCCACATACCATAGTTCAAAAAATACTTACGCTGGCTTGATCATTGTCTTTGTTACATTTTTACTCTCTTTTTTACCCTATCGAAATGACTTGGAATAGCAGCCGGGTCCACGTCCCCCAAGTCGGACATTTTGCATTTTTCTCATGCAAAATGACAGAGTGCTGCTGTGTAGTGTTGGAAAAGGGCGCCACTCACGTACAATGTAAAATGTGTCGAAAGACATGTAAAATCCCAAACATCCAATTAATCATAATTTATTTTCGATTTTACGCGGCATTTTACTTAACTCTTGATACTTCACATGACATTTTACAGTGCTCTGGAAAGTTAAATCCGGACAAATAAGTCATTTGAAGTCACTGCAGCGATTGAAACAAATTGGCAAAAAAAATTTTTTACTGTTTTTCAAAGAAACTGGGTCCAAGTGTAGTTTTTCTTAGAATGTGCATCATTTATGAATGATTTCACTAGTATGCTACATTTGCAAAACACTTTTTTGAAGCTTATGGAAATAGTTATACTCGGCGGACATCACACTTAGTATGGAAACATACCATAACCCATCTGAATAATGAACCAAAAATTGTACAGTTTTTTATCATCAATATTTCGTTTTAACTGTGGCATAATTTATTATGAAATTTATCACAGGATTGTATTCAGTAAATTATGGTAAAATTCTGCACATGCTTTGCTGTCCGCCGGGTATATTATTGTGTTCACAATAGATATATCAACATGTCCCCCAGAATTCCAGTTCATGGGATTATCATCAAATCACTTTTTCTCATATCTGTGAATTGAGTGCTTAAGTCTAGCGTACAAATTCGCGTAATTCAAGCGCAAGTTTTTACAGGATCAGGTGCCAGTTCCGCAAAATGAGAAGTGAGAAGTGAATTGGCAAAAGCGGAGTAAAAAATATATAAATAAAAAGTAATTCCCTTCGCTTTTGCCAATTTCCTTTTCAATTCACTTGCCATTTCACTTTGCCTTTGAGCTTTTACTTTGCCTTTGGCATTTCACTTCTCACGTCTCATTTAGCGGAACTGGCCCCTGGGGTGGGGTCTATTCCAGGGGTCAATTCCGCAAGTGTAGTTGCCAATCAACACTGGCGCCACTCACGTATCATTTAAAATGTGTCAAAAGTCATGTAAAATCCATAACATCCAGTAAAACATAAAAGAAGATTTTGTATTTTACACAGCATTTTACTTGACTTTTGTTATCCATGCACAAAATACTTTCACTATAATTCCACTTTCATAATACTTTCACTATAATTTCACTTTTGTTATCCATGCACACGGTTACATATGTACAAAATGGCTGTCATATTACTGACCCCAAATGCACTGCCAAATGCTATGTAAACTGCATACAACTTTGATTTTTTCATACACCTAAATATTGATCAAAACTTTGAGCCCTGAAATGTGTAAAGTCAAGTGTCAAATGTCATGTAAAATGTCAATTAAAGCAAAAAAGAAAAAATTTATTAGTGTTATTTTGACACTTTGTCACACAATTGACAATTTGCATGCCATCTGCATGAATGTTGACACTTCTCGGAGTGCGTGTCTAAATATATTTACATGCGACAGCTGTCCGCTTTCCCCTATTTACGCGCGTTAAAACACACACTGCGTTTATATACACAACAAGCGTTGGCGCGCGGCCAGCTGAGTTAGGTATGGCAGTACACACTGCATACACAGCGTTGGCGCGCGGCCAGCTGAGTCCAGCTGGTTACTGTATTATCGATTGCCCATGTTTTGCGTGCCTTTTGCTATTGGCACCGTGCCAATTATTTCTCTATTTTCCAGTTGTCACTTTTGTTGGAAGTGAATTCAAATGCTTTTTGGCAGATAAATATGTGACTCAATTTTAGTTTCAATCACTAATTTAAGTCAATCAGGGAAAGTGCGCAATCACTTTAAGATTTGTTCGTTAGGTTGTTTTATGCGTTTTTGTGTCTTTAGAGATCATGTTTGATAGAACCCTCTTTTACCAGGGGCCAGTCCTGCACTCTGTAAGTAGGTAATGTGAATGTAAAATGTCAAAAATTTGTCAAGAGTCGTGTGAATATTGTGCCTGCGCACACTACCTTTACCACAAAATTTTGGAGATTTCACAAATCAGCTAAGAACGCAGTTGAGTTTTCTACAATGAGGTGGCCGTCAACTACAGTTGACGGATATTAAAAATGACTCCTTGTGGAAAACTCAAACACGTTCAAAGCTCATTTATGAGTTTTCGAAATTTCGTGTGAAAACTAGTGTGTGCGGGGCCATTTTGAGTCTTTTGTCGTGTGACTCTTTCGCATTTATCGGAAATTTGACATGGCACTTGGGAAATCTTATCGCAACGATTTTATTTCAACAAATTTTTTCGTATTTTGTGCCTGATTTGGGAAAGTTTCTTACAGCCCTGCCATTTTTCCAGGTTTCGCATGACAACACTATTATTTCGGCAGCCCGATACCAAAATCGGTTGCAACCCGCCGTTTGTCGGGCAGACACTTCTCGCCCGTTCCGCATGCACGCACATGGTTAGTGTTTTGGCTTATTTAACTGGGTCCACAAGTTTCGTAGAGCGGGGGGGGGGGGGGAGGTTATTTGTATGTATATTTACATACATATACAGCGTTCCATGGTGCTGGCGCCAACGCCAATGGCGCCATGGCGTGGCGCCTACTAATGGCGCCAGCGCCATGGTGCCATTCCGCCACTCTGTAGGTAAAATTTTAGGGGGGGGGTTGAGCCGGCGTTAGGGGGGGGGGGGGGTTGAGCCGTTGAGCACTCCGTTTGCCGGCCTCCGTAAACAAGCAGCCCCCCCCCCCAGCTCAAAAATCCTGGATATGTCCCTGGTTCAACTTGCACTGTTGAAGTCACGAATGTTTGATGGAAGTCAATATATTTATGTACGATGCTACTTCATACTCCACATCTATTTTTGGGCTATCAGGGACGTGACTAGTGTCCAATGAGATCCCGATCCCGAATCCCGAAATATTTCGGGATTTCGCGGTCTTGATCCCGAAGACCCAATCCCGATCCCGAAAAGTAAATCCCATCTGAATCCTAGACGTGGCCAGTATTTTTGAGCGGGGGGGGGGGGCGGATTGTATACAGAGCCCGGTGAACGGGGGGTGCCGAAATTTCGCCCCTGTTTAACGAGTGGAGTCGCTCCCCTCGCTACGTCCTTGATGGCTGTATTTATAAAACGTTTTCTATAAAAAACTCTTTAAAAACCTGCGCTTCCATCCCCCATATCTCCAACGAAATTTTCTGTCCTAAAACTCCGTTATCACTTCCAGCTACCTGTTCAAGCTGTGTTCCAGATGGAGATTCTCTCTACGTTGGATGATGATAAATATTTATGATGATTTCGCGCTAGATTTCGCGCGAAATGCCATTTATGAGCGTTACGGACATGCCCATCAGAACAAATTAGCTAATTTGTGGGTCGGTTTGTGTGGGGGATGCTCCATGACAGCGCAGAATATGATTTTGGACCGATTTCAAAGCGATTTCAGGGGCTCCCGGGGGGTGGGTGGAGGGGTTTACTCCCCAATCGCCCAGCTATATATGTATCTATCGATATAAAGGTTTTTTCAGGGTGTAGTTTTTCTTGAATACTGTATTTCTTCTAATAGAAGGGCTGGGCTCCAATACAAGGCGTCTTCAATAGAAGGAATACTTTTTTGACTTTTGTGCTACGTAATAAATATAGAAGGGTGTCTCCAATATAAGTGTGTGTTAAAAAGTTTAGGCTATCTACTTCCAACTTATTCTGTAGGTGCGATTGCCATGGTGAAATGAGGTCGACAACATAGTTGTTAAAACGTATTTACTTTTACTCGATAAATACGTATACTCAAATACAGAGTAAATACCTTTACGTTTCCTCCGAAATACAGCATTTTATATGGTTCGTTACATATCCACACAATTGTCGTGCAAACTAGTTTTCAACTGAACCTTTAAAAACTAATAAATATCATTCTAGAAAAAGCAAATCTCAAATGCATTTAAAGCTGATTCATGAGAAAAAATAGAAGGGCGCCCTTCTATTAGAAGAAATACGGTAGTTCCTGCCTGTTGCTTGATCATAAATATCTTGAATGAACCAACTCTGGGGAATCATTTGAGAAAACGCGACGTGTAACTACAGATTTTCGCTGTTCTTATTTATGTTTGTGTTAGCCGCCTTCGTTGCTCTGTGTGTGTATTTATTTGATGTAAAACCTTCGATTTTAATTCGCTCAGCCACAACTGCGTGCGGCGTGGCAGGTGTTTTTTTCTTTGTGCCGCTGAGGCGTCAACGAATCCAGGCCGACCTCCGGCGCTGTGAATGACGGCCCCCAGCGCGTTTGTTGTCTTTTTTTCCTGATTTTAATCGCTGCAAAATACCATATTTGCTTGAATAATTCCTCTAGGGAACTATTTTTTCGTCGGACTATTTGAGGGGGGACTATTAGAGGACAGGGAAATGTTTCAAGGGAGGAATCATTATTTCGTCAAAATTTTCAGGCGCGTTTCTATTATCTCATGGCACGAAATATTCTTTAAACAACAAATAAATAAATAGATAAATACATCCCATTTTTGTTCAAATTGCACACAACATAAATATATCTTCATGGAGAATTATGCAAGGGGGGATTTTTTCTTCCTCTAATCTTTTCTTCAGGGGGGAATAATTCATGCGGGGGAATTTTTCACGCAAATATGATAAGTGGTGTCAACGACTGAACCTCAATTGAGCCGCAGCAATTTTATCGGCTGTTTTGTGACAATTACGTGGTTTTCATTTCTTTTGAGTTGTTTTCAATGGAATGCCGTGATAGTTGATATTTTGGCTTACTGGAACTTGTAAATAACTTATAAACTTGTTTGAAAGTAAACATGTAACTAAAACAAATTTTCGTTAACAAGGTCACTTTGAAGTTGAAGTAAAGTGCTAAATTGTAAGTGTTGTGCTCAAATAGCCCCCCCCCCCCGTTGGCGCAGTGGGAATAGAACATGGCCATTTGAATTGCACCCATCTGTGGCTTCATGTGCTCACAATTCGCAGGTATCAACAAGGAGTGCAGGGCCGTGCTGTCAATTGGCGCTGCGCACACTAGTTTACTGCCAGTGAACTCGGATTCAGGTAAACTTGTAAATCAGATTTGAGCGTATTTGAGTTCACAGACCGCCCACTTTACAGTGAAATCTACCATATCGAATCTGAAAAGAAAACAGGAAAATAGTTCTGTGATATTTTGAAGAATTTGCTCCAGATAGATATTTGGGTTTTGTAGATATTTAGCTGGAACTGTTTTTGGGGGTATCCCCTACTAGACCCCTGCAGTGAATTTGTTCCAAAATTTGTCAAGTGTCTTTATTCATAAAATTATGCTAATATTCTGTGTAAAGCATGCGGTCCGTGAGTATATCACTTATGTTCGTTCGCATTTTTTGTCTATTTTCGCTGACGCCATTTGAGGGCACCAAAAGGCGCTGCGCCATGGCGACGTCACCCCTCTCACCTGGCGCTTTTCCATCACTACTAGCATATAAAGTTTCCATTGCCACTGTTAATGAAAAAGAAATTTCCATTGCCCTTATTCACTGTGTCTATGGCCCATACACACTAGTTGACATCAAAATTTGTGTCAACTGAATTCAACTAAATTTGGGGTTATTATGTGATTTCAAATTTTCTTTGTGATAGAGTTCATTGTTTCTGTGAGGTGCCACACACGCTGGATGTCAACTGTTTCGGTGTCAACTCGATCTAGTTCAATTTAGGTAGCAGAACAATTTTCAAGTGCACGTGCGGCAACGTCGAAGAGGAATATATTTGCCATGTGCATTCACTTGAAAATCATCCTGCGACCTAAATTGAACTAAAATCGAGTTGACACCGAAACAGTTGACATCCAGCGTGTGCGGCGCCTTACACGTGGTGCTTTAAAAGATTGTTTATTTTGATGTAGGAGACATTCAGTTGACACGAATTTGCGATGTCAACTAATTTGTGTGGGCTCTATGCGTCTGATTTTTGGTTTCTTTTTAACACTGCGGGACTTCCTCTAATCATTTTTCGAAAATCATTCGAAGAAGTGCAATACATACATATTTTCGTTTTTCCCCTTGATTTTTGTCAAGCCCCATCCGTTGTGCCGTGCTTGTATTCAATTCTTTTTTTCGTTTTCCCGTGCGACATGGCGGAAAATTTGAATTCGTTGCCGCGCCGCAGCAGCATGAATAAATCCGGAGACGGCCCCCGACACGTTAGTAATATTGCTTGGCGTTTCTCCACTTTTTGCTGTGCGCGCCGCTGGCTGCGGGCGCGGTGCAGTGTCTCGGAAAAGCGTTCGGAGTAGTGATGTAAAAGCGCCATGGCGCTGACGCCTGGCGCTAGCGCCAAAGCAAAAAGCGCCATGGCGCTTTTGGCGCTATTTTGCTGTAGCGCTTGGCGCCATGCTCATGAAAAGCGCTTTTGGCGCTTGGCGCTAATTTTGACCGGCGCCAGGGACAAAATGCCTGGCGCTTGGCGCTAGCGCCAGAGCAAAATGTGCCGTGGCGCTTGGCGCCAAACTTCTGGCGCTTTTCACATCACTAGTTCGGAGCTATTTTTTTGCTTTGGCGCTGCGGGTTTGTCAGTGCCTCTGCGCTAGCGCGCGCACGCGTATTTGCGACATTGGCCATGTGAAATCACGAACAAAATGTGAAAGTGAACGAATAACGAGTATTCTACATGACTTTTGACACTTTACATGACATTTTACAGGGTCTGGGAGTGGCACCAGTCCATCAATGAACACAATTGAGAAGAAAATGCTATTTTCTTGCTGTTTTTCAATGAAACCAAAATGATTTCACTAGTGTGTGACATATCCACAAAATGGTCATTTTGGAAACTTATGGAATTTGTAATGGAAACTTATGGAATTCGTGTACCTATTTTCGCACTTTCTGTCTGGAAAAATGTCATTTTCTGTCCCCTTAAAATATATTTTTCATACTCGCGTACTTTCAAAAAGTATGCAAGTGAGTACCGGTATTTTTTCGGGAGGAAACATAAACGTATTTACGCAGTACGCGTTTATGCGTATTTTTTGAGTAAATGTAAATATGTTTTAACAACTATGGGTGTAGCGCCCAAATCGGTCAGCAATCTATTGATCTATCACTGTTTATCAATATTGCTATCTATATAGACCAAATTACTCGAGACCAATAATCAAACGCACATTCCTTATTTTGTTCGATCGATTACAGCAGTATTCCTCAAATCCTAGGAAAAAACAAAACAACTTTTCGGTGTTACCGTCAACGATGGGTGAGTTCTCAAAATAAAAACATATTCTGTATTTTGAGTTTTTCAAAAATGAATATCAGTGTTTTGAGTTTTTTTCACGAAAAAAACTTGAGTTTCTCTGTTTTATTTCTGTTTTTTGAAAAAAGTTGAGTTTTTTGGTAAAAACTCAAGTTTTTTTTATAGTTAAAAACGCGTGGCGCTTCTAGATGCATGATGGGTTTACATGCGTAACGACACAGCGCCATGTTAAAGTAGTGCACACTTGAAGATAACAAATTCACGCTGCCACTCGGGTACCAACTTTCCATCTTTCCATTTCGGTTTTCCGCGGGACAAATTTTTACCTTCCCACCTTCCCGCAGCTGAAAATTTTTACCTTCCCATTTTTCGCAAGTTTTTTTTTGTTGACACTCTAGCAGCCATGCAAAAGTTTATTGAAATTGATTCCTTCTGATGCAATTTGCTGTTCTGTTAAATGTCCTTCCTGCAGCTTTTAACATTGCGATTCACATGGATCAAATTGACACCGACAAAAACTTTTCATTAAAAATTTACATGTTATGTTAAGTTCTCACTTTATTTCTCAGTTGAATTTAAAAAAATATCGCCAATAAAAGAACTCGTGAGACACCATTGGATGTGCATATGTTATGCTCCTAATTTTCCAATTTCATTCATTAATTAGACAACTGGAGAATAAATACATGAATTAATACAATTATTTAAAAATAAATCACGCGTTATAAATCTAAGAAATTCTGTCAAAAAAACCTGCAATAAAATCAGTAATTCAAAGCACCATTATCACAAATATTTCCGACAGCACATTGACATCACACCTCCCCAACCAAAAATACCGAAAAAATGATAAAATAAATTAGACTGGGGTTGGAAGATATATTGTATCGAATATTGACTATTTATCGTAAATATCGATATCGATATAGCGGGTCCATATGGATGACAATGTCGAATACATATATTTTCAGAAAAAATATAGGATATCGATATCGAAGCTCATATCGTCGCAACCCTAATGGCGCACCGCACACTGCAAAGTGTAACGGGAAGTTCGGACGATTTTTGCGTGGGTGGAATTCAAAGGCGGAATTAAAAAAGAGGGGTGGAATTAAAAATTGTCCGAACCGACCCAAATTTCAGTAGGTTTTTAGATGTGTCGTAAATTAAATCGTCCGAACTGACTTTATAATTCTGCCCGGGCGGAAATTCAAACGTCCGGACCCGATCGTTACACTTTGCAGTGTGCGGTGCGCCAATAGACCCAAAACCTCCAAAATCACTGCAAACTACCAGCTCTCACCAAATTTCTTTTCCTCGCTTCATCAAAGTTAAAATCACTGTCACTACTTTGTGTGACATAGGCGGAATATTGTCTCTGGTGATTATTTGGCATTGTGCCAGCTTTCTGTCCCACTGAAGATTTCTGCTGCTGACTGCTAGTGGATGTTTTCTGGGAGAGAAAAATGGGATCACATTGCAGATTTTTGAATGGATTTTCAACTTGTGCCAATAGCCGCAGATGGACAAGTGATAATATAAATGGTAAGTGCTAAGTAAAGATGACAAAACCCTCTGGAATTAAGTGTTTGAATTGTTTTTTTCTTCTTTTGTAAATGACTACCGTATTTCCTCGAAATACTCCCCTCAAAATGGGCACTATGAATTTGTGGTCCGTGAAATGCATAACCGACGTTCAAAACACTTACTGTGTTACGTTAGAACATCGTTTATACCATCTACATCCTTATATAAAGCTGTAAAAACTTATAAATGATAGTTATTGTCGCATTTTTCACGTTTTTCTCTCAAAATTTTCACTCTGAAAAAATAGACCCCCGTGGGGTAATTCGAGGAAATACGGTATTCTATTTTTTAATAATTTTTGACATTTGACAAATTTTTATACCGTTTTGCATGACGTTTGACACTTCACAGGTGACAACATGAACTGTTGACATATGCTCTGTTCAAAACGTGTATACTCGGCGGACCGCAAAGTATGCGCCCAAAATTATTTATGTCTTTGTCGAGAACGCGCGAGCTGGATATGCAATTTCACAAAAAGAAAAATATTTTAAAAAAAGAAAAGGCGGAGTCGCGTACAAATGAGGGATGTTTTTTCCCGAAACGTTTTTTCTTTTTTTTGCTGGAATTATTTTTATTTTTCAATGATGACATCATGATTGAGTGGTTCCTTCAGAAAAAATGCATAGCGTGCGGTCAGCCGAGTATAACAATAAATTTACTATTACGGCCAATTTTCTGAATTTGCACCAAATATCTGTAAACACGATTTGCAAATACAACATACAGAGATGTTAATAAGATGATACGGGCCTGTGCCTCTGTGCATGTTTACCCGCTGTGCATGTAGGGTTCAAACGGGATCCCGATCCCGATCCCGGATCCCGTGAAATTCCGGGATTTACCAGTCCCGATCCCGATCCCGAAACCCCAATCCCGATCCCGAAATCTCAAAAATACCAATCCCGATCCCGATCCCGAAAATTTTCAAATCCCGATCCCGATCCCGAGAAACTCCCAAGTCCGGGATCCCGATCCCGGAAAAATTAGTGAAATTATAAGAAGTGAAATAATGACGTTTTTGCATGCAAAAAAAGTGGATGCAAACCCCCAGCGTCAATTTTATGCCACTTTTCTGGCATCCAACAGTGTTTTGAGACCTTTATGAACAACTGTGAATGCCAGAAAAATGGCCAAAATCTCTATCCCTAGAACCCAATCCCGATCCCGGAAAAATGCCTATCCCAATCCCGATCCCGTGACCCCAATCCCGGCCAATCCCGATCCCGATCCCGAAATCTCAAAAAACCAATCCCGATCCCGATCCCGAAACCCCAATCCCGATCCCGATCCCGATCCCGAAATCTCAAAAAGTGAATCCCGATCCCGATCCCGAAAAGTCAATCCCGTTTGAACCCTATGTGCATGTCGGGGGTATTCTAGATTTTGACCCTCCAGGGGGTTGGATATATCGCTAATCACTCCTTTGGAAGGATAGATAGCTGGAAAAAATTTAGGGGGTTTGGGGGTTCAATATATAGGCTTTTTTGTGATGTAGTAAAAAAGGTCAAAAAATCGCAAAAAGTAGGTGAAAACTACTCAAAATGGGTATATACCGTATTACCTCGAAATACCCCCAGGGGGTTTATTATTTCGCCAGCAAAATTTGAGGGGGGGATAATTCGAGGGGGGGGTTTATTCGAGGGGGGGGGGGTCTATTATTTCGCCAGAAATTTTCAGAAATTCCGCATACTCAGACGTAGAAAAATCAAGCGTGTACATAGACGTATATGTGTTTTTAGGCATATATAACTGTATATACACATAAACCCTTCCCTAACATCACTCAATCATCAGTCTTAACGTGTGTTCTGACTTGTACAGATCACAAACAGCGGTATTTGTCATGTACGTTCTCTTTACACTCAATTTTAGGGGGGGGGGGGTATTTCGAGGGGGGGGGTATTATTATTTCCTCAGCCGAAATTTAGGGGGGGTATTTTGAGGGGGGGTTAATTCAAGGGGGGGATAATTCGAGGTAATACGGTAAGCACATATACTACAAAAAATAGCTGAAAAAAGACAATAAAACACATGAACTAGTGATTTTGAAGGTAAAAAATCTATAAAAAGGTATGGAAATTAGCGATTTTGAATGAAAATAAGGGTCAACATGCACACCGGGTAAACATGCACAGAAGGCCTCAGTCGATGATACTTATATTGTTAGTATTTTTCAACGTATTTCAAATTTCTTCCTTTCATTCGGTATATTGAAATCGTCAAAAATTCCGCCTAAAAACAAAAAAATCTTCAATTACCCCCTCCCTAAAAAAAGAAAACAACAAACCTTTGCACTTTTTCCTTGTAACTTATTTGACCCACCCTGTAAATAGGCAAAGTTGGCACCACTTTTAGTACAGGGTGACCCAGTTAGAGAATTGGAATTTTGTCTGGCCGAAATTTGCTGCTGCATGACAATTTGGCCATGTTGGATTATCGGCGATTTTTGGCGCGATTCCAACTCGTTCAAACTGCCATCTGGAAAATTTCTGGTTTCATCACAAATCGTTTTTCATTATTGTTTTTAAAAGGATTTGAAAATATGGGGTTGTTTTTAAAAAAACTAAAAGTGGAAGTTGTACAGGTGTCTCCTAGGGGGGCTGCCCCTCTCAAATCCGCCAGCTATCTATCTATCTCGGAGGCCGCTCAGCTATCTATCTATCCCGGAGACAAAATGTTTGGCTATCTAAATACCCCCAAAATCGGCCAGCTAGCTACCTTTCTGGAGCGATTTTTGAGAAATTTCATCCCAATTTTCGCTCAAAATCGTTAATTTTACTACCATTTTATACTTTTTCACCTTCAAAATCGCGGCTTTTGCCTATACACGTGTTTATATACCTATTTTGGCAACTTTTAACCTGTTTTTAGTGATTTTTTCCCCTTTCTGCCTTCTATGCATTGCAAATCCTATATATTTTGCCCCCGCGAGCCCCCCAGAAAATTTTCCAGCTATCTATCCCTCTGGAGGAGCTATTTGCTATCTATCCAGCCCCCGCGAAGGCCAAAATCTTGGAGACCCCTGAAGTTGTATATTTAGTCGTAAATAGTTGTAAAAGTGTAAAGTATGAAAATAGTGTAAATAGTGTAAAGTATGAAGATGTATATTTAGTCGTATGTAAAAGAGGTCGTTAAAAAACGTTTTTTTTTCCTATCCCTATCACAGAGTGCATTTCACTATAAAGTGTGTAGTTAGTCGAAATATATAGCTACATAAACCCCCCAAAAATCCTAGGCCCAAAAAGCTAATCCAACCAACCCAAAACTGGCACACCGCCAACACTAAATTGCTTTCTCTCCTGCGTGCGGTCCTTTACATCATAAGCCCCGCCTTCTTTACACCCAGTCATTTTCCTTTCGCTCGACTGTCCACTTTGTTCCAGAGCTTTATATAGCTCAACTAAATGCGCTTGATGTCTTTGGCTCAGTGCCAATAAAGCGTCATATTTCGCGTCTGAAGCCGCTAGGCGTTCGGCGTTTGCGTTTCGTTCGTTTGTGGATATTTGACGGAGATTTCCCAGCTGCGAGGGGCGGGGGGGGGGGGGGGGGTTGAAAACTCACTAATTAGCTTTGAACGCATTTGAGTTCACTGGAATGAGGTGTCCGTCAACTACAGTTAACGTAGATTTAAAAAAAAACGAAAAAATTCCACCAACATCTCTGACATATCCGAGCATTTGCGAGTGCAAATCCAGAGCTTGTTGCGTCATTGCGGCGCAGCGGTTTTTCTCTCGAGTGAGTGCGCGCTCAGCCGATGCTAACTGGGAAGATAAAAATATAAATAATGCAAAAAATATTGTTGTTGTACAAAAAATGAGAATGCCATACCTAATTTGATCAACAGTAAGACCCGGGGGCTGTCCCGCACCATGTGAAGCGTAGTGATGTTAAAGGCACCGGGCAAAATGGCACCGCATCGCACCGGCACCTTTGCCAACGCATGAAAAGGGCACCTGGCACCCTGGGGCACCGGCCAGAAAATGGCACCGCACCGCACCGGCACCTTTGCCAACGCATGAAAAGGGCACCTGGCACCCTGGGGCACCGGCCAGAAAATGGCACCGCACCGCACCGGCACCTTTGCCAACGCATGAAAAGGGCACCTGGCACCCTGGGGCACCGGCCAGAAAATGGCACCGCACCGCACCGGCACCTTTGCCAACGCATGAAAAGGGCACCTGGCACCCTGGGGCACCGGCCAGAAAATGGCACCGCACCGCACCGGCACCTTTGCCAACGCATGAAAAGGGCACCTGGCACCCTGGGGCACCGGCCAGAAAATGGCACCGCACCGCACCGGCACCTTTGCCAACGCATGAAAAGGGCACCTGGCACCCTGGGGCACCGGCCAGAAAATGGCACCGCACCGCACCGGCACCTTTGCCAACGCATGAAAAGGGCACCTGGCACCCTGGGGCACCGGCCAGAAAATGGCACCGCACCGCACCGGCACCTTTGCCAACGCATGAAAAGGGCACCTGGCACCCTGGGGCACCGGCCAGAAAATGGCACCGCACCGCACCGGCACCTTTGCCAACGCATGAAAAGGGCACCTGGCACCCTGGGGCACCGGCCAGAAAATGGCACCGCACCGCACCGGCACCTTTGCCAACGCATGAAAAGGGCACCTGGCACCCTGGGGCACCGGCCAGAAAATGGCACCGCACCGCACCGGCACCTTTGCCAACGCATGAAAAGGGCACCTGGCACCCTGGGGCACCGGCCAGAAAATGGCACCGCACCGCACCGGCACCTTTGCCAACGCATGAAAAGGGCACCTGGCACCCTGGGGCACCGGCCAGAAAATGGCACCGCACCGCACCGGCACCTTTGCCAACGCATGAAAAGGGCACCTGGCACCCTGGGGCACCGGCCAGAAAATGGCACCGCACCGCACCGGCACCTTTGCCAACGCATGAAAAGGGCACCTGGCACCCTGGGGCACCGGCCAGAAAATGGCACCGCACCGCACCGGCACCTTTGCCAACGCATGAAAAGGGCACCTGGCACCCTGGGGCACCGGCCAGAAAATGGCACCGCACCGCACCGGCACCTTTGCCAACGCATGAAAAGGGCACCTGGCACCCTGGGGCACCGGCCAGAAAATGGCACCGCACCGCACCGGCACCTTTGCCAACGCATGAAAAGGGCACCTGGCACCCTGGGGCACCGGCCAGAAAATGGCACCGCACCGCACCGGCACCTTTGCCAACGCATGAAAAGGGCACCTGGCACCCTGGGGCACCGGCCAGAAAATGGCACCGCACCGCACCGGCACCTTTGCCAACGCATGAAAAGGGCACCTGGCACCCTGGGGCACCGGCCAGAAAATGGCACCGCACCGCACCGGCAACTTTGCCAACGCATGAAAAGGGCACCTGGCACCCTGGGGCACCGGCCAGAAAATGGCACCGCACCGCACCGGCACCTTTGCCAACGCATGAAAAGGGCACCTGGCACCCTGGGGCACCGGCCAGAAAATGGCACCGCACCGCACCGGCACCTTTGCCAACGCATGAAAAGGGCACCTGGCACCCTGGGGCACCGGCCAGAAAATGGCACCGCATCGCACCGGCACCTTTGCCAACGCATGAAAAGGGCACCTGGCACCCTGGGGCACCGGCCAGAAAATGGCACCGCACCGCACCGGCACCTTTGCCAACGCATGAAAAGGGCACCTGGCACCCTGGGGCACCGGCCAGAAAATGGCACCGCACCGCACCGGCACCTTTGCCAACGCATGAAAAGGGCACCTGGCACCCTGGGGCACCGGCCAGAAAATGGCACCGCACCGCACCGGCACCTTTGCCAACGCATGAAAAGGGCACCTGGCACCCTGGGGCACCGGCCAGAAAATGGCACCGCACCGCACCGGCACCGGTGTTTTTTGGAAAAAATGGCACCGGCACCGAAGGGCACCGGCGGGTTGCCGGTGCTAGCACCGAAAGGCACCGCACCGGGCTGGAATTTCTGAAGTAAATATCGGGCAGTTTCTCAGTGGTCTCACCTTTGGAAGTGCATATTTCCATGAATTTTCAACCGATTTTGATGGTTGAGCACTTAAAATGATCAGAATGATGTGGCAATCACTTTTATGAAGCAATTGCAATGATTACAAATGAAAGATAAAATATTTAATTCACTGCAATGTCCATAGCCACTATTGTCTACTGATCGGAGTCGTTGCTGTACAGAAAATGGAACTATCTCTGTCATAAACTGACAACAAATTTTGAACAAACAAGTGAGATAAATACAAAATATTAAAATGATTTAAAATTCAACAAAATTTTAGATTCGCTCATCAGATACCGTATCGGGTATAATGGATTTCACAGTAGGTATATTTATTTGATGGGAGGTTTACAAAATAGGCAAAAATGGTTGGGTAAATATATCGCTGTTTTTTAAAATATGAATAAGCACATACTATGGACAAAATTGCACAGCACATGAAGCCTTGGCCGGTGCCTTTCCCGGTGCCTTTACTTTGGCCCTGGTGCTAGCACCTTTGGCACCGGCAAAAAAATGGCACCGCACCGCACCGGCACCGGTGCTATTCTGAAAAAAATGGCACCGGCACCGGCATGGCACCCCTGAAGATTGCAATGGCACCGCACCAGCACCGGTGCTGGTGCCCTTCGGTGCCTAGCACCGGGGCACCGGTGCCCCGGTGCCTTTACATCACTAGTGAAGCGTCGAGTCAAATGTCAATTTAAAGTAAAAGCTTGTATTAGAGAAATTTTGACATATCGCATGACACTTGACAAGTTTATATGGCATTTTACATGATATTTAAAAGCTTACTGTACACTTTACAGGGTACGGGACTGCCAACACGGGCGCACCCTGTAAAATGTCAGATGAAAATTTGCCAAATGTCATGTACAGTGCAAAATATTAAAAAGAAATGGAAAATTACTAGACACTTGACATTTTGCATGGAACTTGACAAATACGTGTAACACATTACATAACATTTTACAGGAGCTGGTATAAAACAGATTATACAGAAAATAAATTTAAAAAGTTCGACCTGATGTGCGTGATTGTCATTGAGAACATCCACATTTTGCTGGTAAAAATCTCGCTCCGCATTGACACGTTGCAACGTCAATATGACGTCATTGTAAAGCTGAAATCGGTTTACTTTGATTTTTATTTCTGTTATGAATAAGTGCATTGCTCCTAGTCTAAAGTGACACATTTAAGATAAAGTTTCAAATGCGCTACTATACTCCAGATATTTTCAATGCCTGTATGCCGTATTTGGGGTTCAAACGAGATTGACTTTTCGGGATCGGGATCGGGATTCACTTTTGAGATTTCGGGATCGGGATTGGGGTTTCGGGATCGGGATTGGTATTTTGAGATTTCGGGATCGGGATCGGGATTGGCCGGGATTGGGGTCACGGGGATCGGGATTGGCATTTTTTCGGGATCGGGATTGGGGTCTAGGGATATAGATTTTCGTCACTGTTCTGGCATTCAGAGTTGTTCATAAAGGTCTCAAAACACTGTTGGATGCCAGAAAAGTGACATAAAATGGACGCTGGTGGTTTGCGTTCACATTTTTGCACGCAAAAATGTCATTTTTTCACATTTTATAATTATACTCGGCGTACGTGATACTCTGCCTTCGCACTGATTTATGTCTCGTGTTGGAAGCGTGCCAATGATTATTAAATGATGCAATTTCCGTAAAAATATGGAAAAATTCATCGATGTGAATATGTTAATGAATAACATTATAACAACAATCAATTTTGTCATCTTTTTATGAAACTCGGACGCGTTAACCATTGTTGGCACACTTCCAGCGGGAACCACGCGTGCAGGGTGTAAAGTAACCGGAGTATACCACTATTTTTTCCGGGGGATCGGGATCCCGGACTTGGGAGATTCTCGAGATCGGGATTTGAAAGGTTTCGGGATCGGGATTGGTATTTTTGGATTTCGGGATTGGGATCGGGATTGGGGTTTCGGGATCGGCATCGGGACTGCTAAATCCCGAAATTTCACGGGATCCGGGATCGGGATCCCGTTTGAACCCTAGCCGTATTTACTTGAATATTTTCCCTGAATAAAGCGAGCGAGTAATAAATAATTCCCCCTTGAATAATTCCCTTCTATGATGAATTTGGTATGTCCAATTTGAAAAATAATGGCACGTTAATGTGTTAAAAAGCATTGGTTGAATGAGTTGGTAAAAAATGCGTAAAACTTTTGACGAAATAATAATTCATTCCCTTGAATAGCCCCCACCAAGAAATGCTGACGATAACATTATTCTGCCCCCCAGGGGAATTGTTCAAGCAAATACGGTAGTAGCGTAAGGTTTCAAATTCCGAAAAAAAACATTCAAGCACAGCTATTAAATGGTGCCGTATTGGCGATACACACCAATTGTCGACCGAAATTTCGAAAACTGATAAATCAACTTTGAAAGTATTTCAGTTTACTGGAATGAGGTGTCCGTCAACTCAAAATTATGGCGACCTAAAAAAACTCATTTCGGTAAATCAAATGAATTTAATGCGGATTTATGAGTTTTCGAAGTTTCGGTTGACTGTTCGTAACTAGGTATACGCGGCGGACAGCACACTTAGTATGAAAACCTACCATAACCCGTCTGAATAATGAACCAAAAATTATAGTTTTTCATCATAATATTTCATTTTTACTATGGAATAATAAATAACAAAATCTATCACAAGATTATATTCATTAAATTATGGTAGGTTTTTATACTAGTGTGCTGTCGGCAGAGTATAAGTAACTTTTCGCACTTTTATTTCAAAAATCACAATTAAATTAACCAACACCCTTCACTTTGGTCAGATTCTGTACTTCTTCAAGTGCCATTTTAAGTTGCTGTCGCAAAACTTGCTTTTCGCAGAGCAAATTTTTTATGTGCTCCAGGTGATGTTTCAATTCAAATTCCGCGTGTCGATAATTTGATAATTCAGTGCGAAAATTGTTGCATTCCGATTGCGCCGTTTGCAAGTCTTCCTGAAAAAGTATTTAAGTATGTATTTCTATTTTACCGTATTAACTCGAATTAACCCCCCTTGAATTAACCC